>OW679201.1:116847179-117211072 GCA_940337035.1 Agriotes lineatus | reverse complement strand
AAAAGTAATTAGCTTTAATGCACCGTTAATTTGATTGCTTTAAATAATACATCTCTTTGCCTGCGACGTCTGCAAAAGCTAGTTAATATTTATTATCTTCCAACTGAAATCCAAATAACAGATCTTCATTATAACCTCCAAAATGGGAATAGAAAAACTGTTTCTGACGTGAATCATTATTTACTGTAGTTAATTTTTCGGAAATCTTATTTTACGTTTAAATAGAGAAAAATCTGTTCTTTTTTAGATGTTTTGCATATAAAAATGGTTAAAACCACATCTGTAACAAATATATGCTTATAATACAATCAAAATAATATGAACTATCACATTTGAATCGATAGGAAAGGGAGGAACCCAAGTACTAAATTAAATTAGATTATAGAAATAACTAATTCTTTTCAAAAAACTGTAAAGCACTTACGTAAATTATACGTCTAGCAGCGTTAAATATTTCGTGACAGTTTTATTTTACAGACAAATGATTAGACTTTTGTCAAACCAAGGAAAAACATATAAACGGATGATTCATTAATGCAATTATTGGTGTTATCATTTTGTGTGTACTTAATTGTATTATTTGTAATTATTATGTTTATTTATGTATTTATTTCGTACGTTATTTATAGCTATTTCAATGTGAATTATGTTTACGTCTAAATGGCTTTCTAGTTGCCTTGAGTTGCAAAAATACCACCATCAGTTTATTGATATACGGATACTTAAATGCAGTATATCCCCAATTGGGTTATAAGGACACATTTTGTATTTTTTATTTGACGATAAAACGTCAAATGAAAAAAGTTTTTATTGATTTGAAGCAAATAGTTCTGTCATTAAAACTACAATATTAGTACTGGTAGTCTTAAAATCAAAAACATTATCTCCTGTTACCAGTGTGGTTAAAAATAGGTGTGTGGGAATACATTTTTTATTACTTCAAAATTCTTTGAATCTGTAAATTACTGATGCCTACTTAGAGCGACCGTCTGCATTGAGACATTTTTAAATGATTTTGTACTGTTTCTACAACTAACAGAGTAACGGTCAGGGCCGTAGCTACCACCGGGGCAGCCGGGGCAGTGCCCCAGGGCCCCCGAACGTAGGGGCCCTCCGAAAGAAGAGGAAATTTTTTTACGAAATTGCCTTAAAAAATTATTGAACCAAACTGCCAAACTTGAGAAAATGAGCAGCGTCAAGGATATTGCACATCTGTTAGTAATTGATCACAACTCACTTTCGCCAACTTATTCTGATGTGTCTACAGCATGTATTATGTTCTTGCCAGTTCCAAAACTGAAATTGATCAAGAATTACATACGAAGCACTATGGGACAGGAAAGGTCCAGCAATCTAGCTTTGCTTTTAATTGAAAATGATAGAGCTCAACAAATTAACTTTAATAAAGTAACAAATGACTGCTTGTAAAAAAGTTAAAAACAGAATTTAATGTGATCTTGATTTCATTTAAATAGTATAAGGCCGACAACCTTATACTATTTTTCACACATCTAAACGCCCTTTTCGACTTCCATTTGGACGCCCATTTGTACGCCCTATGTTCCCCAGCGAATCCACGGGACCGAAGAAGAAGAAGATTTCATTTAAAACTCAACCTGTGTAAACTTAGGATATTGTAACTTTCTAAGTTTTATAACCATGCTTGCACCACCAACGGGTGGTACTCCGCCTGGTGGTTTTTACATCGCGATAGGCGCCTTCTGCGTGTCCTAAGCACTACTACTAAATTAATAATAATATCCGAGACGGCTGCAGTATAAAGCTAACGCCTTTTATATTAAACTGAATGTGATAAGAAAATATGTGTTTTGTCTGTTTTAAATGCTCATTTTTCTATCTTAAAAGAAAAAAAACACTAAATAGCAACCTTATTCAAAAAGGCTTACTAAATGAAAGTGGTATAAAGTGAAAGGGAAAAATAACGTGAGGGCCCCATAATTATTGGTTGCCCCAGGGCCGCCAAGCCTGTAGCTACGGCCCTGGTAACGGCATCTTCCTCGCTACGCACTTGTTTCACTTTTTTTACATTTTTAACTAACCCAGTTTAAAAAAAATCAAGCCTCTGTACACCCACACCCATACGTGGCATACAAACACTGGTAAACTTGTATTACGCGCATCATAACATTGTACTAAATAGCTTTTTACTTCCTTTTACTGTAAAGGAAGTATTGGATTCACCCCAAAAATTCGAAATTGAGTTTTCAACGGATCTTCACGTTTTAGAGTCCCCTGATCCCAAAAAACATATTTTTTTTCATTGGTCTGTGTGTGTGTCTGTGTGTGTGTGTGTCTGTGAACAGAATATCTCAAAAACGAAAAGAGGTATGGCGTTGAAACTTCATATATAAGTTTTGTGTACTATGTAGATGAGACAGCAAACTTTTGAAGAAAATCGCATAACCGGAAGTAGGTGTTTACTCTTGTGATTTTTCAGTTTTTTTCGATTTTTTCAAAAACGGCTCTAACGATTTTTTTTAAACTTTACATTTTTCTTACATTTTTAATGTGTATTGATGTGAGATAGGTGATTTTCCAGTTGAATACTTCTAAAGTGGGTTTCTTTTGTTTTTTTTTCTATTTTTTTTATTAACTCCTATTTTAAATAAAACACCCGGTATATTATTACATTTTTGAATTCACCTTAAAATTCTAGAGAAAATTTGTCTCTTCAACTAACACTCGATTTTGTACCGTTTTTGTAGAATTTGTAATTTTTGAAAATTTTTAACAAATGGTTAAAAATTAGAAATGCAATTTTTGACTAATTGTAAGATCACTGTAAAAGGAAGTTGTGTGAGTGTATCACACCAGATTTTTTATTTTAACGTTAACATCTCGGGGGAGCCTGTAACCCCTAGAGAGCGCGTCCCCGGGTGGCGGATAGGGGGATGTCCTCACCGGTTTACAGCCGGCGGATAGGTGGCAAATAAAATACCACCCGCGGACCAACAGGTCGGTCCTGCAGGATTGGGGGTTGGGGACGGGCCAGCACCTCGTTGTTCATAAAAAATCTAATATGCTAAAAATTTCGACAACTCGCCTCGGAATCAGGATATATCTAAAAGACGACGACACTTGCAAAGAAAACGGACAATGAAATTTGCTACGTGGAATATTCAAGGATTAAGAACGAAACAAACAGAAGTTTTTCAAGAACTGGAAAAAATGAAAATAGACATTTGCGTCCTCACTGAAACTAAGAAGAAAGGACAAGGAAATCAAACAATAGGAAATTATATTCACTTCTATAGTGGTGTACAAAAGGATGCTAGAGCTAAAAGGGGAGTTTCGGTGGCAGTACATAATAGTCTCAAGGAAAATATAAAAAGCTGGGAAAAAATTGACGAACAACTGATGAAACTAGAAATAGAGAAAAATGGTAGACGTATAGTAATAGTAGGAGTATACGCCCCTAGCAATGACGCTGATACACTTCAAAAGGATCAGTTCTATCAGTAGTTATCCAACGTACTATCAGATATTAAAGATAATAAAGAAATACTTATGCTAGGGGACTTCAACGGTCGTACAGGTAGAGAAGATAACAGCACAGTAGTGGGTAGATATGGAGAATTCATTAAAAATGATAACGGGCAACGCTTAATTGACCTATGCAGCCACATGTCGTTGAAAATTATGAACGGTTTCTTCCCTCACAAAGATATCCACAAGTTTACGTGGATACAACCGTCTAGAGATCTTCGATCTATAATTGATTATGTTATCCAAAGACAGAATGCAAAATTAAGCACAACGGACGTAAGGGTATATCGTGGACCAGAATGCGGCTCGGACCATCACTTACTAATTGCTAAGGTAATTGTAAATCATAGAAGAGCAACAACTAATAGAAACCCAGGAAAAGAAGACAACCATAATAAACTAGAAGAGCACAGATATAACCTTGAAATTTTCAGACAGGAGTCCACCCAGTTTCTATATAAATTAAGGTTGGGTAATAAACTACAAATGATACAAAACGGAAGTAGTACCGAATTATATAACCAGATCAAAATGGCCATACATCAAGCAGCAAAAGAAGCATTGGGAATGCATAACAAACGAAGACAAAAAAACCAAGAAGAGTGGACAGAAAAAATTGAAGAATTAGTCAAACAAAAAAAGATAGCATATCAAAGATGGCTTGATACTAAGACGGAACAAGACAGAATAACATATGCAAGATGGAACAGGGAAGTGAAAAAAGAGGTAGCGAAAAGCAAAAACGAGATATGGGAAAGAAAGTGCGACGAAATAGATCGATGTATAGGAGGAACAAATGTATCGGAAGCATGGAAGACAATAAGAAACCTTAAAAAAGATGGACAAGGACAGAGTAAAGTACATTTGATAAGCATGGAAAAATGGGAAGAATATTACAAGTCACTTCTTACTGAAAATAGAAACGAATTTAAGGCGGATATAATAGATGAAACGCAAAATGTAGGTACTGAAATAATAAGCAAGATGACAGTAGATGAAATAAAAAAAGTCTTAAAGGAAGCAAAAAATAACATAGGAGCAGGACCAGGAAATATCCCCATTGAGCTGATAAAATACGGACCAGAGGTGTTACTGGAAATACTTGCGGTAATATTTAACAAATGTATGTTAGAAGGTGACAATATCCCTGAGGACTGGAATATAGCATATATTAGCTCAATATATAAGAAGGGAGATAAAAGACAGTGCAAGAACTACCGGGGTATAAGTGTTACTAGTGCAATAGGGAGGTTGTACGGTCGCATACTTAAAAAGAGAATAGAAAGTACTATGAAAGTAATAGAAGAACAAAGTGGATTCCGTGCTGGTCGATCGTGTATGGACAATGTATTCGTACTGCAACAAATAATTGAAAAACGGAAAGCCAGAAATTTGTCTACCCACCTAGTGTTTATTGACATCGAAAAAGCCTATGATACTGTACCGCTTCAAAGGCTTTTTGAGGTTTTAATCAAGATTGGTCTAAATAAGATATACATTCGAGCAATTGGGGAGATGTACAAAAACTCAAAAAGTGCTGTAAGAGTCGGAAATAATATTTCAGAATATTTTCATAATAATAAAGGACTTAGACAAGGTTGCAGCTTATCACCCACGCTGTTTAAAATATATATCCAGGAGGCACTAAGAGACTGGATGGAAA
Source organism: Agriotes lineatus (assembly GCA_940337035.1). NCBI lineage: Eukaryota > Metazoa > Arthropoda > Insecta > Coleoptera > Elateridae > Agriotes > Agriotes lineatus. Next base: position 117,205,902 of record OW679201.1, on the reverse strand, counting down.
AAATATCAGGCATGGGTATAGAGATAAATGATAAGTGCTTGACAAATCTCCTATTTGCGGACGATCAAGTTATTGTAGCTTGTGATGAGAATGATAGTGACTATATGTTAAGAAAATTAGGAGAAGAATACAAGAACTGGGGCTTAAGTATGAATCTAACGAAAACTGAATATCTAAAAATTGGCGAAGAACAAGAAGATCCAGAGCTACAAATAAGAGAAATAAAAACATGTAAAGAATATAAATATTTGGGAAGTATTATTTCGGAAAAAGGTACAACAAAGAAGGATATGTACAACAGAATACAGCAAGGTAGGAAAGTCACTAGAATCCTAAACTCATTACTATGGTCAAAATCCATGAAATTAAAAACAAAAATAACATTATATCGGGTCATAGTTGAGCCAATTCTAACATACGGGTCAGAGTGCTGGCAAATGACAACAAAGGATAAGAAAGCCATAGATACAGTTCAAATGGACTTTTTAAGACGAGCATGCAGAGTATCAAAATTACAACATAAAACTAACCAGGAAATAAGAAGAAAGACAAACAGGATTCATACAAGCTCGGAAAGAATAGAGTCGAGACAACTACTATGGTACGGACATGTAATGAGGATGGGAGTGGAACAGTGGCCAAAAGCAGCACTAATGTATACACCACAAAATAGAAGAGGAAGAGGAAGACCCGCTCAGACATGGATAAAAGGAGTTACACAAACAATGACAGAAAGAGCCATAGGAGAGGACGATTGGAGAAACAGGGAGGCTTGGCGGTCGAAATGTGGGAAGCGGCAAAGGCTGTAGAAACCCCACGATATATATATATATATATATATATATATATATATATATATATTGCTATGTTATGCTAGCTGATAAATTTATTTAAATTATCGTATTACTTTGCCCTTTATTTTTAACTTTCAATTCAAATCCGTATTTTACAATATTATTAATGAAACTCTCTCAGGTGGTTCGCAATATCTAGTAACCCAATGATTGACTTGTCAAATTCTCTTTGTTTAATTGCCAGTTCATTGACTTTCAAAAAAAATTGACACCTAACGTCAAATTAATCAAAATTCAGAACGAATATCAAGGTTTTTACAATAAGATCTAATATGCAATTCTTTTACCAATCTCTTATGTAAGTATGAAATTCAATTATATTTTTATACCTTCTTACTAGTTATAGCTTTATAAATGTTTCATTTAACCTTTTAAAACACAAACCTGATTTAACACTTTGCTTGTTAATACTGCCAAAATCCTTCCAAACTGGATCCTCACTCCGACTGCACTCAAACACCTGCTGGGTCCTTATCCAAACTGCATCACCTGCGATGAATGTAAACTCCCAGCATCACCTTATTGCCATCCACTTCAAAACTTCCACATCCTATACTGGATTCCTGTCGTTGTCCCCTGCTGCTGTCAACTTCAAGTCTCCTAGCTCCTGTACTGGATTACTGCGGCTCCGATCCCTCTCTGGTAAGTGTCAGCATAAATCTTGTTCCAAATATGAATTTTTCTCTTTTTTAGATGGTCCTACGTCTTCAATGATACCCACAGGTTTCCCAAAAACAATTCGCTGCACGTACTAACCTCTTGTTTGTGGCTTGTATTCCATTTCCAATGTATTATCAATAATATCCTCACTAACCAAAGCTTGTCCCTTTATTTCTTGTTTTTAATATTTTATTTTATGTTACCACCTCGAAGATTTTACTTTTAACCCATATAATTTGTTTATATCTGACTTCCAAATTTATTTGACTAAACTGTTTCTTTAGTATTCATTTTTAAATTATCAAAGAATATAGTGTATCATAACATAATTCCTCAATTAAGAAAAACATTTTTAATAAACTCGTTTTATTTCAAATGTATTTTCTTAATTCGTTATTTAATTAATAAATTTTGTAGAACCCATCCAAATATCCTATTATCTAAATTAATAACAATCAACACCTATTTACATCTATCTATTTTAAAATTACTATAGAAACGAAATAATTAACTTTACCAACCAACAACATTTTATGCAATATTTACAGATTTTCATGTTTTCTAAGTTTTCGTTATATATGGGTAAATCATTGTAATATGAAATCTTCCTCTAATTCGTCCATCTGTATCATTTATTAATTCATATGTACTGTTATTAAAAGTTTTCTGTATCCTATATGGTCCCTCATATGTGTATAATAACTTTGCACATATTTTTTTCTTTCGGTTAGCTACTTTAAGTTTTTTAACAATTACTAAGTCCCCTATATTAAATTGTACTCGTTTCTTAATTTTCTTATTCTGTTTATTTTCGTACCTATCATGAATTATTTTCAATCTGCTTTTAGCTTTATCTAACAATTGCATTATCTCAACATCACATTGTTCTCTTCTCCATGGTCTAGCTGGAATTATTTGTTGACACAAAGTAATTGGACTAATCTCAGTCGTTGTATTTGGAACATTGTTTATGAAATTCTCCACATCTAGCAAATATTGAACCCATTTATTATGCTGTTTATATGTTAATATTCTTCAATATTTAATTACTTCTTTAATATACCTCTCTGCAATGTTACTTTGAGGATGTCTTATGCTACAGAAACAAATCTTAATCCCCCTTTTATCTAAATTGTTTATTAATCTTGCATTTCTAAAATATGTTGCATTATCTGCTAAAATTCTTTTTGGTTTACCTACTTGTTCTTCAAAATTTCTAATTGACTTAATAACATGTTTAGTATTACAATTTTTCGCTGGATATAACTTTATAAATTTTGAAAATGCATCTACCATAATCAGAATATGCTTAAACCCATATTGTCCTGTAACTAAGTTTGATAAGTAATCAATAGCTACTAGTTCCATCGGTTCATTTACCCTAATACTTTTTACAATATTCTGATTCTTGAAGTTCTTTTCCTTTGCGAATTGACAAATTTGGCACGTTTGAATGAGTTTTTTAATTAATTTAATATCATTCTTCGTATAAAAACATTCCCTAAACATTAACCAAACTTTTCTAGTTCCACAATGTCCAAATATTGTATGAATTTCCTCTACAATTTCTAACATGTCTTCTTTACTTAAAACCAATAATTCTTTATTTTCTATGACCTTTACCAACAAGTTTTCCTTAATTTGATACCCTTTATAATTGTTATCTTGACTTTGTAATACTAACGTTTTTAATTCTTGAATTTCTTCTACGTTCTGCTTATTTAAAACTTCTTGTTTCGACAATCTTCCTTCCTCATAAATTTTCTCAATTCCAATCAGGATCTGTTTCGGTTTTTCATAGTTAGGTATATCTTTTCTACTTAAGAAATCTGCAACTACATTTAACTTTCCTGGCCTGTGTTTGATATCAAATTCGTATTGTTGTAAATACAATGCCCATCTGTATAACCTGTCATTATGGAAAGTTTTATTTTTCAAAAACGAAATCGCAGAATTATCCGTTTCAATATCAAATTTGTTCCCTGTTAAATAAAATTTCAGTTTATTAATTGCGAATATAATTGCCAACATTTCTTTCTCTGCTACCGTGTATCTAATTTCATACCCTTTTAATATTCTTGATATAAAGCATATGGGTACTTCTATCCCATCTTGAACTTGTATTAGTTCTGCTGCAATTGCTTGATCAGATGCATCCGTACGTAGTATAAACTTCTCTTCAAAATTCGGATATTTCAGCAATAATCCTTCATAAAACCTCTGTTTGATAGTATTCACTGCCTTTTCTCTTTCTTCATTCCAAGACCATTTAACATCTTTTCTTAATAATTGCACTAATGGTAATGTCAACTCTGAGTAGTTACTTATGAACCTTTTGTAATAATTGAAAACACCTAATAACCCCCTTAATTTTTTTAGATTTGTTGGACGAGGTAAATTCTTGATTTCTTCAAGACGTTTTTCATTTATGGTTACTCCATTTCTACTTATTTCATATCCCAAATATTTTACATTATCTTGCATAAATTCACATTTTAAAATATTCAGTTTTAATCCATTTTTGTTTAATGTCTCTATTACAATTGCTAAATGTTGTAAATGTTGTTGTTCGTTTTTAGAAAACAATAAAATATCATCGACGTAATGCACACAAAAGTCTTCAAATTGGTTTAATATTTTCTGCATTGCTCTAACTAAAGCTGCACAAGAAGTCGATAGCCCAAATGGTACCACTTTAAAGTGAAAAATCTCCCCATCAATACTAAAACCAGTATATTTTCTCGATTCTTCATGTAGCGGAATCAGCCAAAACGAATTTTTCAAATCTAATTTTGTAAAAACTTTCTTATCCCAAATTCTGCTTAACAATCCATCAATCGTTTGTGGAGATTCGTATTGTGGCTTTGTTATTTGATTAATTCTGCGTGCATCCAAACATAAACGTAAAGAACCGTCACGTTTTTTAACTACAACTAATGGATTTATAAAATTGCTCTTTGAAGATTCTATTACTCCATCTTTTATCATTTTTTTAATTTCATTCCTTACTTGTTCTCTTAATGTAAATGGAATAGGATAAGATTTGCTATTAAAACCTTTCGTTTCGTCAACCTGCAACTTATGAATGTATTTCTGTGCTTGTCCTACCTTTTCATTAATAATATCTTTATTTCTGTTGATTATTTCTAGTATTCGGCCTTCATATTGCTTATTATTTTCAGCTATTTTCAAATCATTCAGCAAAACCCCCTTATAATTATTATCACTCTGTATATCACATATTACATTATTATTAATTATTATACCTTCCTTATACTTCATTGTATCTCCAATTCTATTTAATTGAACACACTTATTTTCTCGGCTGACTCTATTGGTACAGTTCCAAGATTTTTTTACCCCTTTTAAATGAATACACTTTTGTGTTCCATCAATATGAATCCCTAATTGCTGAATTACATCAATTCTAACACTATATCGACAGTGAGACCTTTTATTATAAACAATCTAACAAAATCTTCCATTGATTTATACTTATCTTTACATTTAACACTCGGTTTGTGGTTGATATCTTTCTTTTGGTTGCTGATAGCAAATCTATTTTATTTACTTTAATTATATTCTTGTACAGGACATCTAAATTATTTAAAATTACTTCCTCATTTATTAAAGATGTTATCATATTTCATATTAGAATACTGTCTTCTTTTTAGTAGTACAATGACATCATCTATCTTTTAATATTTAATATTCATAACTATTTAAATGCTAAAATACGTGTGGTTCTTCATAAAAAAAAACTTTTTTAATTATTATTTACATATTTACAAGTTCCGAGTTTCCTTTTGTTATCTTAATACTCTTTTAAAAGTATTTTCAGTAGTCTTTTGAACATCCTTGTCTTCTTTAGCTGCTTGTTTTAATTTTCTTAATTCATCTTCTAACCTTGGTACTTCATTTTGTCTCAGCTTTTCTTTTAACTTCTTTGCTTCCTCCTTTAATCGTTGTTTAACTGTTTCCTTCTTATGATTCTTCATTTTAATTACGTCACATCCTCGGGAATTTCCAATTTTATTTACTTTAATTATGCAACCTCCTGTAATTCTTCGTACTTTATAAAATCCTGTATTTCTTTTTAAATATTTGTAGTTCTTGTTCCTCATAATATTATTTAATATTCCTCTTGTTACCACATTTAATTCCTCATTATCGACTACTTCATTCTGTTTTATCTTAGCATTATTTTCCATAGAATCGTCTTCCTCACCTAACATCTTCTTTATCTGCATTGGCTTCTTTAAATCTCTCTTTTCAATAGAATCATTTTCATGATCTTCACAACTGTTTAACATTTGATTTATTTCATAAGTTCCAAATAATAATTCTTGTTTTTCATCCAAAATTCTGTTTTCATAAGAGTTGTATCGAAATCTAACTTCTAATTTTTCACTCATCTTGTTAATTTGTGCTTGCAATTCTTGCTTATTCTCGATTTGCACCTTATTAAATTCTTCTCTTAATCCCAATATCGATTCTTCCATCCTTTTTGCCTGTTCTTTTTGCTCTTGTACCTTGGCTGCAGTGCTCTGAATTGCATCTTTTAACCTACCTTCCCTTTCCTCAGCATCTTTCTTACTCTCTTGTGCAGTTCTTGCAATTGCTGCTTGCAACCTACTTTCCCTTTCCTCAGCATCTTTCTGTATTGACTGTAATGATTGCATTATTTGTTTCATCCAGTCATCTTTTTCTGTATGTTCTTCCTGTAACCTTACCTGGTCTCCTTGTACTTCCATTTCTAGCTGTCCTTCTTCACCTTCTACTCCTGCGCTACTCGCCACTACTTCCATCTGTTCTGGTCCTTCTTCTTTCTCTTCTTCCACCTTCTTGCCTTTCCTTGTAACCCTTTTATCTGCCATCTTTCAGTTAAATTGTTTAAATGTACCTATTTTTTTATTATAACCCTTTATAATTAATCGTATATCTTTATATTTGATTTACCAATTGAATCCGTTATCCAATACTTTAGTTACTCAAATTAAATGTCCTATTCTGTTACTCTATTTTTGCTCAAAAGAACTTAGTTATGATACCCTTTTACCTTTTTACAATTCTGTTCTTTTATTCGTGATTGTTAATTACAAATTAACCATAAACCTGGTTTATCAGCTATATTCAAATAAATGGTTTGATTGTATTTTCTAATCTTACGTTTGACTTTTCAATTACCTGACATTGACAAGCTACATCAATTTGCTATGCCCTCTCGTTGCGGCGCCATAAAATTGCAATAGCTCCACGTTGGGATAGCCATAAAATTTTGCTATGTTATGCTAGCTGATTTTTTTATTTAAATTATCATATTACTTTGCCCTTTACTTTTCACTTTCAATTCAAATCCGTATTTTACAATCTTATTTATGAAACTCTCTCAGGTGGTTCGCAATATCTAGTAGCCCAATGATTGACTTGTCAAATTCTCTTTGTTTAATTGCAAATTCATTGACTTTCAATAAATTGACACCTAACGTCAAATTAATCAAAATTCAGAACGAATATCAAGGTTTTTACAATAAGATCTAATATGTAATTTCTTTCACCAATCTATTTTGTAAGTATGAAATTCAATTATAATTTTATACCTTCTTACTGGTTATAGCTTTATAAATGTTTTATTTTACCTTTTAAAACACAAACCTGATTTAACACTTTGCCAAAATCCTTCCAAGCTGGATCCTCACTCCGACTGCCCTCAAACACCTGCTGAGTCCTTATCCAAACTGCATCACCTGCTATACTGGATTCTTGTCGTTGTCCCCTGCTGCTGTTAACTTCAAATCTCCTAGCTCCTATACTGGATTACTGCGACTCTGCTCCCTCTCTCTTGTTTGTCTTGTATTCCCCTTTCAATGTAGTATGAATAAATCCAATTCTCTTCATATAATGTAATCTTCTGTATTGATTATTTATAATTCACTGCATTGGTTCAATCTCTTCACCGATTGTATTCCTTTATAAGTTCCAATTCATAATATTATACCTCCACCAAGTATATTTGTCTACAGCCTTTTTAAATGGTATTTGATCAAATAATTACATAAAATAAGGCATAAATTCTGGTTTTTTATTTTCCAAATTCGTTATTTTTTTAAATTACATGTCTGTTTTTTATGAGTTGTTTTCGTAACTAATTAAACAAATTACAAATTATTGCTATTAGACACGATTCTTGCTGCCTCCTATCTACTCTTTTTATATAATCAAAAACAGATATTTTATTTTAATTATCATAACAGATACATTTTATTAGTAACCTTGGTATTTGTTCCTATTCAGAATTTTCTTATTACATATTAAGTTTGAGTAATCAATCATTATGCTATTATTTGACTAACCAATAATAAGAAAGTTAATTTCATTATACTTTAACATGTATTTAGATCCATTAATTTGCTTATATCTGACTTCCAAAGTTATTTGACTAAACTGTTTCTTTAGTATTCATATTTAAATTATCAAAGAATATAGTGTATCATAACAATATATATATTTTTCAATGAAATTGCGTGTTTTGGTGGTGTCAGAATATTTTTTTTTCAACGAATTGCGCGTTTTTATTTAAAAATTATGTTAATTTGTGGTCAACATACATATATTTCCGTCAAAAGTATAAGGTTTTTTGAATTTTGTTTATCGAAATGATTGTGGTAGTAGATTTTTTCAACGAAATTGCTATTTCTTTTAATTTTGAGCGATGCATTTTATAAAAAGTGTAAAACATTTGCAAAATTATGCATAGTTTATGTAACATGATGTCGATTTTTGTGAAAATTTATGTGAGATGGCTTGTAATTGCGTGATTTTTGTTCAATTTTTATCGTGTGTTGAATAAAATATCGTTTTTTGTATAATTTCAAGTGACGTGATGACAGTTTTTGTATAATTTATGTGACATGATGTCGATATTTGCGAAAATTTATGTGAGATGCTGTATGATTGTGTGATTTTATTCAAATTTTTGTTACTTTGGGGGTCAACACATACGGCTTTTCGTAATTTTTGCGTGTTTCTATTCAAATTTATTTTCATTTGTCGTCAGCACAGACGTATTTTCGTAAAATTTTACTATTTTTCAATGAAAGTTGTGAAAAAAATATTGTTTTTGTCGTTTTTACAGAATTTAATATGACAAGATGCCGATTTTTATAAATTTTCATGGGAGATGCTATCGATTTTCTAAAATTTTAAACGAAATGCTTTGGAAATCGCATGTTTTTATTCAAATATTAGTAATTGAAGCTATTTTTTCACATACAAAGTATCGAAAATTCATATAAATTGAACTACGATTTCATAATTTAAAAAATTACGGTTTATTTGTTAAACGTTTGCAAAATTATGCTTAGAAATAACTCTTAAAACTTTTTTACATCATTTTTTCGGTGCTATAAAGTCGCTTTGTAAAGATTTTCAACGAAATTGTGCGTTTTTATTCAAATTTATTTTAATTTGTCGCCAACACATACGTCTTTTCGTAATTTTTGCGTGTTTTTATTCAAAATTATTTTCATTTGTCGCCAACACTTACGTCTTTTCGTAAATTTTTTACAAGAAAAAATGGTTTGACTTATATTTTTACAAGTATCCCTTGTCTTATTTGCAAACGATATTGAAAAGCTATTTTTTTTCAACGAAATTGCCTGTTTTTATTCAAATTTATGGGGGACAACCATTCTTATACAATAAAAACATTTATTTAATGCGTATGTCTTATTTTATATGGGCGAGGGCACTGTTGTAATTTATAAGAAGCTAAAACTCAGTCGAAAATAACATTTAAAATTTATTTATAATATGTATATGGAAGTATAATGTTAGAACAGCTAAGTGGTACAATGTTCAAACCTTTAAAACCAAGTCTTTTCGTAATTTTTGCGTGTTTTTATTCAAATTTATTTTCATTTGTCGCCAACACTCACGTCTTTTCGTAAATTTTTTACAAGAAAAAATGGTTTGACTTATATTTTTACAAGTATCCCTTGTCTTATTTGCAAACGATATTGAAAAGCTATTTTTTCAACGAAATTGTCTGTTTTTATTCAAATTTATGGGGGACAACCATTCTTATACAATAAAAACATTTATTTAATGCGTATGTCTTATTTTATATGGGCGAGGGCACTGTTGTAATTACATTACGTCAGAGTCACCCCACTCTCGAGCCGGGGCATGTCGGTACCTGTGTTTTACAGTACAGCCTCCGACGGACAAAGCAAATACGTTACCAAGGTTGAACAAAGAGCGACCAGTCTCGACCTGTTTTAAAAAGGGAACTTAGAAAAAATCGCGTAATTTAACCAGAAGCTATTGCGTAATATTATAATGCGTTTTGAATAAAGTAATGCAGTGATTTCGCTATATAAAATAAGTTCGCTGATTTATTCGCGGATTTCGCTGTTTTAATTATAAAATAAAGTAATTATTTCATATAGCTTTTCAAATTTTCTGCGGTCGAATGGAAATTAACCACTGCGCGAATGGAAATTAACCAGAAACTTGAGACAATGACTATATTGCAAATTATTAGTAGCAAAGCTGTTACAAATATAATTTTTTTAAAAATTGTGTCTGCCTGTAAACACAATATGTTAAACATTCCCTATTCTCATAATATAAATTTTTGAAAAATAGTTTGTTTCAACTCGAACGGTGTGACGGCACAGCTGCCAAATGACGTCTTGTTCAATTCCTATATGTTCAACAGACCTCGATAGCGCAGCGGTAAGGTGCTAAGGCTGTTGCCAAGAAAAGTAGGGTTCGATTCCCACTCGGGTCCGACGCAAATAGCTTTTTTTAAATTTAAATATTTCCGCGAGTGAATGCAAGAGAGAGACAGCAGCTTCGAAGAGCGAGATAGATCCACTAGTTTGAATTTCAAATATTTCCGCGAAAATTCAAAATTAAAAACAACCGCCGTGAGAAGTGCGCGCGCACCAAGATGGCCGACACCCCGGGAGATTTAAATTCAAAAAATTGAACTTAAAAAAAATCGGAAAAAAATTCAAATTTCAAATATTCCCGCCAGAAATCCAAGATGGCCGCCGAAGTCCGACGCGTAATTCCAGAAGCAAATTAAAAAATCTAATGCGTAATTTAATCAGTAGCACATATGTAAATTAATTAGATCAAACCGCGAAATTAATTAGATCAAACCGCGAAATTAATTAGGTCAATCCGCGAAATTAATTATAGTCCAGAGAAATTAGACATTGCACTTCGGAAAAATTCCCGGAAAGCTGGATTTTGGTATGAGCCTTGATATTGTGGTTCTAAACAAAATGTCAAAAGTCCTCATCGATCCGAGTGCCGCTAAAAATTTTAAGGGGGGGCAAAGGTCACCAAAAACGGTATTTTGTGAATATCTCGTTAACGGTCACTTTTACAGGAAAAATATTAATTATCAAATTTGTAGCTTATGAAATTTATAACAATAAAGGTATCATGACTTTTATTCCTAAAAGTAACCGTTTTGGAGATAATTCGATTTACAGAGTTGTAACGATAGATGCACTCCTCAATGGCATGTATATCTCATTGGAGTTGCGACTTGAAATATTCCAGAATTTCCTTGTTTCAGAGCCCATAAAAATAGAAAGAAACACATATATAGTACACTGTAGTCTAGATAGAGAAGGAATGTGCTCCGAAAAGTTCCCCTCCGTTGTTATAAAACCTCAAGGGACATCTGCTTGCCATTCGTGTAAGTGCATAATAGTATATTATGTTATTAGGAGCAAAAATTATACTTTATTTGGCGTGGCTGGACTGTTTATCTGTCTCAAGCTTGGCAGATAATTACAGCCGAGCCACATAAAGATACTTTTGTTCCGAATAACATATAGTATTTTTTCTTCAAACGTCTATAACAAATTATTTAAGAAATTTTAAGAAACTTGGAAATATTTTAAGGTAGAGGATTGGGTATACTGATAAATGTAGGGTGCTTTGGAGAGCGTCACTAGGACTACACTATAAACAATGTTGTGAACAAAATCCGAAAAAATACTTTATCTCGTCAGTCTTGCTTAAATGTAACACCCGATATAAATGACGTCGATACTTGCGACTGCACTGAAGATGTAGATCCATCACTTTTCCTGACTGAATCTATGGAAATAGAGAAGACAGCAGAAGAACAAGAAGAAGAAGAAGAAGATGATGAAGAGGAAAGCATACCGATGAAATAGTCTGAAGATGAATACTAATAACTCCTTTTTTGAATCCAAAATTGATTAATGAACAAGTTCATAATAATTTTTTTAAATAAACATTTTTCAAACAAAAATAAACGTGGAATATACCTACTGGGGACACCACATGAAAAAAAAAACGCACCTTGTACTCTACCTTGATGGTGTGGAAAAGAGTGCACCTTTCAACTCTGTAAATCGAATTATCTCCAAAACGGTTACTTTTACGAATAAAAGTCATGATACCTTTATTGTTACAAATTTCATAAGCTACAAATTTGATAATCAATATTTTTCCTGTAAAAGTGACCGTTAACAAGATATTCACAAAATACCGTTTTTGGTGATCTTTGCCCCCCCTTAAAATTTTTAGCGGCACTCGGATCGATGAGGACTTTTGACATTTTGTTTAAAACCACAATACCAAGGCTCATACCAAAATTCAGCTTTCCGGGAATTTTTCCGAAGTTTTGCTTTTATTTTGTCTAATTTCACTGGACTATTAGGTCAATCCGCGAATAAAACCGCGAAATCCGCGAATTAAACCGCGAATCCGCGAATCAAATAAAAAGTGGAGGGGGGTTTCTCTCCTCATTCTACTTGAACTGAACCTTGTGATTTTGGTGTGAATAGGCTAAATATTTTTGCCAATTATGTTGTGTATAACATGTATCTTCCACCAAAATAAATACTTTATTATTACTTTATTATTATTTCGATTTTCATTGTGTTTGGAAATAATATTTTCATTGGCGTTTTCAATAGCGTCTTTGATTTTTTCATATAATTTGTTGGAGGTTTCTTTATGGTCCTGAATGTAGTCTGATACAATAACATGATCATTTAAATCAAAGGGATTGGTATTATTGATGTGACCTTTTATAACTTCGAACGGGGTGAATTTTGTGGCACTGTGAATTGCATTATTGTAACCTAATATAGCTCGCTTCATAAACTGGTTTGAATTGAGATTTTTCTGATATTCTTTTAAACAACGAAAATGTTCAATTAGAGTGGAATGAAATCGCTCCACTGGGCAGTTTGAATTACTGTTTTTTGGAGTTGTGTAGTGGAGTTCTATAAGATGCAATTTACAGAAATTTTCTAGATCTTGATTCTTAAATTCTGTACCACAGTCAGTCGTTATTTTTTGAGGTAAACCGTGGTGTGAGATGAAATTTAAAAGATTTTCCACTACTGTGACAGAGACTAATTGATACGCTTGACCGTAGCGTGAAAATGCATCAATAATAGTCAAATAACTTTCGTTAGCTATTTTAAAAGTGTCTACATGAATGTGTTCGAAGGGCTTAGAAGTTGTTGGAGTAAGATTAAATTTAATTACTGGAGGATTTCGATCGTATTTGTTTTTTAAATATGTTTCACAGTTGTTAACATAATATTCGATATCTTGTGCTATGTTCGGCCAATAATATCTTGAAGTTCAAGACATTTTCATTTCATTTATTCCTCTATGACAGCATTTGCTAATATGATAGTATTCAAGTTTTTGTTTTTGTTCTTCTAGCGTTTCTACGTCTGTAAGAAATTTAGTACAGTGAATAAACTTAAAAGTCGAATTTTTAAATATTTCTTGAACGGCTAGAGCAAAAATTTTGGGTAATGACGAATGCTGAAAGTAAGCGGCATATATTTGCTTAGGATCTGTGTACTCTTTAAGAAGTTGCATAACGTGATATTTGACGTTAATTTTCGGCAACGTTATGTAGAACCTCGAATTTTCAAAGATTACCTTTTTTCGACATTGTACTGAATCTATGTCGCCGTTTGTTATAAATAATTGATTTTTATATGTGTTTAAAGATCGTTCTGTTATGCGTATAGTACAAATAGGATTTTCTTGAGATGTATGTACTGTTTCTAGATCAGTTTCGTCGTTTTGCTGTGTTGTTACAGGGGGTTTAATTTGGATATCAGAAATTACGTTAACTTTTGGATGATTTTCACCTAATGATTCCAGTACTTCGGAAATGGTATCATTATCCAAATATGGAATTGGTTGATTTTCGTTTAGTGCTTCTTCAATTACTTGATCAATATCTCCTAGATTATTGTCAATAGAAGAGGTTTATAAAGGGTTAAAATCGAAATCTGGTGGATTTCTCGAAAGAGCGTCTGCTGCTTGGTTGTTTTTACCTTTTTTATATTTAATAGTATAATCGAACTCTTCTTATTTTAAACGCTACCTAATTAAACGTGAATTTGGTTCTTTGAGTGAAATTGTAACGGCTTATGATCTGTTAGAATTACAAATTTTCTACCGAAAAGATATGGTCTAAAATATTTACAACTCCATACGATAGCAAGGAGTTCTTTTTCAATAGTCGAGTAATTTATTTCGGCTGGGTTTAGCGTTCTAGATGCATAAGAAATTGGGTGATTATTTTGAGAGAGTACAGCACCCCCAGCATAGTTGGATGCGTCTGTCGTCAATTTGAAGGATTTGTCGAAGTCTGGGTAAGCTAATCCTGGTTCCGAAGTTAGTATATTTTTACATGTATTGAAACATTCAATAAATTCTTTGGTGTGTTCTACCTTTTGATTTTTCTTAAAACATTGCGTCATTGGCTTGGTTAATTTAGCAAAATTCTGTATAAATTTACGATTATAACCTAACAAGCCGAGAAATGATTTGATTTCTTGTTGTGTACTTGGAATGCGAAATTTTCTGATTGCACTTCTTGTTTATGTACGTATGGGTATCTATATGACTTGGTGTGTACTGGTATTTCGTCTGTAGTTTTTATCGCGTGTATAATTTTAGAAGTAAAAGTTAGTTTATCGCCTGGTTTAAGAAAAATGTCTGAAAATTGGTTACAAAGATTTATAATAGCAATTTTCTCTTCTTGATTCATATGATCGGTACGTATTAGGTCTTTTATGCTACTTTTGTCAACTTGGTAGTTTGTTGTTTCGCAAGGGTTAGTGAATGATTCGAATTTATAAGTTTCATACAAAGATGGTTCAAAGCGAATTGTTGATAGAGGTTCGTTTAAGGTTACTGAAATTGTTCTTTGCGTTAGATTTTGTATTTCTACGAGTGCATAACCATTTTTAGCATAAGTTAAAACTTGTGGAATGAAAAGTTCATCAATATTACGTGCGTTTACTAAAATTTCTCCATTATACACAGTAACTGGGAGATTTTTAATCAATTTCTCTTCGGGATTTACCGAAAACGAAAATTGAACATCAACAGGTTGGCGAAATTTAAACGGAATTTGCACATGCGGCCCTATTAATTTTTTGTTAACTAAATCAATATTAAGATTCATTTGAATAACATCTAAGCCTATTACTCCGTCAAAATAATCGTGAAAATCAAATAAAATGAAATCAATTTCGTGGTCCTATGGAATTCCGAAAATTCTGGTATCATTGCTTGATATCTAACATTTTTGCTCCCAATAGCTGTTTTTATTAGCGTGATAAATTGTTTGCGGATAAAAATCTTCTACTACAGATGGTTTAATAATTAACCTAGAACTACCTGTATCGATCAATAATTTTAATTTTGGGTTTTTAATTTCTACGTAAGGTAACGCATTATGGGAGGAGATATTATTTCTGCTAGGTTTGTTTTTGTGTTCGGCTGTCCAAGGGAAAATTTTCAGTTCCATTGGTGTCCGACTCAATGTTATCTTCGTAGTATTGTTCATTATTGTAATCGTTTTCGGAAATTTGATACTGATCCTCTAAAGGGTAATTTTGTGTCTCATCATAATTAAAAGCTTCTGAGTCAAAAACATTGCAATAATCTACGTTCTCGCTATCGCATTCATTGGCGTGCAATTCCTCGAAAATAATGTGTGCTCGTTGTTGGTTAGGGTGTCTGAAAATTTTGAAAATTGTTTTGAGAATTTTGATTCAGAAACTGCAGTTTAGTAAATTATTGCGTAGGGGATCTTTTCGAAAACGTTGTTGGATGTCTCGATGTCGTTGACATGGGCTATGGTTTAGGCAATTGGTTTGTTGGATTTGGTTTGGTCTAAACACATTACGAAGTGAACCAAAAACTTCCCGATTAGTGGGGTATCTTCTAGAAGGTTGTTGTTTGGGTTGAATATTTATAGGCTGATTGGTCCATACTGGCTTTACTGAGAAATTTTGGTTTTGCAAATTTTGGGGGACATTAAAGTGCGATTGAAACCCATTGGGTTGAGAGTATGAAGCATTGTTTTGAATGTTCCTTGGGTTCACATTTCTATTACTGCCGAAATTAATTTTGAAGTTTTGTTTACTGTTATCGCTTAAACTACCGTGAAGTCTTTCGAAATTCTCAAATTCATTAACGTATGCCATGGCATCTTCTAAAGAAGCTGGCTTTTTTAAATGCATGTTATTTTTTAAAATACTCGTGCAACCTGCAATAAATGTATCAAGTGAAATTTTTTCATAATGATTGATTCGGCATAATTTTTCTGATTCACTAAGTTTAACATCGTTGCTTGTTCTTTGTGCAACGTTGCTTCTTAGTAATTGGAGACGGCTACCGAAATTTAGTAAATGTTCACCTTTATACGGCCTATTTCTGGTTAATTCCTGCACTAAGCAATTCAAATGCCTACGGTCCGAAAAACACTGCACTAAAGCCTCCTTTAAACTCGACCAGGTATTCCATTCTACTCTATTACCTACCATCGCTTCAGCCCTACCAATTAACTTTTCTTGGATGCATTCGAAAATGTGTGGATCAAGCTCTGGGTCTTTAAATTTACTATAACTTGCAATTAAACTTTCGCAGCGAGTGGTAAATTTATTCAAAGTATCACTGTCATCATCAAAAGGTTTAATAATTTCTATTTTAGACTTAAAAAGATTCCAGTTCACTTGCGCCGGTTGATTTGGTTGATTAGTTTGATTAGTATTCGTCATATTTAATGCTGTATTATTCTCACTATTAGAATAACCTGCCTCAATTTGAAGAATGTCAGAACTTGTTGGATTTTCTTGAAACGTAAGGTTATTTAACTGATCCAACAGCTCGTCAATTTCAATCATAAAGAATATTTTGTAGATACTAATTAATTATAATTACTTTTATTTGTTAAATATTAATCGAACGTTTTATTCAAAAATATCCTCTTAAATACTAAATGGTCTGCAATAGACTGTACACTACCCTATCTTCCCCAAAGTCCTTAAACAGAGGGCCTGGGAAAGGCAAAATGGAATTTGGCACCTACTTGGTTTGTAGACCTTCGTGTTTCTTTTCCGATTCTTTGCTGCTCACAGAGATGCTGTTCCCGATGTCCTCGAAGGAATAGTTCAGGATCTACGCTGAAGGGGTTGAAACTCCAAAGTCGTGAAAAGTCTCTAATTTTCCGACACGATGCGAAAGAGATTTTTCACAACCGCGCACTATCCTACCGACTGCGCCAGTTAAATGATTAAATCGGAAAAACAGCTTTTTAAAAATAAACTTTATTTCGTAATTACAGGTAAAAGCAAAAACCGTCTTAACTCTGTTACAAACAAGCAAAGAATGAATCTAACATTTTACATAATTCGCAATGTGGCAAAGAGATAACGATGAGCTGGGATGTGCCTTATCAGTGTGGCGTCGTGTTCTTGATAAGCACGCAAAATTTGCTATTGTAACGGTTTCTAATAGTAGCCGGTGTTGCGGACGCCGCGCCGCCGCCTAAAAATTGACTGACGCTGCGTTCTATAACGGCCGGTTCTGGTCCACAACGCCAAATGGCGGCTTTATTTACATTTCTGTTAAAACAAATAACTCTATATTTCGGCTAACAACCATTATCCATGTGCTCCTCAGGGTTGAATTGATTAGCATTGGTATTAGACAGCTCCTGGGGCTTAATGGTTACCTCGTAACGTCCGAGCTTAGGAAAACCCGTTTGCCAAGACTGGTGGCGAGTCTCCAAATCGAAGCCTCAGGGTCGTAGCGGAAGTTATTACTTCCTGTGGTGTTACCCCGGGAACATGAAAGTGTCTTTGTATAGGTAGGTGGTGCCCTTAATTAATAGGTACCAGTGGCATCTATGACCTGGTGCACGGTTCGATCGCAGTGTTCTACACATATCTTGTTTTCTAGAGACGTGAACCTTAGGCTTGCAGGGGAAAGTTAGAAGTACCTTCAGGAGATGTCGTGCTTACGTACTTACGTACAGGATGCCACAGATTTACTACCGTTACATTCGGGAGTTCTTACAGGTATTTCGAGGTGGGTCTGATGAACTTAGGTTGCAAGTGCTTTATGGTTCTGAAGGATTTCTTCCGACAGATCTAGATTTCGGACTACGGGCTTCGGCTAAGCCCAGAGGGCTAAGAATCGGACGGCTTATCCAGTTGCTGAGTAGACGGAGGTCACTAGATTGGACTGCCTTCAAACATCCTGATTATATACCTTGCCGGGCTTTCTAATCTGGACTTTTTTCTAAGGATATTTGAGAACTGCGTAGTCGTGCACTGCTGGGTTAATTTGATTTATCTTCAATCTAGACGCACGAGAGATTCACATGATTGTGGCGGTTTAGCGGCCTCCAAATTTGAATGCATAATTACGCGTAGAAATTCTAATTTCGGCTGGCGCTAACGTTACACTTTTGTCCAGAACTTCGGTCTTCGTGCTAAACGGACGAAGTAGGAATTTCAAAACGTTACAGCACGTAACCAAATGTTATTGATTAACAATTTTTTAAAGGTCTTGGTACGAGTCTTGTATGTGTGCAGTATTAATTGTTCAGAATCTAGTTGCTCATGGCCGTTATAATGTTATATACATATACTGCTTATTATAATAAGAGAGATGCGTTTAGCAATGAGCAATGAAATAAAGATTTTGTTTATTGTCAACACAGCAATATTTGAGTGAAAGTATGACTCGAGCCAAAATATAAGGTCAATAACCGAAAATGTTTATTTCGGTTGCCTTAAAGGGCCATTTCACACCAAACCCGTCTTTTGCATAGAAAATTTGATAGTCTGTGCTTGTTTGAGCACTGATCAGGATCGAAGTTCCAATGTTTTGTAGCCTTCTCAGTTTTTCGCTATCTGGAAAACCGCTGATCGTCTGCTCGCCTTGGAATTTGTGGACTGTATGGATTGTAGGTTTCACTGAATTATACACACGTTGAAAAGCAAAAGTAGTAATTTATTGCCATAAATTAACACTAACAGTTTAACATTTACAAAGAATTAGTTTTCGTAGTGCGTGACCGGTTTGCATGCTGCCGCTTTGACAGATGAAACGTAAGTGTTTTTGGAATCGGATGCCGGCACGGGAGTCCACTGCGCACAGCATGAACTCAGCATGTAAGAGAGGCGGCAAAAGTTTATAAAGTCCTTAACATACCGCCCGCCTTGGAAAGGGTAACCTTTCAAATAAAAACATTACAGAGTTGACATGTAAAAGCTAGAGTAGAACATGTAACATGAACACACATATATACAAAGCATAATAGTACATGGAACTTAATCTAGTACAAGAAAACCCGAACAATGGGGAGCCAAAGGCTTTACGAAAAACTGCGCTGAACGCTAACGCACTAGTTTACAACACTAGGTAGCGGGCACAATTTGGCGAAGGATCGCTTCACGATCCCTGACACAGTGTTCACTGACGCCACACGCGTAACGCCGTCAAGGCCAGGGTGCAGCTCGGTGACCCGGCCTAACCTCCACTTCAGAGGGGGTAGATTGTCATCTTTGATGAGGACCATGGAACCAGGCTGGAGGTCCGAAAGATGCGTGCGCCATTTGGTGCGCTGTTGGAGTTCCGAGATGTACTCTTTACTCCATCTCTTCCACACATTCTGGTGAAGTTGTTGTATTCTCTGGTATTTAGACAGCCGAGACTCGACTATCTCAGTTACGTTGGGATCAGGCAGTGACACCAACGGACGACCAATCAGGAAATGAGCAGGAGTCAAAGGCTGCAGGTCGTTTGGATCAGAGGACAAAGGGGACAGGGGTCGGGAGTTCAAGGTCGCTTCCACCTGTGCTAACAGAGTGCTAAATTCATCATAATTTAGACTAGCGTTACCTATAACGCGACGTATGTGATGTTTGGAGGACTTGATTCCGGCCTCCCACAATCCGCCAAAGTGGGGACTGTGCGCGGGTATAAAATGCCAAGCTACTCCGTCGTTCGCGACTGATTCGGAAATAGAAGGGTTTTGTTCCGCGAGAAAATTGCCTAATTCGATTAACTCGGAATTAGCGCCTACAAAGTTAGTGCCATTGTCTGAATATACATGGAGCGGTTTGCCTCGACGAGCTACAAACCGGCGAAAAGCCATTAAGAAAGCTTCAGTAGAAAGATCAGCGACCAATTCAAGGTGCACTGCCTTTGTGATAAAACAAACGAATAGACAAAGGTAGGACTTCACTAGTTTAGAACCACGTCCTTTGCGATCCTTTATCATGAACGGTCCACCATAATCGATACCAGTCGTATGAAATGGGGGCGATGATTGAATACGAGAGGCTGGCAGGTCTCCCATTATGGGTTCAGTTAACTTAGGAGAGAATCTAAAACACCGTAAGCATTGATGAACCACTTGCTTGACGATATTTCTGCCAGAGGTGATCCAATATCGTTCTCTGAGATTAGCTAACAGCATTTGAGGTCCGGCATGGAGAAGCCGAAGATGCTCATGCGATACTAGGAGTTTGGCGAATGGATGTTTGCCAGAAATCACTAGAGGAAACTTCTTGTCAAAGGGTAATTGAGAGTTGTGGAGCCTACCACCAACTCTTAGCAGTCCCTCGGAATCCAGAAAGGGATTCAGGGATATCAAAGCAGAAGATTGTTTCACAGGCTTGCTCTGTGACAACAGTTTAAGTTCGTCAGGAAATGACTCGCGTTGGGAAAACCTGGCAAGTCTTACACTAGATGATTGCAGTTCATCTGTAGAAAGGGGCCCAGAAAGACGATCAGCTTTGGGGGCTCGCGCATTGTTATGAAAACGAAAGCAATAAGCTATAACTCGTTGTAAGCGAGCAAAGCTTGAATACTGATTGAACGGAAATGGTTCAACAGAGGTTACAGGAAAACTCTGAACTTCTTTTTTGAATTCTGGAAGCTCGGCACGAACATGTCTGGAAGTAGGCCAAGATGCCTCGCCTTCGCTTAGCCAGGTGGGACCATGCCACCAAAGGCTTAACAGACCCAGCGGGTCAAATATCTGAGATCTTTCAGACAAGATGCTACGCTTGGTAGCCTTACTACTTGTAGAATTTGAAATATGGGATATTTCAGACAAGCTGCTACGATTGGTAGCCTTACCACTTGTAGAATTTGAAATATGGGATATTTCAGACAAGCTGCTACGATTGGTAGCCTTACCACTTGTAGAATCTGAAATCTGGGGTATTTCAGGCAAGATGCTACGCGTGGTAGCCTTACTACTTGCAGAATCTGAAATCTGGGATATTTCAGGCAAGATGCTACGCGTGGTAGCCTTACTACTTGCAGAATCTGAAATATTCTCTACTGATAAGAATCTTTTCTGAGAGATTTGCAATGAATCACCCAGTACCTCTACAGGCTTCTTGAAAGGGATAGAGACAACGAATCGACCATTCGCTTCTCGTTGAGTATTTTTCACAAAATGTGCCTCACAGGCGTTCTCTTCATTTGTGCGAACCTTTTCCTCTGGGTAATGTTCGAGTTGCCAAAACCTAGCAATGGGGTCAGAAGCATCCTCGATCGTGCTAAGATTGCACTGTACAGGGTACGCAGAAGGAGGGCCTGTAGGGCCAGAAACAATCCAACCAAAACGAGTCTTTTGGAGGATGGGAAGATTTGGGCCTAGACCAATTTGTCCAATACAAAGGAGCTGCCAGAAAATGGGCGAACCAATCAGAATGTCGATGGTGCCCGGTTGGTCGTAGGACAGATCTGATAACTTGATGTTATCAGGAACCTTGAAGCTGTTTCGCTGGACGCGAAAACTTGGGGTAACACCCGTAATCTCATCGAGAACAAGACAGGATAGGCCAATGCCGTATGAAGTGTGAGGGGCTTGCAGCTTGATATCACACCTAGCCTTGATTTGAGAAGTGGCTTTACTTAAGCCTGAAACAGTAACGTTGACTTCGCGAGTTGGAAGCTTCAACCTTTTACACAGATCTGAACGTATGAAGTTCGATTGGGAACCGGAATCCAGCAGGATTCGCACAACATGAGGCGTACCATCATCAGCGATGAGTTTAGCGGTAGCCGTAGGCAAGAGTACCTGCAAAGCATTCGAACAGAATGCCGAAAGCGATTGGTTTAGTTCAACAGGGGTTTCTGCCGACATCGCAGATCCTGGTTGACTAGAAGAAGCATTTTGAGGCTTATCCTCATGAAGAAGTGTGTTGTGCCTTGATTTGCACTTCCTACACGTATATTTGGAGCTACAAAGGCTCGCAAGGTGACCCTGAGTTAGGCAATTAAAGCATACGCGGAGCTCTTTTGCCTTTGACTTTCTGTCAAGAACAGACATCTTGACAAACTTATCGCATTTGTACAAGGAATGAGATCCTTTACAAAGTGGACACGAAGGGGTACCCGACACAAATGATTTAGAATGTACCTTGGAAGACTTTTCGGGTACAAGCTTGCTATCTTTTACTTCCAGAGTTTCTAGAAGATTCGCTGTATTTTGTAAGAATTCCTTGAACTCATCAAGATTAGGCAGGTCAGAACTTGACCGGTTTCTAAGGACCTCCCATTCACGAAATGTAGTGGGGTCCAGTTTTTTAGAAACTACATAAATTATAACAAAATCAAGAAGCTCGCTTTCGGTAGCTAATGATTTGATTGCTGCAAAATGTTTGAATAACATATCGCTAATCGTACGTAATTTAGTTGCAGATTCCTTACTGCAAGATTCCAGTTCAAAAATAGCCTTGAGGTGGTTATGAACCAGAATTTTTGGATCATTGTATCGATTGCACAATGCCTCCCAAGCTAGAGTATAATTACCCGCAGTAAACTCTAAACTTTTTATAATTTGGCTTGCATCACCCTGTAAACTAGCCTTTAAGTAATGCAGCTTTTGAATATTAGTTAACGTTTGATTCTCATGAATTAAGCTACTAAATATCTCACGAAATTCTAACCATTCTGAAACACTTCCTGAATATTTGGGAATCGAAATTGCCGGAAGGCGTACAGCTTGATTATTGCAATGTGAACTGCAATTTGAATGCGTTGATCTTACGCTACCATTAGGAGATCCAGAACGATCTGGTGCAACATCAGACTGTTTGTTGTATTCATTTATCAAACATTCAGCTTGTGAAATTGCGAAAAAATAAGAATCCTCAAATTCGACTTGTTGCTGCATTTCAGATTCTACATCCTCACTGGTTTCTAAAATTTGTTCGTGAACCTCATAATATTCTGATAACAAAGTGGCTATAGCATCCAATCTTTTCTGCAATTGAACAATCTGAGCGCTAGACAAGAATTGATCTTCATCATAAATTTTTTGCAAAGATTGAACATGATTTGAAAAACGCGTAAGCTTGCCTTTAATAGAGCCACGTGCTCTTACAAGCGAATCCATAATTGTTGAGATTAAAAACAATTTAACAGATCGAACTTATTTTTCGTACGCCCCTGGCGTGAATTTTGTACGCCTCTGGTACGCGGACCCAACGGGTCAACTATCTGTGATATTTCAGGCAAAATGCTACGCGCGGTAGCCTTACTACTTGCAGAATCTGAAATATTCTTTAATGATAAAACCCTTTCGCACGCCTCTGGCGCGAATTTGTTTATAACTCAGACAGCGCTTGCTAATAACGGAAGAAACTTGTCGCTTACGACGCAGAAAAACGACCCCGGTACAACGCGGGAAATGAATCACGACGCGGATGGCCGTGTACTACGCAAGACCAAAAAATGCGCCACGAACGCGAGACTGTTTTAACAACGCAAACGGCTCTGCAATTTGAAAATGCAGGGGATATCGCTAACAAACGTAATAGCTTGGCATTTCACGCAATTAAAATGTTTATATGACTCATAAACCATTTGTTTACGCAATAATACACAGCTGAAATTAAGCACACATGCAACACAGACGAAATAAACCAAATTTATGCATAGGAAAATCAGGCTTACATTTGATATTGGTGTGTGCCGCCTTGCCGGTTTTCTGTTCCTACTACCGTCTGGCTAGCAGCTGCGATGCCCACGTGCACGTTGTTGTCGCGTTGATAGCACCGTCTGCTGTCTTCCTTCCTCTCGTTCCGGGCACCGCATGCGCCCTCTTCGTTCCACGCGTTGCTGCGAAATTGGAGCGCTGTTTCCTTGCGGCCGATTGCATGCGATGCAATACAAAACTGAATATGCTTTGTACTTGCCTATGACCAATATTGTCGAATGCTGTCGCTGTTTTGGACCCGCAATGACCTAATGTGGTTTACATCCGGTTCTGTAGGACCAATGTTTGAGCACTGATCAGGATCGAAGTTCCAATGTTTTGTAGCCTTCTCAGTTTTTCGCTATCTGGAAAACCGCTGATCGTCTGCTCGCCTTGGAATTTGTGGACTGTATGGATTGTAGGTTTCACTGAATTATACACACGTTGAAAAGCAAAAGTAGTAATTTATTGCCATAAATTAACACTAACAGTTTAACATTTACAAAGAATTAGTTTTCGTAGTGCGTGACCGGTTTGCATGCTGCCGCTTTGACAGATGAAACGTAAGTGTTTTTGGAATCGGATGCCGGCACGGGAGTCCACTGCGCACAGCATGAACTCAGCATGTAAGAGAGGCGGCAAAAGTTTATAAAGTCCTTAACAGTGCTTTTATTTCAGTAAAGATAGACGTTCTTGCTCGAATAGTATTACGTCAAATGCAAAAACCTAGAATTAAAAGGCAGCAAAGAAACTTTACCAGCCAAATACCAGCTATACAATCCGTATCTCGGTGTTTGGGATTATAAATTTCTTCGTTGCTTTGCACCAATAATATTAAATGTTCGATGTCCATTGTAATAACAAATAAATGCACGGCACGGCGTATTATTATAACCAAAACCCACCATGGACTGGGATAGACTGGCATAAAAGTTCGACCGGTTGAATTCCGATCAGTGACGTCAGGATTCGATGCGATCGGACTGGACGTGAAGCGTTTGGTCTGAAAGAAAATTCCGCAATTGCTGGTTATTTCAGTGATATCACAGTCTGTCAAATGCTACAGCGTCGGATTTGACAAGACATGAATGGACTTGACGGGTTTGGTGTGAAATGGCCCTTATAGGGAAAGAGCTTTAAAGCTAAGGTTCTTTGAATTAAGAGTTTGTAACGGCGTATTTTAGTTTTGTCATTTGCGGTATTTAACCTTCTATTGCATTCATACCTGCTCTCTTTTATTTCTAACTGAATGCAGCCACCAGTTTTTCTATGTGCCCGTTTGGTTTCCTTCCATACCATGCATCCCGCGGAGCTGCTCCAGAAAAACAAGATAGCAATGACCGTGTTAAGACATTAGCTCTACTTTACAATTTTTATATTTAATTTTAAATTGTGGATAAGATAGTACCAAGGGAACTTTATTTTTAGAGCTTAAGCCGGCCAGAAACAGGCAGTTAAACTTTACTTTGATATTACGTACTATGTGTTTCGAAGGCCTATCGACAAACTTGAGTTCTATTTCTTAAGTTAGATATTAGCCTTTTTCCAGCGGCTGAAAGACTGCGTGCCAAGTAGGATGAATATTTCGCTGATTGATACTTGCGCAGTTCTAGTAACTGCCTTAAGCTTATCAGCCCTGATAGTATTAAACGCGCAATTCACTTTTGATGCAAAATTACAATAACTTCTTTTCACTGCGTAACTTTGTTCTATTCTATTTTTGCATAATTTTTAGCATATAACGTTCTGGGTCGTATTCTATTTGGCTACCCAGTTTAACATATGTAAGTATTTTCAACTGCATTGTAGCATTTAACCTCAAGTTCTTTTGCATTGAACCTGAGCATCTTTGACATTATTTGTTTATCATAATCTATGGGTAATAGACAGTTGTTTTTTATTTGTTTTAATATGTAGTTTGGAGTTAACTATTGGTACCCCACTTTAACTGGCACTTGCGCTGTCTTTTTATTAGCGCTTTGTTGATACTTTTAATGAAAGATTCGGCCTTGACGTTTATTTCTAGTTTTTTTTTTAGGAGCTACCGCAACCTCCTCATTTTTAAAGTATAGGTTGTTCTATGCTGAAGTCGTACACGGTAAGTAAGTTTTATTAAACTGTGACTTAGGCTGGTTTTGTTTTTGTGGTGGTTGATGACTGGTGCCCTTTTGTAATTTGCTTCACTTCTTATTCATTTAATAACCTTAAGAATTATTGCCTGATCTTTATCCATGACAACAAACCGCCGAGAGTTTGGGCTAGTCCGAGTTGTGATCGCTTTTTGTTGAAAGGCGATATAACTTGCCTATCAAAATTAACTCTTTCTGGCGGCAATTTTTCTTCGGAACAGGCTTGATTTGAGTGTTCTGCCTAGTTATCATAGCGTAAATCAGTCAGATATAGTTTGGTGATTACAAATCATTAAATCTTATTAATGCCGTACGCAATAAAAAAGATTATTCAGTGAAAGCGCTCAAAGTGAAAAAGTGATGTTACGTTACATTGCAATTTAGTAACATGACAAAAGAAGAGCTTTCTTAGTTTTAAATTTGTACAGCCTTAATTAAGTTTATAGTTAAGGTTCATTAGTAAGTTAGTAGTTGGTAGTATTTCTACAACAAAATTGAAAGAAATTCAAATACAGTTATGATCTTGATAGTACCATTGCGATTCAACAATATGAAGTCCACCGACAACGGAATTACCTGAAATTTAAATTGCCTGCAGTACAGTAGTTTCGACGTTCCATATGTTATTTTAATAAGCAAATTTCTACGAAGCAGGTAGGACGGAACCTAAAAATTTTTAATAGTTAATTTTGTAGTTATTGGAGTACTTCAACGATTGTAAAGTATACAGCGTAAGTAATTTGATGCGCCCAATTAGAATAAGTAATTAGAAAATGGTAAATTTAAATATTTAACAGAAAAAATTAAAAAATTAATAAGAAATTAATATATCAGGTTTCAAAATGAAATTTTTTGGAAATATTGTTTGGAAGGCAAGCAAAAAGTTTATTTGAGCCAATTCAAGCCTGTTTGTGTAAATCTAATTGTAAGAATTAAATATATGAGCGCAAAATTAAAAAAAAGACTAAAGAGGTATAAAAATTTAAAGAAATGTTAGTGTAGTGATACGATTAGAATTTAGAGTTTTATAATTTAATATAATTTCAACCAATGCCGTCAATATGATTGCTCCGTTAAAATGTCATTTGTTTGACTGGAGGCAATTAGAGTGCATAATTTAAAATAAATGCTTAGAAACTTCGTTTTTAAGTAAATTTTATTTAAAAACTTATTCTAAAGACATTGTGTTAGGCCGACGTATTTTTAATTGCCGTTTCTGTTACTGCAATTAATATTTAAAATATTATGAAGCAAATAAACGTAAGTTACACTTTACCTAGGTATCAACAATATTAATTATGATACATCAAGTCTTCATTATAACGTGATTCCAACTGTTTGATTTCTTGGATTATTAAAAAAGTTCTTCGATATAAATAATTTGAACAACAGGTTCTAAGCAAAATAACCTACAAAAAATAATAGTGCTACGAATTGTTTGGGGAATTGAAAACAGTAAAGAAATTGGAGAATTGGAAATCAGGTGTCTGAAGATGTTGGGAAATAAAAGAAGCAGTTTAAACGTTTGTATGACGTCAGCAAGTTATGTGAATTGCAGCTCCATTGCAGATAACAATGGCGGTGCCTCAGTGACACTTTCTAAAACGTAATTATCAAGTGTTATCGTGGTTTCTTTTCAATTTTCATACGCATAAATGAGAGTTTGTTTTCTTTCATTGTCAATGAGATCATTATTTAACAGCAATTAACTAGATCACCATAATTTGAGTGGATTTAGACCCTGAGAGAAGCGAGGATTGGTTTTATATACGCACTCTCTTTTATTGCAATATATATTGTTATAGTACTAATTTTACTATGCAAGCCAATATTATAATAATATCTAATAGACTGCTAAATTACTTCCATCCATTCACTTCAAAATACTTTAAATAAAACATTTGCTCTAATATTTTAATGTATTTCTTTGACTAGCTCAGATTATAACAAACATCTTATCTCAGGTGGGTACCTGCGTTAGAAAATTCTATCAAAATAATTGTACAAAATCTTTGGTTATTGACAAGTTATTTCAGAATGACTTTAAATCTTTCAAATGTCATTGTCAATTTACTAATATGACACTTAGCTGAATTTATATTTAATTAACACAAATCAGTTCCAATATGTTGGAAAGAGTAAGTACTATTGTGAGTAATTCATTATTCCACTGTTAATACTAATTAATGTTTATTAATTACATATACCTGGTTATCTTCCCCTTTTAAAATGGATCCAATTCTTCTGTAGAAAACAGCACAAATATAACCAAGCTATTTTGTCACATTTATTTGAATCTTCAACCAGGAACCCCACTTCAATTAGAATCCACAGTGTTACAATGAACCAAACACCGCCAAAGTATCAACTCCAACGGCCAGCCAGCTCTCCTAGACGGTAGATCCTATATTACATACAACTACAAATCCAAGATGTAATCATCTTTACAGCAACCAACATGGTATCTAATCCTTCTACTCCACTCCATAAACACCGACCGAAATGATGAATTTGTGAGAGCAAGCCCAATGAAAATCCAATTCACAGATGTCCTCACCTCAATTGTGACCCGCACGAACTGGAACCAGCAATCCCCGTTCCAGGTTATAATTAATCCATTAACAAGTATATGCCAGCATACCCATTCAAATTATTTGCAGGTATCTGCATTTTGACAGAAATCCATATCACAGCTCTTTTAATCAACCCAGTTAGTGCGGATTCATTTCACCAATTCCAATATTCATAGTTCTTCCTTTATTAACTAATTAGTCCCCTTCTTCTTGTTAAAATATGTCTCAGTTTTTAATTATCAATTATTCCATTTTTTATTAATTAATTTTGTCCTTTGCACCATTATATATCACACCATTAACAAACTGTGATTATAAAAGGGTTTATATTATAACTTTTTCTTAATACAAAAGAATTATGTCTACATTTCTTAGAATCGAAATCAGTTGTTATCTAATAATAAATTTTACTATAGCAATCCTCAATTTTTAACATAATGTTTTAAACTAACATCCTGGATTACTTTATACTACATACTGTACATTTTCTTAATTAATCTGACAAATTCCAAGTAACTTATTTAAATATTAATTCAGCTTATGACTTTCATATTGTTTCAGACTATCTTATAGTTTGTTCTAATTATTTACGTTTTAATTATAAATTGCTCTCTGTTAACTTCAATAACCATTCATTTTTAATCCAAAGATAATAATTTAATTTTTTTTTAAAATATTATGTTGTATAGCTATTCTGTTTTAATTTTTGATTGATTAGATAGCAAAAATTTGCCCAATTTATAAGAGCGGCCAAAGATCCAATGTAACAAATTACAGACCAATTTCTATACTACCAGCGGTGTCAAAAATTTTTGAATCTATACTTCACTCTCGAATATTTAATCATGTTAAAACACTTATTTGCGATAATCAACATGGTTTTTTGCCTAAGCGTTCTACAGTAACAAATCTATTGCACTTTACACAAGATGTGTCTGAAGCCATAGATGAAAATTTACAGACAGATGTAATATATACGGATTTCGCAAAAGCATTTGACAGAGTGTCTCATAATGTGCTTTTGTCGAAATTGAGAATGTATGGATTTTCAGATAGTCTTGTAAATCTAATTGAATCTTATCTTGTTGACAGAATTCAATATGTAGTATATAATAGTTGTCAGTCACATAGATATTTTGTTAATTCCGGAGTTCCCAGGGTGCCAATTTAGGTCCTCTACTCTTTTTGTTGCTAATAAACGATTTACCCAATGTTTTGCAATATTCTAAATCATTACTTTTTGCGGATGATTTAAAAATATGGAAAAACATACAATCAGTCCAAGACTGCATTGAATTACAAAAAGATATTGACAATCTATATTTTTGGAGTCAAAAAAATCAACTTTATTTTAATATTGCTAAATGTTCTTATGTAACTTTCTCTAAAAAACATACAAATTACCAATTTAATTATACTATGAATCAGGAACCACTTAAAAAAATGAAACAATACGGGACTTGGGCGTTACGTATGATTCAAAGTTGTCTTTTAATTTTCATATAGAAAATTTAGTTAACACAGCATACAAAGCCCTTGGCTTTTTAATAAGACAATCACAAATGTTTTCCAGTCGGAATACGCTCACAACTTTATACAATTATTTTATAAAAAGTAAACTGGAATATGCCTCGCTTATATGGAGTCCCATGTATGCTCACGGTATAAATGCAATAGAAAGAGTGCAGAAACGATTCCTTAAATACTTGTATTTCAAAGAAACAGGATACTACCCCCTATATTCGCATTACTCAGAGTTATTAAAGAAATATACAGGTATTATAACTTTAGAGAAACGGCGTTATTTGGCAGCACTTGTATTTTTACATAAGGTTTTTATCAACGAAACTGATATTAGTCCAATATTACACAAATTACGTTTTCTTGTACCCAGACAAGTTTCCCGCTGCAATCAAATATTTTATCTTCCACCATCTCGAACAAATTCATTAATAAATTCACCAATTTATCGAATATGTAAATATGCAAATATTGTTAGTGGATATGTTGATTTTTTTAACCTCAAAATAAAGATATTTTTAAATATGTGTAAATATGCTTTAAATTTACCGAGAGTTGAGGCTGATATTGGGGCGAGGCATATTTAAGTTTTAGCTTAGTAATCTACAACTTACTCTATAATTTAGTTTTAATCCAGCTATCATGTTTTTTTTGGTTTTTTTAAGTTATTCAACAATCATTGCTATTGACTTTACTCTGATAGCAAATTGTAAAGTTATTTTCTTCCATTGTTTTTTTGTTCTCTTAATTTCTGCATTTGAAAACTGGCCTATATTAATGTTAATTATTTAAAATGTAGCCTGTCATTGGCATCAGCTGTTGGCTACAACGATAATAAATAATAAATAATAAATAATAAATTTCAGCCTGGTACTTTTAATAATTAGATAGTTTTTCTATCCAAAATAACTTCCTATCTAGTAATTTCTTTTTTTAACAATAGATCGGCAGTCCTGTCTGCAACTATCACAATATGTACTATTGCAGAAAAAAATGTCGCACGGGTTCTTTGCCTTGGGTATGTATGGTTTTATCAAGTGAACTAAAGTCACTGCAATGTGTGGCCGATGAAGTTGCTTGCGGAAGTAGCATCACTTCTCAATATAACCTGAAAATGCTAGTAATACGACAATAACCCCAAAATGTGAAAAATGACAAGTAGTTAGATAGTCAGATACACACTAAGCCACAGTGGATAAAACCAAGTAACTAGATTAAGTATCGTGCGAAATATTTTGTCCGCAATAGTAAGGACTACACATTACTCTTTTTCTGTGACGTAACAATTTTCTCTCTTTATTTAACAATAAGGAACTAGACGAAACAAATTCTTCCTGAAGTCTACTACCTGCGATCTAAAATCTAAATGATCTTTTTGAATTAGAATTTGAATTTTTGAATTTCACTGCAATATAAGACATACGTTTTAAACGCTATGTTTTATTATTTCTGAGGTCACACAAAAAGGATAATGTGTAAACTTTATAATCCAGAACCGGGTAGCGCAGTTGGGAAAACGCCAGGCTTGCATTAAACAATTCCACTGGGACCGGAATTTTTCCGCAGCCTTGGAGATTTGAATCGGGCTCGGTGAGACCATTCACAGTTGAGCACCAAATTAACTATGCTCTACTCAGAACCACACACCTAAGAAATATAGAGCAACAAGGTCACCACATCACCAAGACCTCACACAATGGTTGCTGCGCAAGCACAAAAGGCGCTCTCCAACTTTGTAACCCGAATCCGGGGCAAGTTGAGTATTGTACTTCCACACGCAAGCGCATAAAGCACCAAACTCTACACCTCAAAGTAAAAATAAGGTTACCGACAATACATACATACCACGGATATACCGGGTGCTGACTTGCGCGACGCACCATAGGAATTTGCATAGTAAATTCTTTATGTTCAATTATTTGCTCCCCTAATTATTTTAGAGCTTAAGTGTAAATACATTTTTTGTAGAGACAAAAATACTGCACCCATTCATACTGTTGCTAACAATTTTTCATTTTCCGGAACTGAAGGAATGCAAAAAACAAACTAGCATTTTCACAAAAATCAGTGATGCCATGGAATTATTGAAACAAGCCAATGCCAACGCAAATACGTGCGGAGCGACAATATGTGTTGTTTGTTTGTTTCTCATTGATGTTTCATTATTAATTATGTTCTGTTTAATGTCTCTAAGGTACCTAGACCTTGTCCATAACAAAAATTACGAGTATGGTGGACGTTTGTTAACTAAGCTCCTTGTTTATTGTAAAATATCCGTATCGGCAAATTCCAAACAGTACAACCATTAAAAGACTGATTTATTTTAAGTTTAAGACTACAGGCACGTTACTAAATAATTGTAGGTGTAATAATGATGTTCAGAACTTACACCAAAACGAGAAAAACGACAATAAATTCAATCTTTTGACGGCAGTGGTTGGATGATCGCCCCGCAGGCACTTGCGTTGGCATTGGCTTGTTTCAATAATTCCATGGCATCACTGATTCTTGTAAAAATGCTAGTTTGATTTTTTGCATTCCTTCGGTTCTGGAAAATGAAAAATTGTTAGCAACAGTATGAATGGATGCAGTATTTTTTTCTCTACAAAAAATTTATTTACACTTTAGCTCTAAAATAATTAGGGGAGCAAATAATTGAACATAAACAATTTACTATGCAAATTCCTATGGTGCGTCCCGCAAGTCAGCACCCGGTATATAAGTAACCTGGATACCTGTCAAGCGTGCGCAAGGTAAAGCAGGCGTGACGTCATAGCGGCCATGTTAATTGTGGGAGTGAAGTTGTAAACAAACTTAAAACCCGTTCATATTCGCTGTGAAATAACTTGTGTTTATTGTGTAATTTTATAGGATTGTTAGTGTTTATATAGTGTACATAGTTCAGATACTTATTAGTAATTATTAGTTTTACCAAAATGCCCCAATCTTGCGTGGCATTCGGTTGTACAAACAAACACACCAAGGAGACTACTTTGCAATTTTTTTCGTAAGTATTACTATTTACATTGTATTTATTATGTGAAACGTAACCATAATTTTTAATAGATTTCCCCTGGAAAACGAAATTAAATTAAAGAAGTGGATAACTGCAGTTCGCAGGGAAAATTGGGCACCCACAAAACATTCCCGAATTTGTAGCGATCATTTTATAAAACCAGATGATTACTTTGGCCAAGGACAGAATGTCCCTTATTTAAAAGAAGATGCTGTGCCCTCTGTTTTTAAAGGGTTTCCTGTACATCTTCAGAAAGCTACGCCAAAAACTAGGCTACGGAAAAAACGCAAACTCGAGATTAATGCAGTAGAAGTTGTGCCTGAAAAAGAAGAACAGCTTACTAATATTGAACCAGAAGCAGAAGCAGGACCATCTACTCAAAAGAAAATTAGAAAACCTGTTAGTCCTAAAATACAACGTCTTTGAAAAAAAATTAAAGTGCTCAACAAAAAAATTAGACGACGAAATAAAAAAATGCGTTCTTTGCAAGATCTTGTCAGAGAACTTAGAAAAAAGGGCCTCATTGAACGTGACTGTAGTAATATTATAGAACATCACTTTGATGGTGCTTTAACTGATATTTTTAAAAATGAAGTGCTAAATAGAAAAAGGAACGTGAAGGGACGAAGATATTCGAAGAACCTAAAACACTTTGCGTTGACACTGCTTTATTATTCCCCAAAAGCTTATACCTATTGCAGGTAATAACTTTTTTAAAGTTTATATTTGTGGAGAAATTAATGTATTTGTTACTGATCGATATTGTCATTACCGCACCCCACTTCTGTACGAAACTGGACTTCCTCTGTCAATGCAGAGCCAGGGTTTTTGACGGATGTCTTCAATGAGCTCTCCAAGCTGTCTTCAGCAGACAACGATTGTAATTTAGTGATTGATGGAATGGCAATAAAGAAGCAAATTATTTGGGATCGTAAGGCTCGTCAATTTACGGGATATTGCAACTTCGGCAACGAGCTTCGGCTTGAAGGTGCAGAAACTCCTGTATCTGAAGCACTTGTTTTTATGCTAGTTTCTTTAAATGGGAAATGGAAGTGGCCTATTGGATACTTCTTCATTACTAAGGTCAATGCTATTATACAAGCTCAACTTATTCGAACTGTTCTTATTTTGGCAAGTAAGGCAGGACTGAAGACATGGGGAGTAACATGCGATGGAACAAATACAAACTATGATACATTGCATGAACTAGGTTGTGATCTGTATAAAGACAATTATAATGATTTAAAACATTACTTTAAACATCCATCAAAGGATTATGTTTATTTTGTACCAGATGCGTGTCATAACCTTAAGCTGGCGAGAAATGCATTAGAGACATATATGACGTTCTTATCACCCAATGGAGAAATTAAATGGGCATATTTAGAGCATTTAACCAATCTCTAGAACAGATTATCCGTAAAATTAGCGAATAAAATTGGACGAGCCCATATTGAATGGGCGAAAAATTCAATGAAGGTGAGGCTAGCTGCACAGACGTTGAGTTCATCTGTGGCTGATGCTCTAAGTTTTTTAGAAGGTATTGGGATAGATGAATTTTTAGACTGCGAAGAAACAGTTAAATTCATTCGAGTAATCGATAGAATGTTCGATTTCTTGAATTCTAGAAATCCTTTCGGCAAAGGATATAAAAGACCTTTATTTTCAAATAATGTGGACTATATGGAAAGTACAATGAAAAGTGACATTGAGTATTTATTTTCTCTGCAAGACCGAACGGGAACATTATTATGTCGATCAGGTAGGAAGACATTTCTACTGGGACTGGCAATAGCAATTAAATCCGTGTTAGATATTGCACGGGATATTTTTGCAAGATCCGAAAACAAATTTAAATATCTCCTTACATATAAATTCAGTCAGGACATATAGAGCTGCTGTTTGCAAGAATCAGACAAAGATTTGGTTCCAATAATAATCCGAACGGGGTCAGTTCATATCGGCCAACGATCATATCGGCCAACGATCATATCGGCCAATTTTGGGTGTTCATATCGGCCAACTTGTTCATATCGGCCAACATCAGATTTTGTTCATATCAGCCAACTTGTTCATATCGGCCACTTTTATTTTTGTTCATATCGGCCAACGCGATCATATCGGCCAACGCTGGCGGAATATCTAAGAAAGGGGATAAATCATATCGGCCAACGTTCATATCGGCCAACGATCATATTGGCCAATTATGGGCGTTCATATCGGCCAATTTGATCATACCGGCCAATGCAGGCGGTGACCGTAAGGAATACCGATACTAGCCGAAGAGCAACTTCTACCGCTACGCTGGACGCGCCATGTCTTATTACGCCTGTTCAGAACGTCCATCTATTCGATCACATCGGCCAACATTATTTCTTGATCATAACGGCGATGTTATTTTTGGATTTTATATCTACTATCCTGGCATACAAGTTTCATCGCAATTCATTTTTAACAAAGTTTAGTGCAACGGAAAGTTGTATTCAAACTTGAAATTAAAATTTTAAATGTCAAATATTAGCGACACCACTAAGAAAAAAATCGATTCAAAGGACTTTTTTGAAATGCTGCGCGTCTCGTTTTCCATAGTTGAACTCTTGCAAAAAAAGCTGGCCTTATAGAACTTTTCCTTTAATATACTATTATCTAATTTTATTTCAATAATTTTAACGGCATTTTAATTAATGTTTTAATATTACTGAAAATTTTGTTTATATTACGAGCGCGAAATGTTGTAGAGCGTTCAAATTGCTTTTTAGTCCAGTTACATTAGACGGAAAACCGCAGCATCTGCCGAAAAAATCCAAGTGAGCTGAAATTTTGCATACACCTTTATTTTGACATTACAAATAATGTCCCAAAAGTCCCCATCGATATAGCGCTTGCGTTTTGAGTTATTCAAGGTCAAATGTCACAGAAATAAGTTTTTCGCAAATATCTCGCTTTCTACGGGTCGTATGACTTTTTTAGTTATTACAAAAAATTAAGGCTAAAAAATTCTCTACATTAAAGATAACACAGGTTATTTATATACAACTAACCATTCAGTAAATAATACACAGTTAAGTTTTGGAGACGGGTTTTACTTCCTTTTACGATAAAAGAAGTATTGAATTCACCCCAAAAATTCTAAATTGAGTTTTCAACAGATATTCACGTTGTAGAGTCCCCTGAACCCAAAAAACATGTTTTTGCTCATTGGTCTGTGTGTCTGTGAACAGAATATCTCAAAAACGAAAAGAGGTATGGCGTTGAAACTTCATATATAAGTTTTGTGTACTATCTAAATGAGACAGCAAGCTTTTGAAGAAAATCACATAACCGGAAGTATGATGTTTACTCTTGTGTTCAAAACGGATCTAACCATTTTTTTAAACTTTACATTTTTATTACATTTTTAATGTGTATTGATGTGAGATGGATGATTTTCCAGTTGAATACCTCTAAAATTCAACTGCCGTTATTATAACAACTACGAAATATACGAAAAATGAAAACTGGGATCCAAGTTCATGATTGGCGATTTTAATTACAGCAGTTTCTTTAAGAAAAAATCATTTTTGGATAAAAAATGTGTCTCTATTATTTATAATTTAGGAAATGCAGGTTTTTCCATTTACAGCCTATTTAAATGTTGATTTTTGGTTAAATTATAAACTCCCTAGATAAAAATAAAATGTTTAACTAATTTTTTAAGCGATCACAATTATTTTCACTATTGTAATTGCACAAAACTCTAAACCGATTTGTGTAGAGAGTTTTCAACAATCCAATCGGACAACATTGGACAAAAAAAACCCGGATCAAAACCCCAACATATTATGTTTACTGGGTGTTCAATTTTCGATTCGATTAAATGGAAAATTTCGTTATTATTAGAGCTAAATGAAAATGATTTGCACATTATGATGTCAACTTTTCGAAGGCAACACAACACAAGCAGGGTACTACTCTTTTACTATCCGGGCTACAGTCGGAAAATGGTAAATCCAACATTTCTATTCGACGTCACAGTTCATTTGTTTGTCAAAATATTAAAACAATGTAGGGATCCTTTGTTTTCAAATATCATATCTTTTTACCTTTTCAAATCTACAGTGTGTCCCATAGAGTATCCGATATATGAAAATTAACATTAGGAAATTCTAAAGGGATCAACTATTGGTGTGTACGCGTTGAGGTACGGGATTTGTCAGAAATGAAATCAATTTAAAATGAATTTGACGTTTAGCCGTTTTTTCCGTCTGGAGAGTTTTTTACGGAGGTTTTTTGTTGGGAGGTTTTGTCCGGGTTTTTTCGTCCTAGATTCAATTGTATAGCTTTTTTTAAACAAAACAATAATATTAAAGCAGAACTTAAATGTCAATCGTAAATGTCATTTTGTAGTCTAGATTTCGTTTTCCTGGCGTTTCCAGGGGAATTTACTTCTGGGAGCATTTTTCCTTGCGGCGTTTTTCCGAGACGTTTTTTCGGGGAAATTTTCCGGGACGTTTTTTCCGGGGGATTTTTCCGGCGGCTACTTTTCCATTACGTCCTAACAACTAGCCCAGCAATTAAAAATTTCTTGGAATTTTGTTGGTGGATATGTTATTAAATTATTGACTACAAAACATTAATAAAACATAAAATTGCAATTACTGTATATAATTGTTGTTACTTGTCAAGAATCCGTACTATTTACTTCGAAGAAGAAATTGTATTTTGGTGTCAAACGACTTACTGCGAATTTACTTTTTTTATAGAAAACTTGCTAAACAAATGCTGCAAACACGTTGAAAATTTGCTGTCAACAATCAACACAATTGAACTGTTGATGAAATAGCTATTTGCAGAATAGAAGCAGCTTCTTGTAGATTAGTCGGTTTAATACAAATTTAAACAATTGAAGGTCAAGAGTGTAATTTGAGGGTTAAAACGGAAATATACAGTTTCCAAGTCTTGCGAACAGAGAAAAATTAAACATTTATTAACTTTCTAGGTTCTATACTAACGTCACTGCTGGGATTATAGGGGTACAGGTTACAGAAAGTAGATTGGGACCCGGTGAAAATCGGAACTAATGTTAGAATCTAGTAATTTTCAAGTTTCGTATTGGTAACATTTTTACATCTATCATATTGACATTAAATTGTTAACCTTATCTAAGCTAAATGACACAATAAATCAGAGGCGTACGCAACATTGCGGTATGGTATATTATCAGTTCTTGAATGTTAATAGGATTGCGGAAATAATGATGTAAGCTGAACAACCAGGCTCTGCTAAACCTTCTATCCCAGCAACAGCAATTTCCACACTTTAAAACACAAAGAATCTGTCATATGACGTTAGTCACTGCGCAAACAAAATCCCTCTACCCACCGTTGCTGTTTACTTGTCATTTAAAATATAACCTAACTTTGTATGTTTTTGACAACTTTCCACATATTTCCAATTCATCAAATATGATCACAGCGCCTTTCATGACCTACCTTGGCACCCAATCTACTTTCTGTGACCTGTAGATATATTTAAGAAATTCCAGGAATGGTAAACCATTAACCGTGTGCGCTTCATCAGTCCGTAGGTATTAGAAAAGTCATTAGACGGGATTAAAATTACATGCAGATTCTGCCTCAAGCTTAACAATATAGTTACGGCTGATGGGTCAAACAACACAATACACATTATTTTTTTTGCTGAATCGGGAAAATGTACACTTTTTTTATGAAACTGCAGAACAACAAGTTCGACTTACTATCTACTAAAAAATATAAAATCGCCACGAATTTAAGATTATTGAAGTTACTGAAATACTAATGTGGAACTGTAAAATGAATATGATCCCTGTTGAAAATTCTCGCATAAATTTCTGATAATTGTTGATAATCTTTCAGGGTTTGTCGGCACAGCACATTTACAATTTTAATTTATAGTAATTGCCGTTACACCACTGCATGTTATCAATTTGAAATTAGGAAAACACATTCCCGGAAAAAATCCCCGGAAAAAATGCCCCCAGAAAAAATATCCTCAGAAAAAAGCCAACGAAAAAAATGCAACAAGAAAAAGCACCCGTGGAAGAAGTTTCGCAGTTCCAAAAGTAAGCTACAAAATGGCATTAACGTAGACAAAACCGTTTTACGTACGCTTTACTTCCACATAACTACAGGAAAATTAATGACTGAAATATACAAATGTATTTAACACGTTTTCAGTAAAAAATGTGCATTATCCACAAAACTTAAAGATTTTTTTATTTAAAAAAAACATTTTTAGGTTAGATTTGTTAATTTTTTACGTATACATTTATAGTTTTTGCTTATTAAGTTTTTGAATAGAAGGCTGATAAGTGGTTTGCTTTTTTATTTGTCTGGCATTATTTACTGAGCAGTCATAAATTGAAAAATCCCGTCAAAGCAAGTGACTCAATATAATTATTTGTTTTTATTAAATTTTATTACATTTGTGAAATCATGCCATAGGAAGCCCATCTACAGCTTATCGATCGTGAAATCAAGCGAAGGGAAAAAAGAAAATTCTTAGAAAGTCCATCTAGTGGAGGTGCTAGGTATAAAAAAACTGCAGATTGTGATAAGAAGATTCCCTTTGACAGAAATGTAATTTATGACTATACAGTTCATTTAAGAAGGGGAGGCAGCTCGAAAAATCGTTGTAATTCAAAATAGCGGCTGAAATTTAAAATGGCGTCATACAATGGAATTGTTTGCAATTTTCTTACTAACCATCGCACAAAAGTGTGTTTGGTGTCAATTTATATGTTTTTTAGGCCAACAAGTTCATTTTTCTTGTTAAAAATAGGCTAAGTATTAGTTCATGCGGGTATACAGATGTCCTTCCTGTGTACAAAAGGCAGTTGGTTATAAGAAAATCGAACAAACTCTTCTCAGCTATCAGCATAGATCAAGCGCACGATTAAAACAATACTCTAGTGAAAAGAGATGGAGTTGCAGTAGGGTTAACACAGGTTCCATCGGCACTAACACGGTGGATGGTAGCTGAACCGGAAATTTGTCACTTGATACAAGAGTTTGAGTGTAAAATTCGGACAGCAGAGTTATTGTTGATAACGATATCAGTGCATTTGTTTATTTAGCTGAATCAACTGGTATTACACAGTTCCACAGTTTAATTGAGGAACGCCTGGTAAAAAGTTCCTCAACACTATTTCAGCCTTTGAAAAAGAACAAAATCCCCCTCTTCAGTTCTCCAACAAAAAGCATAAGCAAGAAAAATTACACTTTGAAGATTTTAAAAACAGACATCCAGCTGTTTTCAGATTCCTAATAGTTACACAGAATTGTCAGTTAGATATGCAATACTTTTTCAAACTCGAAAATCAGCGATTTCCGCCCAGTAATGGAGAATTTCTTCCAGTCATAAAAGTGATCTACCACATATTTTAGAGGAAATTGTTGAAAAAAGTGACATTGTCTTTCAAGGAACCTCTGATGCTGTAATTTATGATGGTGCAGTTCTTGCCAACATTTTAAAGCCTCATCGGTCTTCAAAGACGTTTAATGATTATTATATTAACACATTTCATCCTCACATATGTAGCGACATTGAGAGTTTTGGCTGTGGTAGAATTGATTTGATTTGGGACAGGTATATTACTCCGAGCATTAAAGGTGAAACCAGGCAGAAGAGGGATACAGGAACCAGGAGATAAGTGCTACCTCATGTCAAATTACCTACAAATTGGCAAGAATTTTTAAGAAGTTTAAATAACCAAGAAGAACTACTTTCTCTATTTGGATCATTAGCAATGAATAACATAAACAAAACACAAGTTGTTACTACTTCAGGTGATAAAATTGAAGGAAATTTCAGTACTGTGAGTTTCTTAATCGGAGTTACTTGCCCTGGTCATGAAGAAGCAGATTCAAGGATAATACTTTTCAAAGACATGGTAGAAAATGGTTTTAGCAATTGCATACTTCTTTGAACTGTCAGATAAAAGCGTGGAAACACTGGGTTGCATTTGGAACAGGGAAGAAATATAGATTTATTCCCGTTCATGCTATAGCTGCATTAATTGGAAGAGAAAATGCTAATGCTTTACTTGGATTTCACGCTTTCACAGGCTGTGAAAGCAATTCTGGTTTTACGGCAAAATAAAAAAAGTCAACTTAAAAGACATGGATTTTCTTTGAGGAAGCTACTACTGCATTTTCATTCACATCAAAACCGCGAACATCCATTCCTGAAAATATATTAAATATTTTAGAAAAAAATTGTAGTATTGTTGTACTGTTCAACAATTAATAGCCAAAGTGTCAATGATGCCAGACAAGAACTGTTTATGACAAAAAAATCGTCCACCAACAAAGGGTGCACTACAACATGTTCTACGGAGTGCTTTTCAAGCTGGGCACATTTGGAGAAAAGCAGGCCAGCGAGAAATAAAGACACCTCCAAATGAATGGGGTTGGTGATTGGATGATGTATCATGGAAAATAAAATGGTCACAGTTACCAGAAATTGCAGATACTTGTCAAGAATTAATAAAATGTATGTGCAAAATCTGTAAAAATAAGTGTGGCTATACAGTGTGTTTCACTTTACATGGAAGCACCCCTGTATTTTATTTGTTTTTGTATGAATCGATTTCAATTTTTTACCAGTTGTACAACTCACCAAGAGGCATCTATTCATGTCCTTGAGCGCTAATGACGTTATTAGCCTGGCCTACTACGATGAAGAACATGATTCGTATTGTTAATATTTTGCAGCGCGTTAGAGTTACAGCAAAAACGTATTAAGAAAAGTTGTTTAGAATCAAAAGAATACCCCAGATACCGATTTTCGTTTAATAATTCGAATTTCTAATTTTTATCCATAAATTTGTCAAAGTCCCAAATTTCAACTTTTAATTTGGTATCAAATGGTGCCATGGAGAAACAGAATTTTTATTATTGTTGCAAACGTCATTAGCTATTAGTAATGGCTGAATTAAGTTTAACTGTAGCTGCGAAAGTAGAAATAATTAGAATTACTGGTAAAAATTCAAGATCCAATAGAGAAGTAGCTAGAATATTTAATGGAAGGCACCCAGGGCGTGCACCTATTTAACCTGGAACTGTTTAAAAAATTAATCAACTTTTTAATTTGTGTCAGGATAAATAGGTGCACGGCCTGGATGCCTTCCATTAAATATTCTAGCTACTTCTCTATTGGATCTTGCATTTTCACCAGTAATTCTAATTATTTCTACTTTCTCATCTACAGTTAAACGTAATTCAGCCATTATTAATAGCTAATGACGTTTGCAACAATAATAAAAATACTGTTTCTCCATGGCACCATTTGATACTAAATTAAAAGTTGAAATTTGGGACTTGGACAAATTTATGGATAAAAATTAAAAATTCGAATTATTAAACGAAAATCGGTATCTGGGGTACTCTTTTGATTCTAAACAACTTTTCTTAATAACTTTTTGCTGTAACTCTAACGCGATGCAAAATATTGACAATACGACCCATGTTCTTCATCGTAGTAGGCCAGGCTAATAACGTCATTTGCGCTCAAAGACATGAATAGATGCCTTTTGGTGAGTTGTACAACTAGTAAAAAATTGAAATT
This sequence comes from Agriotes lineatus, assembly GCA_940337035.1. Taxonomy (NCBI): domain Eukaryota; kingdom Metazoa; phylum Arthropoda; class Insecta; order Coleoptera; family Elateridae; genus Agriotes; species Agriotes lineatus. The sequence continues at coordinate 117,163,225 of OW679201.1, read as the reverse complement.
GATTCATACAAAAACAAATAAAATACAGGGGTGCTTCCATGTAAAGTGAAACACACTGTAGAAAAGTTGGACAATCACTTTGTTATGCAACTGCAAAAACGAGTGTGACAAATGATATGATAAAACCTGAAGTTTATAAAGTATGTAATTTTAAATGTAAGAGTAATTTTTTCTAAAATCTTGTATTAGTAGGTATTAATAAAAACAGATCTTTGGTATTCATTCTTCTTTAATTTTACTCTATAAATATGACTTTACGACTTTACGAAAAGTCTCCTATATTAATTTCTTCATATTTCTGATATTACTAATGAAATTGTAGGCCTAAAAAACATATACATTGACACCAAACACTATATTGTCCCATGGATAGTAAGAAAATTGCAAACAATTCCATAGTATGACGCCATTTTGAATTGCCGCCGCCATCTTGAATTCTAACGACTTTTCGAGATGCCTCCCCTTCTTGAATAAATTGTATAGTCATAAACTACATTTCTACCAAAGGAAATCTTCTTATCACAATTTGCAGTTTTTTAATTAAATGAGCCATGTAGCACCTCCACTACATCCAGAGCTTATCAATCTCGAAATTGTGCCAAGAGAAAGTAAATCCTTGGGAAGTCTATCCAGAATTGATCGATCTCGACAGCATGCCAAGGGAAATGACTGCAACTCTTTAAAAATCCCAGTATGTCCCTTCCAACCCCCCAGCCCTCCCGCCACGCGAAAACATTGACAACGTCAATCTGGTCACGTCTTCTGTACTTATCTCCATCATTTATATTTTGTAAATTCTACAGAAAAATACATACAAACAAGGAATTCAATTGCTTGAAGTATTTCGGTATTAAATATGGTAAATAGATATATATGTACCGTCGGTTTTTTCGCCGGCTTCTTTTCCTCGGCTTTTTTTACCCCGGCTTTTTTTTCCACGTCTTTTTATTCCACCACCCGATCGAATAGATGGGCGTTCTAAACAGGCATAATAAGAAATAAGACATTGCGCGTCCGTCGCCGGGGGTCGGTTTACGTTACCGTAGCGGAAGAAGTTGCTCTTCGGCTAGTATCGGTATTACTTCCGGTTACCGCCTCCATTGGCCGATATGGTCAAGTTGGCCGATATGAACAAAAATAAAAGTGGCCAATATGAACAAGTTGGCCGATGTGAACGCCCATAATTGGCCGATGTGATCGTTGGCCGATATGAACGTTGGCCGATATGATTTCTCCCCTTTCTTAGATATTCCGCCAGCGTTGGCCGATATGATCGCGTTGGCCGATATGAACAAAAATAAAAGTGGCCGATATGAACAAGTTGGCCGATATGAACAAAATCTGATGTTGGCCGATATGAACAGGTTGGCCGATATGAACACCCAAAATTGGCCGATATGATCGTTGGCCGATATGAACGTTGGCCGATATGATATGGACCCATCCGAACGTCGAACAGTTTCGAACTGCAATGAAACAAATTTCAATGAAGAATTATATCTCTACTTCTCCCAGTGCCAACTGCCTAGCATTGGATTCCGATATAATAGGGTCTGTGTTTGAGGTGAAGTGGAACACTAGAAGTTCGCCTCTTGTAACTGAAGATACACCCGAACCGGAAGATCATGAAAGACAGCGTGGCTTACTCAGTAGAAACATGATTCTTAATTTTCTAATTCCGCAGTTGAAAGAAATCAAGGCCAATGTGTTATTTTATATATGTGGATATATTGTAAAACCAATTATTAAGTCTATCACATGCAGTAATTGTGCAAATATGTTAATAAAAAATATTAGTGAACATAATTACACACATGCAGACGTTTGCACCATATTTTTAGACACAATCAACAGAGGTGGTCTAGTATCTGCATCGGCAAGCGTTTTCAAAATTGTATCTGAAGCAGAAAATAATTTTATTGTAATTAGTAATAATACTGCAAATTTAGCTAATATTAAATTTGAAAAAAATATTTTAAATAAAGTTGTTAACCGTTTTGCGCTTGATGATAAAATATTTAATAATCATCATGATTGTGATTTCACGGAGATAGCTTTTGAAGTTCCCCATAAACTGCAGTTAATTAAATCAGTTGTCAAGAAATACTTAAAAACAAGATTCTTTTCGTTGGGAAAATATACCACAGAAAAGTTAAAGCCAGTTAGTAAGCGACATCAATTGACTAAATTAATTTTATTTAAGAATGACTAAGTGCTTAAATATACTAATTAAGTGTTAACTTATAAGTGATTATTTGTAATTTATGTTTGTAGTAAATGTAATAAATATTTTTATTAAAATTTTTCTTTTTAATATTTAAATAAATGTATATTATTCAAATTTGGTTTAAAAAGTGTATTACAATTAAGTTATTTTCTATATTTTTCAATTACAAAAGCCGTTTTTTATTACTGTTACAAATAACTGTTGCAAATCTATAAAATCTAAATAAAATAACATTACTTATATTTGAAAATTCAAATCTACACCCACAATCATCATGGCCGCCGTGATGTCAGAGGTGCTTCACTTGCTGCATACATAAAGTATAGGGAGTCAGGTATCCAGGTTACTTATATATATCCGTGATACATACACACGTACATGAAAAGTCATACTTTAAATAAACTATCACTAGCGTGAAATGAATTTAGGGTGCTTAAATGAAAATACTCAATCATCTACTATATTATCATAAGTTAGCACCAAGTGACTTCTATTGGTTTCAACTTACAGGTTTTCTAATTATTCTCCATGTTGTTCTCATTTCCTACACCATTTACTATGATTCTAACCAAGCCTCTAATTGTTCTTCTACCATTTTTCCAACCATGTTAGTGATAAATAATTGATTTAAACTGTTCATTATTTTTGCATTCTTAATCTACCACGCCTTTGCAGATTAAGTTATTTTGGTTTAAACCTTTTCATATTTCTTAGTGATTTCTTCTGATTAACTAATCGACATACTTACTTACAACTATGATGGTACCTCCTTCTTCTAAAACCTTTTACCAAGAAAATGCTTTTAAGACTGTCATCTTTCTCCATGTAACAGTTCAAAATTTAGAGAAACGAAGTTATCAAACAGCTTGCGTTTTACAAATGTTAAGTAATAATTGCAGGTTTTGGTACAAACAGAGTTCTTGATGCTCAAAAAAGAGACTGCGATGGTAATGTTTCCCATGGCAAATACAGATTTTGCAGACAAAACAATTTCCACATATCATACTCACTATTTTCGCAATTCGCTTAGCTGACGTCATAAGAACCACCACTTCGAGTTTTCGATAAACTTATTAGTTGGGTGTCTAGGTGGCTCCTTTATCGGGCCTCTTCGTCTTCCATATCGATTAGCTAACGAAGCCTATTTGACTATTGCGCAACTATTTCAAAAAGCGACAAGAGCATGATCAAGCGTTAATTACGCACGATGGAGCTTCAGCAGATAGTTTGCCAACGGTAAGAAATTATTAAAATAAACAGTCACCGAGGCGTCGCGAATTAATTTACCTGAAATTCTTCGTCTATACTCTGCACAACGAAACTCTTTGAACTTTGAAGAAACGGAGTACTTGGATGTTTGGATCGTAGTAAAAAAATCAAATTATCCCTATTTTCCATTAGAATTAAACAATTTCTAAAAAGTTATTGAAATTAAAGTAAACAGTGTGTTTAAAAGATGCGATTTCTTGTGATTTTTTTACTTCTTGGTGCGCTAACTTTTGAGGATTAAGTTTTATATCGCCACTAATAAGCAACAAATTATTATGGTCAACAACAAATGATTCAGAACAGTCAAAAATCCTTTTACGATATTAAAGTACAGATAACATTTCGAATTCTCACTATGAATTGTATTCTGTATTTTTAAAATTGTTTACAAAACCAATTTTCTACAATTTATCCGAGCAAATCAATATTTACCTATAGCTACTGTCACGTTTATGCTATGCTGTTTATTTGAGGAGCGATTTTTATCGATCATTGATGTAACTGAATATTTGTACAGCTAAAATTAGAGGGTAAAATAACGTATCGTAACAAGGACGAGGGTGGTTCACCAAATATTGTATTTCCATACAAAAAAAACATAGTAGTACCAAACTAGTATGATTTGCATAATTACCTAAAGGAGAAGACGCTCGACGTCATTTTTCCTCGTGGTTCGTCTACAAGGTTACGAAGACATTGCAGCCTAAAAGACTTACCTATTGTGTTCACCTTGGTAACTTGTGACACCCAATCCATGATCTTGCTTCCCTGTTATGTGAGATACAGGGCTCTCACTGGATGTGTGGTGAAGTCCTTCAGTTCCATATAGGGTTGTCGAAATATAATAATTTTTCTTACTAACATATCACATTTGCAAGATGTGTGTTGTTGTTTCTGGTTCCTCATTGCAAAGTCTGCACGTCAAATCTAACAACGATCTGGCCACCTAATTATCCACTTTTTGATGATATGCAATAAAAAGTGCATTTTGCAAGATCTACTTCTCGTTGTCAAACTATGTATAAAATGCCACTGATGGTAGTACAGTAGTAGTAATATTGTTGACAATTAATTCAAAATGCGTTTAAACCTTACAACACATTTCTGAAGAAAATCTTAAATATAACTTATCAACTTGTGTAATATCAACAAGGACATGGATTTGCCACAACAATAACATCTTTCATTGTTTACATAACCGCCTTGTCTATTGAACAACAAGTATTGTAATTCGAGACGTGCGTCTGTATGCCAAAGTGCTTCTTTTGAGGCACCTATCAAAGATTCGATTCTAATGGTTGTATGACTGAAAGGTCAACAGTTACCACTACTTAGGCAACAATCAATTTTGTGGCGTATACTTTTATTCTACTGGCTCTTCCTAACAGAATCCAAATAAGCATATAAAACTGAAAACCAATAAATCATAGTTTACTGGCAAATAAGTCATCATCTAATGAAATATATTTGACTTCCATATTTCTAGTAGATGTTTTTAAAACTCGGGTATAAATATTGAGACTTGATCAATTAAGATGATAAAGGATACAACGTCTTGTGATTTTTAAATGCCAATTTTGATTTATCTGATATAGACACTTGAAGTGTACAAATACCAAGCTGAAGTACTTCTAGCTCTGATTTGATCAAATTATCTCACGGATACGTTTGTAACGTTTCGCGTCGGAGTATTTCTGCTATTTCAAATCTTTCCTAAGCCATACGACTTTTGCATATTTTATCTATATTAAAATAGAATTTCTTTTTTGTTGCTAAACACTGTATATTTAAAACTACCAGCAATATTCTCTAGGTATATCCAAAAACTGTTAAACATTTCAGAATTTCACATGAAAGCAGTAGAGAAACCTGTTCCACAAATTTTATCTAACTTATTGCTAGCTTCTGATAAAAACTGTTCAAAGTATGCGACTATCTTGGAATATGAACCTATTTAAGTTTTGTTCTAGAAAGACTCCCATACCTTCCATGAAAATAAAAGGAATTAAACGTATTGAAGATATTTCTTGCAGCATTATAGATTCTTAAATAGTTTCCCGTCTGAAGATGAGGCATCATATTACATACAATCAAAAATGGAAGAGCACTAAAATAGTAGCATTATCCTACACATCTTCAGAATTCAATGATTAAAGCACTTGTGGCCGGGTCACTTTAAGCGGTTACACAATGTAGGACTGACTCATAGGTTAAATAGAAGTTTCCAGAATGAGTAACCTATGGAGGATTCTTTTTGGTGTAGAAGTCAGGGTAAGAGGACCTGTAAAGATCGATCGACGATAACGACAAAGACGGCTAATGAGAGGGTTCATGTTAAGAGCAATTGTGGATGTAGAAGGCGAAATTCAAAAGGATGAAGTAGATCATAGTGCGCTGAAAGGATTATAGATTCTACTGGAGAATTTAAAGCAAACCTTGACCTCAAATGATCGTGAATGTTGATGCTAGATGATAATGGAATGGATCTCAGGTCATGGACAAAGAACAAGTAAACGTCGTAGAATATCAACAAATAGTTATGTATGGTACAAGCCAATAAAGATACATTTTATCCATGAGGGGAAAACTTTAGCTCACGAGGCAAATCCGTGCTTATGTCATAGTTTTTAAAATGTCAACGTTTTTCCTTTATGCAATTTTCGAATTCTAAGCTTTAATTCTCAGAAACTTCAATACTTGATTTTAAAATTGTAACTTGGAGCTTGACTGTGATGTAAAGTTTTAGAAACACATACACGAAATACAATCAGCGAAATAGTAAAATACAAAGCGCAGTTAAATGTACTTTTTGACTTACCTCTGAAATGTGGCGCGTTGCAAGATAAGATTAATCTAACTTGCAATCCTCTCTTATGGCGCTTCATCATTCTAATGCAATCCAGAGATGTATTTTCGGAACATCTCACTTTGAAGTTTACGGAATTATTTCAATTCAAATGTATAATTACGAATGTATAGCTCATTATGTGAAGACGAACAGATACTAGTTTCTGCACGAATAATAGTGTTTGTGGTACTTTCTCTAAACTGAAAAATAGTGTCCTGAATAAAAAATATCACCAAATATTACGATCAACAAATCTCGAACTATTCAGATACAATCTTTGTTTTAAAGTATAAATGATTACTACGAGGTGGGTAGAAATTTAAAAAAATCATTGAATAATAAAATCAGAATATTTTTGTATGATTCAATGCAGAAGCTGATCTACAAGGGATAAAATAAAAAAATGTTTTATATTTAAACCATGAACTAAGAAACGCTTCATAACTGTCTATATCCCTGAAACGTTCCAACATATCGCTTTTTAGATTTGAATAAATCACTACCTACCCATGAAACAATAAAAAATTTACAGAAGTACTAAATTTAAAAAAAAACTGGGAAAAGTATCTCGTAAAGCTTTTGAACGCGAGAAATAACGTGGAGAGCAAAATGAAACTCCAATCGCCATAATAATATCGAGAAATTGGTTTCTATACTCCAAGGTTCAATAAATATTACATAATTTGGAAATCTATGAAGACCGCGCAGATATAGCGGTTTGCAAGCAAAAGTAATGGATTACAGGGTAAATTACAAGAATTTTTGCAGATTTCAAGGCGAGAAAGCAAATTGCTTAGGTCGCAAGGTACAATGACTTTAAGTAAATAAAAGAAAATTCAGAAAAAACGCCTCCAAATATTAAAAAAAAACACTTGCATATTTCAAAGTGTAATAGACTCCATTAAGAAGATCTTGTTCTAATCCCGCTTTCTTAGTTAAAAGATCAAGATACTATACAATCACAAATTCAAAAAAATGTGCCTTCCAAAATTCTTTCAACTATGAAAAAGCACACACGGTGCAAAGCACACGGTATGATAATGGTGGACACTTGTTTTGTGGCCGGACTCGGTGGTTAAGTATTGTGACTACTGATCTAGGCGTCGAGAGTTCGATTCCCGATATTAAAAATAGAAAATGCGGACGAAAACCTGTATGATATGTAACAATGTCAGTGGAGATCTTTAGTGAAGAGATTATAATTCTAGATGTATATCCTTCAACAGATAATTCTCAAGATGAGATTAAGGTCAAGTTCTTCTAGATGCTAATTAATCAATTAGACAAAACGGAAGGAGGTCAAACGCTTATATTAGCAGGAGAGTTAAATGGGCAAGACAAGACGACATGGAGAAGTTACAAGTAATAACAAGTAAACAACATGAGTTAAAAGTAAAGAACACCTTCTTTACCTATAAAATAATGCATAAATGCACATGGGAAATACCGACTCTTAATCAAAAATTAGTCATAAATTACATCAGAACGAAACAAAAATAAAACATTACAGTATTGCATGTACGAGGCAGATGAGAAGCAGCGGTGGCTTGGAGCATTATTTCGTAACGGCGAGGATAACAGTACTATATACCAACTTAATAAGCTACAACAAGCAAGTATACGAAATCTCTACACACAAAGACTGAAGATTAGTATCTACTAAACAAGGTTTAATGGAAGTACTCGTAAATGTGTAAACTTTAGAATTTGTGACTTTGTGAACTTTTGCTTTGATCAAGTTAAAATTTAGCCAAATTCCTCAATAAACATGCCTCTCATAGATAGCATCAGAAGCAACAGGTTCGATTTATTATATGAGCAAAAATAGAATAAGGACTGCATAAACAAACATACGTCTATTGGTCTCTATATGTACAAGTTAAAACCTCCTAAAATAAGAAATAATTATACAAATTGTGTGCAATAGATACAAACATAAAGAATCCCTTCTGGTTGCCGAGAACTGCTTAAACGCCTGGCAGGTTAAGCCACCAGTCTAACATCGGCGGCGCTGTGGACAGAGATGGACCGCTGTAATAAGATTTTTAATTTTCTAGTAGGACAGCGCCGGTTGCTGGAATGGGTGTTCTGCTCCAAATTCTGGAATAATAACTTGGTAAATAAATATAGCCGCCCGCCTCAATAAAATACGGGTTCAGCAGGTGCCCTTTATATGTGATTTTGAAAGCAGAAGAGCCCCCCAGGAGGACTTTACCCGCTATGTGACAGTAATTAAGGTTTGCACTGTACCAATCTATACGGCTTAAAGAACCTACTTCTACCTTAAAGTCCGCTTCTCAGCTCGCAAAATATTAGACCTAGAGGTTTTGAAGGGTTCTCTATGCCCACAGGAAAAGCTGTAGTTGCTGTGGGTGCTGGAGAGGCCGTAGAACCTCTCCTTAGCGGGGTTCAGAAAGATTTTTTGATGGGCGAGGCGACCTTTTGTTTACTTGTAACGGCGGTTCCAATTCTGCATTCGCAGAATGAAAGTAGGTACGAAGCCACTTCCGGGACTACGTCGGGCTTCGGGCTGGGGCCAGATATTCCTCTCACGCAGCTATAGAAACGACGAGGTCATCTTAACGGTCTGCAACGACTTGTGGGTTTCGAAATAGCGCCACTAGTTGTTTTTTTCTTGTTAGAAGGGGCGGTGAACCCGCTCTTGGAATAGTTCAAGAAAACGAGTAGTTACTATAGGAAGGTTCACAACCGATAGCAGCTAGATGATCGTTATAAGGACAGCAGTATAGCTCGCCATCGAGTAACGGCTCGGTAAACTGATATATAGGGCCGTAGTAGGTTTTTTGTATAATGGAAAGCTTATCGCCGACAACGGCTTGGTGAGTTTTAGACTGGCCAAGTTTCTAGAAGAAAGTTTGGAATCGAAACTCGAACTTATTGCACCTTCAGGGGCGAAGCAGCTCGTTTTCACACCCCTTGCTGGTGAATGATCGATTACTGTTTTTGCCAATTTGTACTTGTATACGTTTGACGGTCAGAAATATTAAATTTATATTCTATTTATTTACGTGTAAGTGAAGTAATAAGCTAAATTTCAAATCTTTTGTACAAAAAAGAAGAAATGGACACTCAATTAAAGACGTTTTACATTCTAATTATAACGGAAGTTGTTTAGATATTGCATATTAAATATTAGATAAAAAGTGGAGAGCCAAATTTAAGATAATTCAACAAGTAATGGAGTTCATGTAATTGGGATTAAACAAGCATTACAATAAAAAAGATTCAGAACATTAAAGATTGGATAAAGAGGAGAAAACAAGAATGGGATAACCACGTTACGAGAACGGCCAATAACAATTTAGTCAAAAAGGGACTGCTGACATAAGAGCAAAAGCCCAACCAACAAAGCCCTATTAGATCACATAGCTGCCTTTGGTGCTTCTCACAGGCAACTCAAAAATTATTGCGAAGAGACCATTGTAAGCTAGGTGAAAATAAAAGTAAACAACCGAAACAAGTGTAACAATCAGACCAGAAGGTAAAAAACGTCGAATAAGAAAATAGGTTGGAGAATGCATATGCAGAAACCTTTAGATTCTAATAACAAAGGAAGAAAAAAATTGACTAAGATATGCCACAAAATATAAAAGAACCGCTTTATCTATCCCTTACACCTTAATGTGTCGAGTCCTCTATCCACTTGCGGAACTGTCCTGTCCCGCGCCAATACCTTACCTTCTACCATACTTTTTCTCCTCGTCTCCACTTCCCTGTTGATAGTATCCATACATGTAAGTTTTGGCGTACCTTGTCCTCTTTTCCCTTCTTTTCTTGCCTTAAATACTCTTCTCGGCATCCTTTCTTCTCCTATACGTACCACGTCACGCGTACCGTATCATTGTAACAGTTTATTTTGCTGCCGTGAGGCGGCTTGGTGACTTATCGAATTTTATCCGGAGGGGGTTCATTCCGTCAGGATGAAGATTACCATACGTGGTAATGCTGTTGTGGTTTGTGAATGTAGCATTTTGCAAGTATAACATTACCATCCGCGGGGCAACTTGGTTTAATTCGGATTAATTAAGTTATACTATGCATATAAACGTTGCAGGCTTCGTCTTTCCTGCAAGCCCCAAATACCGATTTTATCTCGGATCGGAATATCATACGTCTCCAAAGACCTTCCATCGGGTTGGTTGCATTCCACGTCTCCAGCCCGTTTCCTATTACATCTCCGCTTAGGCATCATCTCGTCACTTCTAGCCATCTCTCGCTGACCGGTCAATAAAACCTTTTTCTCGATTGTTCTACGTGTATCGTACATATGGTGAGCAAACTGCTAGACACTGCCTTTCCTTCTACTATATTAAAGTACATTCGAGTAGCTTTCGCATTCTGTATCAATTTTGTGCTTCAATTTACCGTCAATTTTGAAATGCTTAGATTTTGGTTTATGTTTGAAGAGTTACCGTTTAAATTTGTGTATTTTTGTGATTACGATTTGTAGTCCCTTCAGAGAAATTTAAATGTTTTCTTGGCTGTCGTTTGCGTATTTAAAGTCAATTTTTCCATAGTTTGTATTCTCGTGAGGTTACAGAGAAAAATAATTAGTTGACATTAGCATTAATATTGTTGCACGAGAATTTCGTCTAACTTGGTGTGTTCATTATAGTGTTTTAAATATTATTGAGTGTTTTTGTTATGTTGTGTTGTAAGACAGACGTGGAGAACTAGGCTTTATAGCGAAATTATTAACTGGGCATTGCTAAGTGAACGGTGTCTAGCTCGCCATTTCTACGGCGACTTCGTTAATGTTTCTTCAAGGCTAGACACGTCGGGATGACTTATAAATTGATTTTAATCTTGTGGAGTTCCCATCCTAATTAATTCTCGAGGGTACTCCTATTTTGAAGTAGGATACAAAGCCATTTCAAGTCTCTCAAACTGCCCTTGTCTCTACTGAAAGCTAGCTGGAGCAAATTACTGTTACGGATTCTTTTTTGTTTTAACTACCGTTTTTGCTAGTAACAATCTCCGCCTCCACTAATTCCACTCTTCTCCATATAACCCTGGATCGTCCCAAGTTTCTTTCCTTTGGTCGCGCATGGCTTCAATTTATCTTTTGGTAAACTAGGGTAGAGGTTGTTATTGAGTGCTTTATGTACTCTTCTACAATTATTCCATTACTGTATTACCAGTCACCCCACTATACGGTCCAACAACGTAGCTCTATATTTTTCCTGATGAGACAGAAGACAAACTTCATTGATTATATGGCTTTCTTGTTTTGGCCATGGTGCATCCGTTATAGTTCGAAAGCCGTTTTTGTTTTTTGTCCATTCAAACAAATTTGAGAAAACCAAACGATTACTTCCACGCACCTTTAACGTTTTGAATATCAAGAGAATTCATCTTTTTTATTGTAGAACGTATTTCTACGATGGTGCAATTTTGAAGGGAGGCCGTAGCTGTCATTAGGAGATCAATATTATGTGTTTCTCCTGACATTCGTTAATTATTGGCAATAGTAGACACAATCATTTCAATTGAACCTTTAGTATAACAATTTGAAACCCTGATGTTCGCAAATGCTTAGATCAGAAATCAGTTCACAGACCTCTAAGGCAAGCCCTTAGCGCTAACCTCGGCATGCAACTTAAAGGCCTCGTAAATTCGACACTTTCAGACGACCGCAGAATGACGAAACTGCGGGCATCCAAGAGGGAAGCCGATAAGACCTATCTCGATGACAATACGATTGAAGGAGTGCTCGAGATTAGGCGGGTGTCAGTCGCTCATATAACCTGTTGCGGCCGGCAGGTGGGCAGTTATGTCCGTGCCGGTGTTTCAGCAAAATGGCAGGGAAGGTTACTATCTCCTCCGAGATTTCGAGCTTGGCCTCGAACAATGCCGACTTGAAATGTACAAAAGGGTAAGTTTATCTTCCGTTATTTTAGTATTTGTATTAGGACTTGCCCTATTTAAACATGACAATTTTTTATGGACTTATAAAAACTTGCACTGATTTTTATGATAATTTACCTCTTGAAATGACAGCTGTAAGCCACGTTATTTGAATTATTAGTTCCCTTTGGTTACTTTATAGTAGAGAAAGATGAAATTTTAAACCACTTTCGACTTTTGCATCTGAAAAGAGTTTATATTCGTTAAGAATTATCAGAATCTGTGAAAATGATTAGAAGCCGTACATTTTAAAATTAATGACCTTCAAAATTTTAATTATTATTTTCAAATAACCTATTGCAGGGCCTTCAAATTGCAAAAATATAAAAGATTTAAACTCTCTTAAAAACAAGGAAAACAACTTTCAGTTGCAATTTTTCTATCATAATCTGTAATCATTTTACTCTTGATTAAGTTGTTGCACATTTATCCTGAAATAGGAATTCCTTAAAGTTTATTGTTTTTATTTTGATATGATACTCCGCTTGTGATATGCTTTTCTTCTTTTGATTCTTCTTGTTCGATATCCTTTTTCATTAATATTTGCCTCTATTCTGACCTTTTTTAAGAGTCTGTTTCCTAAATAAAAGAGTTTTTAAAGTTGATATGTTACTTGCTTATGTTGTCAGTGTCAAAAATAGTTTAGTTTTCCTCTGAATAAAGCTAGAAGTTCGAACAGTTACGATGATGCTATTACGGTTTTCATCATTTAAAACTGACAACCTTAGCTCATCTTTTAGTTCTCGATGGTTGTTGTATCATCTTCAGAGTATTTCAACCTTGTCTGTTGTTATTATCTTAATTTGGCCTTAGCTTTTTTATCTCACGAAATATTGAGCTATGTTGGTGCAACTTTACAGAAATAATTTCTAGGTGTCTTGTTTTCACAATTCCAACCATTTTCACTACCATTTCAGTCAAAGGCTGAGTGTTATGAATCAAGATCACCACTTATTGTTTCGCAATGAAGATATGCTATTTGTTTGTGTTTCATGCTAGTGTCATTTTGAAACTATATTTAAAATAACATCAAAGTATCCCTCTCCATAGATTACATACAAAAAATCATAGATCGTTCAGGCGGATGATCTCAGAAACATTCAGAGTGATGTCACATTGTAGGAGTTTGTTGCATTTTTATAACGTTGCCACTTGCAGAATAGCAGTACGTTATTTTTTACTTACATTTGCTTGTATCGCATTTAGCAAGAATATCAAATCAATCAATATTGCAATCACTGATAATATGTCAGAAATGTAATTTTCGTTAACTGATTTAGCTAATCTTTATTCGTGCTTTATCGTTGCTACTCCTTGGAAACAGCAAAATTCTCAGGCTACCGGGCTAGTAACACAAGGCAAATATTTTGGAAAACTACCGTGTTTACATTTCTTATCGGAATAATCAGCATTTTCGGAAAGTCTCCCGCGTAGCAGATAAGAATCGAGCATTCTTACACCAGCAATGCAAAGTGCAGTATTTACGCTGCAAGTGTAGGTACCTGGATTTCTAATTGCTTCTAATTCCTTCGTACTCAAGGCTGGAATGTTTATAAACATGCATTTGTGGTTTTTGCTGTTTTTTCCTGAAATGTTAGATTGCGAGTCGTTGAACTCAAGCCGTGCAGGCTTTTTAATTTATTCCCAAACTTTAATTGTAGTAAAATGGGGCACGCAGCCTAAATTTGCATTTTAAGTTAGTAGGTGTTAAAATTGCACAGAAAATGTGCCAATTTATAAACTACTTTCGTGAAACTTATTTGTTATGCAGATGTAGATAAGATTAGCTTTTAAAGGAAATTTTTATACAACACAACTATTGCGTACAAGGTTGAACAAATATGAAATGGGACCGGTCAAATGCAGCATACTTGATGTACGTATAGGAGAAAGTACTCCTAGGGTCCTTCGGAGTAATCTCCTTCGACTTCTACGCACCCTTGGCATCGACGATATGAAAGTCTGTTTAAAACTTGCCCCAATGAAGTGCGTTCACTTCGGCAATAACATTCTGTCGAATGCCCTTCACATCGTCAAAGCGCCTTCCCTTTAAAATTTTGAGCTTAGAAAATAGAATGGAGTCCGCTGGAGACATATCCGAAGAATAGGGGGGATGTTCCAAGATTGCGACTCAACAAAAATGTCGAATATTATTATGATGCCCCTGTTTTAAGTTATTTTGAGGTATTGTACGATACTTGTACTGGATACCAAAAATGACGTTAAGCTCATACATTTGCTCTTGCACCAGTTATTATTAGTCGTTTTAGAACTTCAAACCTTTTATCAGCACGACAAAACGCAACGTCACCTACATGTAATCGATTTTCTAGTCCAAAGACACCAAACTAATCTTCAGACGAACACTTCACCGTTAAACCTAGCAATTGTAGTTATTTCCGCAGTATCGGAACACTCGAGATTCTTATCACAAATCAACTTTACAGATTGCAGCTTGTAGGGCTTACACAAAAAAATCCCAAAATACTAATGTAATAAACAATAGATTATTTAGGCCCCGTACATCTTTTATCACTAGTTTCGGCCAATCGAAAGCCTTGTATTCACAACACGGCCATCAGAAATGCTGAAGAGTTTATGATTTTCTGCTTGTTTCAGTGAATACAGCGAACTCGACGAAACCCCCAAGGAAGAATATCCAACAATATCGTTTCTACAATTGGTAAGTTATCCACAACGTAAAGTTTGTAACATACTGAGATCGCCCTTGTGTTTTAGTACAAGTACGCAAAGCCACTGGACAAACTTTATATATTTATTGCCACTATACTGTGTACCATCACAGCTATATGCAACACAGTACTGTCCCTCACATTTGGAGAAGTCACGGGAGTTATAGTAGATTATGTTTACACAAGAGACAACGCCAACCAAACTAACCCAGATCAAGCAGTACTGGAGCAAGCAGAAGACGACCTAATGAACGGCCTGACCTGGTTTGTCATCACAACGTGTAGCTTAGGGGCTGTTACTTTAATATTTACTTACATTGCGACCGTTTTGTTTAACTATAGCGCGCTGAGGCAGGTTAGTACTAAGCTTGCTCTTACTAATATTCAATCCAGACTTACCTACATCAATTTTTAGACATACAATATACGAGAGCTATTCTTATCGAAAGTCCTCGACCAAGACATACCATGGTACGATGTCCACCAAACAGGAGATTTTGCAAGTAGAGTAGCTGAGTAAGTGCACTGCCTTCAAGACAAAACCGGGGTACTATTTGCATCATTTTTCAGCGACCTGAAGAAAATAGAAGAAGGTATAGGCGAGAAGGTGGCGACTTTCATTTTCTACGAAATGACCTTTGTATCCAGCATCTTACAAGGGCTGCTGATTGGTTGGGAGCTGGCTCTAATCTGCATGGTATCTTTCCCCATCGCCACAATTTCCATGGGATTTGTTGCTTGGGTTCGTATTAATCATTAACAGCTTTAGAATTAATTCTAAAGTTACTAGTAAACTTACAGATTTCCTCCAGACTTGCCAGACAGGAAATGGAGTCTTATGGAGAAGCAGGCGCAGTGGCCGAAGAAGCTTTAAGTTCTATTAGAACTGTGGTAGCGTTTGGAGGTCAGAAGAAAGAAGAAGAGCGCTATGACAACTTGTTGCGGTTTGCACGAAACAACAACATCAAGCGGTCCCTCTTCAATGGAATCAGCAACAGCCTCATGTGGTTTTTCGCTTATGCCAGTTACTCGTTGTCGTTTTGGTATGGTGTCAAGTTAATTCTTGAGGAACGCCATCTTCCGCCGGAAGAAGTAACGTATGACGCTGGAAATATGATAACTGTGAGTTTAGAAACTTGCATAAAGCGACAATCCTACTAATCCTGCTTTCTCTATAGATCTTCTTCAGCATCTTAACGGGAACGTGGTATTTCGGTATGGCTTCACCGTTTATAGAAACCTTCGGCATAGCAAAGGGCGCAGCTGCCAAAATTTTTGCAATAATAGACAGCCAGCCTGTGATTAATGCTTCCAAAAATAAAGGCATAAGACCAGACAAAATTGAAGGCAACATCGTTTTCAAAGATGTTCATTTCCATTATCCTTCTAGAAGGGATGTTAAGGTAATGAAATCCAATTCGCCTTGGGCTTTATCTATGACTCTTTCATACTTACAGATATTAAGAGGGCTGAATTTGACCATAAAATCTGGAGAAACAGTCGCTTTGGTTGGAAGCTCTGGGTGTGGAAAATCAACATGCATCCAACTGCTTCAAAGATATTATGACCCTGTTGCTGGAAAAGTATGTATTGAAAATTCCAATCAAAAGTTCCCCCCTTTTCCAAACAACTTCATAAGATTAACATCGTGTTGTAGGTATATGTAGATGGAAACGAAATCCCTGCTTTAGACTTGACGTGGCTACGTAGTCATATTGGCGTTGTAGGCCAAGAACCGATCCTCTTTGAAGCTACTATCGCAGAAAATATTAAATTTGGTTGCAAAACAGCAACTCAAGAAGACGTGGAAAGGGCCGCACGCAAAGCAAACGCACATACGTTCATACGTACTCTTCCGCAAGGATACGACACGATGGTTGGAGAACGTGGGGCGCAGTTATCTGGAGGGCAAAAACAAAGGATTGCTATTGCCAGAGCCCTGGTACGCGAACCGTCTATACTTCTTCTTGATGAAGCAACATCTGCTTTGGACACAAACAGCGAAGCTATTGTACAAGCTGCTTTGGATGCGGTAAGTTTGTCAATTAGCTTCTTTATTTGAGCTTTTGCTTACAGCCGCTCTTAATGTTTAGGCCAGTAATGAGTGCACCACTATTATCGTAGCGCATAGACTGTCAACAGTTAGAAAGGCTGACAGAATTGTGGTTATTTCTGAAGGGCGCGTGAAAGAGCAAGGATCGCATAAAGAACTAATGTCAATAAAGGGAGCATACCATGATCTGGTAACAGCACAAGTGTCGCCAGATGAAGATGGGCAGGAACTGAAACCAACTAAAGAAGGTAAAACCGTTTGGTAATAACTGATGTAAAACAGTAGTATTCACTCTGTCTTATTTTAGAACGAAAGATGGAATATAATCGACAACAAAGCGTTGAAAGTACAAATGGAAGGGCGCTATCGTATATTGCACCCAATCCCCTCGAGGTAAGTCACTCACATTAAAAGCGGCGAACAGCTCAACATTACATTTTCTCCATCTCTCCAGATTACCACAGAGGTAGACAAAGTTAAACCCACTTCGTCTTCTCTATGGGCTATCATGAAATTTAATTCTCCCGAATGGTGGATAATAACTATTGGCTGTATAAGTTCGATAATTACGGGAGCTGGCATTCCTGTATATTCAATTGTTTTCGGGGATGTTGTTGGGGTAAGTTAAAATCATCGCACGTTTTTGACAAACTAATATCGGTATTTACAGGTTCTCGCTTCCCAAGATGAAGAATATGTGCAAGAAGCAACAAACAAATTTTCCCTATACTTTCTCTACATAGGCATAGCTACAGGAATTGCCACTCTCTTCCAGGTATTGCAATGTGTATACCAAATCTAGTTCATTTAACAAATTCGAGATTTGCAGATATACATGTTTGGAATAGCAGGCGAAAAACTGACCATGAGGCTGAGAAGCAGGATGTTCCAAACGATTTTATCTCAGGAAATGGCTTGGTTTGATGATAAAGACAACGGAGTTGGAGCGTTATGCGCCCGTTTGGCGGGAGAAGCCGCTAGTGTCCAAGGGGTGAGTTTTCCTTTAACCAAACATTTTCGCAAATTAACTACTTGAATGCATTTTCAGGCAACTGGTCAACGATTAGGAACTATCCTTAATGCCATGTCGACCATTATTCTTGCCATAGGAATTTCCCTTTACTTCGAATGGAGGGTTGCATTGGTTGCGCTTTGCTTTGCTCCACTGATGGTTTTGTCTATCTTTATGGAACAAAAAGTTGTAGCTAAGGATACCCAAGGTCATCACAAATCATTACAGAGATCAACAAAGGTATGCTGTCTTCTTCTTCTTCTTTCATAGTCTCTATTCATCCATCTCTGGAGCAAGTTCCATCTTTTATATAAAACTTAATTAAATGACATAAATGTATCCAGTTGTTACTAAAAGGTGACTATAATCAACAGATAGCCGTGGAGGGAATTAGCAACATCCGCACAGTTGTCTCCCTAGGCTGTGAACCGACCTTCCATAACATGTATATGGCTGAACTGCATCCCTACCAGGATGCTGCTAAGAAGAGCACACATTTCCGAGGAATAGTGTACGGGGTATCAAGAAGTCTCATGTTTTTCGGATACACTGCTGCCTTGTATTATGGTGCAATTCTTATCAGGGACAAGAAAGCTAACTACGAACATGTTTTCATGTTAGTTATTACTATATATCGCTATCATTGCGTGTTGCTAATCCAATCTTACCCTATAGAGTAGCGGAAGGCTTAATTACCAGCGCATGGTCCATGGGAAATGCTCTTGCCTTTACCCCCAACTTCCAGAAGGGCTTAATATCGGCCAACAGGATATTCGAGTTACTTAATCGAGTGCCTAAGGTGCAGAGCGGCTGTGATGATGTCAATGAGAAATGGGTAAGCTTGGTCTGGTTTTGCTGAAACCACTACCCTCTCTAGATGTTTGCACAACTCAGCTGTCATCTTTCGTGTATTAAACTGAATTTCAGTTGTTGAAGTAGTTATCTGGAGAAGATAATAGGTTAAGTATTTCACTGCTTCTATATATTTACGCATTTTATATTTTCAGCAAAAGGGAGACCTAAAGTATGAAAAGGTGTACTTCTCATACCCTACACGCCCGACTGTTAGTGTCCTGAAAGGTTTAGACCTGTCCGTCCTCCAAGGCAAAATGGTGGCTTTGGTAGGGCCTAGTGGTTGCGGCAAGTCGACCATCATTCAACTCCTGGAGCGCTTCTACGATCCCACCTACGGAAAAGTGACGAGCGACGGCAGGGAAGTGACAGGCATGCACTTATCGGCGTTGAGGTCTCATCTGGGCATCGTCTCTCAAGAACCCAACCTGTTCAGTAAAAGCATCGCCGACAATATTGCCTACGGAGACAACACTAGAACAGTCGGCAGAGATGAGATCATTGATGCTGCAAAGAAGGCCAACATTCACAATTTCATTGTGTCATTACCTTTGGTAAGTTCGCCTTTGATTTACATTATTGGGATTAATAGAGCAGCTTCTTTATCAAAGGGTTATGATACAAAACTGGGAGAAAGAGGAACCCAGCTGTCTGGAGGCCAGAAACAAAGGGTGGCCATCGCCAGAGCTCTAGTCAGAAATCCAAAGGTGCTGCTTCTGGACGAAGCGACATCTGCACTCGACGCTGAAAGTGAAAAGGTGCGTTCTAGGCTCACAGTAAAAGTTGGTTTGCTAATAATTTAAATTGTAGGTTGTACAAGAAGCCCTAGATAATGCCAAAGTGGGAAGAACCTGCATTTCAATCGCCCATCGACTTACCACAATTCAAGATGCGGATGTTATATGCGTAATTAACCACGGAAGAGTTGCGGAGATGGGGACGCATTCGGAGCTGCTTGCTCGCAGGGGACTTTACTACAACCTTCACAGTTTGCAGAATGGGATTAGTTAAGTACCACGCCTAAGTGGAGGGCTTTACTGTGTAAGCTGCAACTGCCCCAAGTTATATTGCCGATTACGCTGTTAAGTCTGAAGTATCGTGATATTAACCGTTCGAAAAGCAACGTAAATCTGGAAGAAGTGTTAATACGTGTTGCTATCTGCCTAATGATGTGATTTAGTGATATTTGATAGTGTTAAGTAAATTATTTAGTGCAATTTTCTGCATGTAAATTATGTTTAAGTACTTTTGTTAAGCATTTAATAGAAAATAAAGGCGATCGTCAAAAAACAAATGTTGGTGTTTTTTCATTTTGAAAAAGGATTTTGTCCTCGCTTTCAAATTTTGATTGATAGCCCAGTTAAATTAGGCGAAATAAAGGATAAACCTTGGAATGAAAGTCAGCAGGCTGATAATTTGCATAGACCTTTGTTTTGACGTTCTAAAGAGAGACTGAAAGATATCGTAAGATCGCGTGTCCGCTAGTCAAGGTATCAAACGTCAAAGGTCACGAAAATTGTTTTTTTTGCAAATATCTCGCTTCATATGTGTCGCCTGTCATTAGAGGTTATTACAAAAGTTGTAGAGCATAGAATTCTCTATAAGTTTTGTTTAATTTAGATTAAACAGATGTAAAATTCCAGTCAAAATTTACGAAATATCGTTCACAATTTAAAAGACAGTTATATTGTATAAAAGCCCATTTATTTTTGTAATAAAATCAATCTACATTGACTGTTTGATTCATTTACATCGATACTACCTTTCCAAGCCTAAATATTGAAGTGTGAGGCTGCACTTCGGGTAGTTATCTAATTATCGTCCCTTTAAGTGACATTGACTAAGCTGTCTTAAAACAGGAATGCAGTCTCATTTCTGTGCTTAAAGGGACAAAGAACCAGTGCAAGTAACAGAAACCTGATCCAGCCTCCAGGCAATTCTGTTCAGTTTGGTTCTATGCACATCCGTTTATATGATAACCCTATATAAACTGCGGAGCTAGATGCATAGTACACTGAATAAAATTAATTAAAGGCATCCGTTTTAATATGCTTCTTGCTCCTCGTCATCCTCATTCTGGTCGCTCAAATTTAATTTCCGCGATCATTAACGTCATTCTAGTTTTTCGTCATATTTGACTCTAACAACTCAAAGACATCTGGAACAAATTCAGTTTCCCCATCAAAATCGTTTGATATCGATGAAGCGTTGAGGCATGTTTGTCCGTGGCAGTTGTGACAACCTGTGTAGCATTGCAACTCTATTTTCCTACATCCACAGTTCGAGCCACAACCTTTCTTGCAATTGCAGAAGATTCTATTCAAGACTTCGTCCGATGCCGGTGGCAATAATGTTGTTGTCGGCTCCAGGATCTCGTTCTGCAAAAACCCACCCCCATTTCTCAGGTTGTAAATTCTTCCCTAACCAAGTTTGGACCTGGAAGTGAACCCGATAGATATGCTGAGAAGCTGCTGCACTTGTAGGTGGAAGAGATGATAATTGCACCGGTCTGCTGAGTCTTGTTGATTTGATGAATTGTGTGTACCTCAAATTGTCGATTCTATGTTCTGATTGTGGAGCATTATACATTGCTAAAAGAACACGTATTCCTCTCTCAAATAATGTATTTGGAGGGCAGCTTTCCATTTGAAAGAATTGAGCTGATTGGTACAAATTTTTATTATTTGCAGTTTTCCTTTCTTAAATAGCGCAGATGTTGTGTCGCATCCACTGAAAACGTGCAAAAATAAAATATGTTTTTTAGAACGAGGATATTTGTCAAAGCGTTTAGACGAATACATTTGTGTCACATTTCCATTGCCAATCTTCTTAAAAAAATTTCATGCTGGTGTGATTGGGTTCGTCCTATTAAAAGAACCAGTAGATCAATATCTTCTCTAACGATGACGGCGGTCCTGTGTTGTTCAGATTCTGCAATGGTTGGTTCGACGATGAAGCCATCAGCATCATCCCTGGCTTGTTTTGTATCGATGTTCGCAGTTTTTAATTGCTCAATAAGCATTCGAATAAAGCTTCTTTACTGCATCGATTTGATAAAAATTGTTCTTGGCTGATCGGCACACTCATTGTTACATCAAAGCAGACTTCGTTGAAAGAGCGGCAGTTCGTCTCAACTGCTCCATGATTTTTATGTTTCTTACTGTAGTCTGAGTAACCGTCGAATACAACAACAATATTTGAACCGAAATGAGTTTGCAAATAGTTGATATTGAGAACGATGGAGAAAGCATCATCTTTGCTTCATATCAAATCAAATCAAATCAAATCAAATATTTATTGGTATCAATACATAGAAATGTTCATACAGGTCAAAGTACAAATAGCATAGGTTAATTAATTTTACACCAGAAAAATATTAACTATTCAATAAAAATACCTACACAAACTTAACAATTCTTGTCACTAATTAAAATTTATAATATTCAATAAAATTACAATCTAGACAACACAGTTTAAAAAAAATATTGGGGTTATCCCATTTTAAAAAGAGACAATAAACAATTAAAACAATGAAAGATCACATTTGACAGTGTATGATCAGGTCAGAAAAGTTATTTTGGAGATAGTCCTCAATTGAGTAAAACACCTTTTTAATTAGGTAACTTTTTACTTTTATTTTAAATTGTTTAGGATCTAGTTCCCTCCCATGGTTTGGAAAGACATTAAAGAACTTGATGCAATAATAATCAGTGCCCCTTCGTGTTCTTGACAACCTATGAAACTCAGGGAGCACACCATTACGGTTACGAGTAAAATGGTTATGTAGATCACTATGTGACAAAAATTGGGAAATATTTTCCCTGATATAGGCAAGACAGTGATAGATGTACAATGATGGAAAGGTAAGTATTCCGAGGGACTCAAAGTACTGACACGATACCCCAGCCCCGTCAAGACACGTACACACCTTCTCTGCAATTTGAAGATTTCCTTTGCATGAGAGCTATGTCCCCAATTCAGAATTGCATATGACATATGTAGTGAAAAATAGCCATGGTAAGCTGCCATAAGAGTCGGAAGAGATACACTATGTGAAAGTGTCCTAATAAGATAAATTATTTTGGATAACCTTTTGCCCAACTGCACAACATGTTCCCTCCAAGTGAGACCAGGATCAAGTGTTACCCCAAGAAATTTGACATGTGGTTCACATGGCAGGTCAGGATTACATTGACGAAGAGTGAAGTTCAAGGTTTGGGTCTTGGATCTGTTAAGGCTGAGCTGATTTGTGACAAACCAGTCATGAAGATTTGACTGAGTCTCACCCACAATCTCAGCCAATGGTTCTGTGGGATGATACCTAACTATGTTGGTTGTATCATCAGCAAAAAGAATGAGGTGGGAGTTATCCTAAAACTTTGACAGATCATTGATGTAAATTAAAAACAAAAGAGGCCCCAGCACCGATCCCTGTGGAAGCCATGTCCAATTAGCTGTTTTTGGGACTTCTTATTGTCAAAGTAGACATATTGGTATCGATTTGAAAGGTATGATTCAATTAGGCATATACTCTTGGTGTCAAAATTATAGTTCAACAGTTTTTTAAGCAAAATTGAGTGTGAGACACAGTCAAAAGCTTTTGTGAGGTCATAAAAGGAAGCATACGTATCCAAGCCCTTTTCAAGACCCTCCACAACAAGATCCAATAGATTATTAACTGCCAGTGTTGTTGATTTTTTGTTGCGGAAGCCATATTGTCCTGCCAGAAACAGGCCATTCTGCTTAAAATAAGAGTTAATCTGATCCTTCAAAACCGATTTAAATATTTTAGAAAAAATTGGCAAAAGTGATATAGGCCGATAATTGGTAACAACGTCTGCAGATCCCTTATTTTTAAATATAGGTACTACTTTAGCATCTTTGAGGACAGTGGGAAAGATTCCAGCCGAGATGCAATGATTTATTAACTTTGTTAGTGGATAGACTATGATGTTTGTTATTGTCTTAACAATTTTGGTAGTAATATCAAAACAATCCCTACTTTTACTGTTTTTTAGTTTAGAGATTTTCTCCCTTATCTGATTGAAAGTAATTAAATGAAAAGAAAAGCTATTATTCTGAGGTAAGTATGATAGACAGTCAATAAAATATTTTTCAGTGGCTGGCAGATCACTTACAATCTCGTCAGCAATATTTACAAAAAAGTTGTTAAAAGTTTGTGCATTTAATGCATCAGTACTTGTATTGTTATTTGAAGAAGAGTTATTTCTTATAATATTCCACATTGTAATTTGGGGTCTGTCAGAATTCTGTATGTAGGAATCATACGCTTTCTTTTTAGTGCTGAATAGCTTAGCTCTATAAACTTTCTTATAACTATTGACAAGATGCTTGGGCACCAAGTCAGGATATTGCTTATTCATGGCATCCAAAGTATGAAGCCTCTCCCTCGACTCCCTCAGCTCATCGCTGTACCACTCAACCTTCACAGAATGTCTCCCCCACCGGCCAACCTTGATTTCAAAGGAAAACAGAGTTCCACCGACACTGTTATGGCCTCAACAAACCGACCAAAGCGATCCTCAGGAGTGATAGAACTATCATTGACAAACTGCCACTCTATCCCTTCAACGGTATTATATAAGTGAAAAAGCCCTTCATTTGTTATAGGTCTATAGTTCATTCTAGCAGTAGACTTTTTGACCGTACTAATTTTATTGAAATTAAAAAGTTTCCCTCTGTGATCTGATAGGTGGTGAAGATCAAAAGGCTTAGAACAGCCTGTCGACATATCTACATTTGTAAATATATTATCGAGACAAGCTTCCTTTCTTGTTGTAAAACAGACTGTTAGATGGAGTATGGATTGGAAAAATTTTCCAGTTCGACCGCCCTGATGTCATTAGTTGTGAAATGGACATTAGAGTCCCCTGTTACAATAATATTCAGAGACAGATTCAAACTATCAAAAACACATATCAGGACATCTAGAAACCTATCAAAGTCACCATTAGGAGACCTATAAATTGTAATAAGCTGGGTAGACAGATGTTTGAGAAAAACACCTGCCACTTCACAATTAAGTTCATCAGAAAATTTTGAAATATTTAGATCATAATAATCAATGTCAGATTTTACATAGATGGCTACACCTCCATGATTCCTAGTAGATCTACAAAAACTAATGCAACTTTATACACTTCTAGGGTTATTACAGAAAATTGGTCAGCTTTTAACCAGTGCTCATTTATACAAACACAGTCAAATAACTCTTCATTAAGGACTATGTCGAACTCAGATAATTTATTATATATACTTTGAATATTAACATGAAAAACAGAAACAGTGTCTTTGTGATTAACCTCGCTTACCGAGTTCCACTCTGTAGGGTGGAAACCTTGATGGTCTGCTAGCGTTGTAGGTTCCGAAAATGGTTGATTTTCACTCCTTCTCGCTATATCTCAGGATCCATTACTTTGTTAAATTGTTGCTTAGGCACACCATGTTTGAAAGAGCTAACTTGTTTGGATTTAGTCTTCATTTTTTCACAGATGATGTCTGTATTACACTGATGACTTGTTAAAAACTCCAATATTGCCTCAGATTCTGTATTTTTGGACAATCCGGTAACAAGCACCCAGTAACGTTTTTGTGCCACTTCAAGTGTGCTTGTGTTTTTGTTAACACCCATTATCGGTTCAGGCCTATTATTAGGCAAAGGGAATTTTTTCATCTGGTTTCTTTTATTTACAACAGTTTTCCACTCATTATTTGAGCCCTTACTGGCATTATTTGTAGAAAGTTCCTCTTGAGATTCAGTACTGATGAAAACATTGTCATCATCGTC
This sequence comes from Agriotes lineatus, assembly GCA_940337035.1. NCBI lineage: Eukaryota > Metazoa > Arthropoda > Insecta > Coleoptera > Elateridae > Agriotes > Agriotes lineatus. Next base: position 117,137,535 of record OW679201.1, on the reverse strand, counting down.
TTGTTTTGTTTTTGAAACTTCTGAAAGGTCAATATCAGCTGATTTACGTCGGCTGCCGGATGGCGTTTTCAGATTTTGCCCGCTTGTGTTTGCACTTGCGTTAATAGCGGCTTCAAAAACAGCTGATTTTTGACGCACGCGGCTTGGTAATGTTGCCGGTTGCTTTGTCAAATTTTTTGTATTTGAGATTTTTGACGATCTTGGACTTTGTACCTTCTTAACTACAGGGATTTTTTTCTCAATTTTCTCCAGTTTTTCCCTTAAAACTTGATAATTGCGTTCTAAAGAAATGTATTTTAGGCTTAACTCTTGATACATCCTTTTTATTTCCACAATATCGCTGATTTGGTTTTCATCACTTTTGTGGTTAGAATACTCTTCACATGGAATATGCTTGCAGATTGCCTTTTTGGCGTTTCCTGCTTGCTGCAAACATGTCGGGTGGAAGAGGTTGTTGCACTTATCACATTTAACACTAGTTACAACTTTCTTATAACAGTGAAAACAGATATTTCACGTTTTTTTCGGGGCGAAATTTCAGCGTCACGCTCGCTTGCCATTATGAATTATTGATACATACGACGCCATGCAGAAGAAATCCACCATCGATGATGTATGTTACATTATCCTGATCCAGTTCAATATTGATAGACTCCATGTTATTATACAATTTTGCTTTTGTAGTCTCTCGGATGTTGTTGTCAAATAATGATGTTGGTTGTGGACTTAATTCATACTGTAGATATTCCTGAAGATGATCGTCAAACTTTTTGTTTACGGTTATTCTCTGAAAGAGTAACAACGGATCTACAGCAACTTTACAGTCATTTATCTTGATTGACCTGTTAACTGTAGAAAGTGGAAGAACTTTGTCTGCACGCTTTAATTTGATTTCATTAAATGTTAATCCACTTATTTTTGCCATTGATTCCAGGCCAATATCCTGTGCTTTGTGGCAGTTTATTGTGTCATTTCCCTTCATTCTGGAAGCTATAGATACGATTTGCTTTATATTTCCAAAAGGATTGTGTATAGCGAACTACTCAACAAGTTTACTAAGATCTGTATTATCTCTTTTCACTTGTGAATCTCATGAGTCGACGTGTTGTTCCACAGAGTCTACAGAAATATTACAAAACTTTTCGATTACCTCACAGATAGTGTTCGTGGCATGAATGCGATATACCCATTTACACAAAACACTGTCTTCCGTACTTCGTCCCCGAGAAACTCCTCCTTCTGTGTTCATGGATTTCAATAGAGTTTGCTCACCATATCGGTCCACGTTCCAGAATTAAAATTATCTGTGCGTTTTACTGTGAAGAATCCGTTTACAAACTTCTCAAAAGTCTGTTGATCTATTGTTTCTTTTAATTTAGTCATATCTTGAAGGTAAAAATGCGTCGATTTGACGTAATAAAAGTTACCAGTTGCGTGAAAATACGCAATCATATTTTTCGCCGAATTAAGATGTCCATTGAACAATCCCAGTCTTTTTTTTTATTTATTAACAAACAAACAAAACAGGCATTTCGCCTAATTACATTGTTTGTAGAAACTAAACTCCTATGTAATTCAAACAATAATTTAAATATCTTAAATGTAACTATAAAATAAATAATTGTGATTAAACTAATTAAATTAATTCAATTAATTAGGTACTACCCCAAGACAAACGACCGGCACGACCGCATCTCCTTATATAAATTTGAATTCCTACTGTTTTAATACAGTGAAGTTTTAAAATGCGGTCTACTTTATAATACAGCCGTACCACTCATGTGTCTCGCAGCAGCACCCACCCACCTGAAAGAAAAAACACAGAAAAAAAAAATAAAAACTGTAACCTAATCATTTACGTATAGGCATAGACTTCAGGATCATCCATAACAGTGTTAGTCACTAGTTTTTAAATTCATTTTTACTGTTATTAAAAATGTCAAGAGATTGATTCAACAGCGATATTTTGTTATAATATGCACACATTTTTGTTAAAGGTGAGTATTTTCTAATATTGGTTCGATAAAATATGTGAAATAATGTTTTCTCCCTTGATCTGTAAAATGATATATAAAATAATATTTTTGTTCTTAATCTCATAGAATCCCATAACTCATTTAATAATTTATATAAGAATATTAATGATATGACAGCGCGACGTTGGATTAATTTAACTACCCCGAATTCATGTCTCAATCCCCGGTACGAATCAAAATTAGGCTGTATCCCGTATTTCTTGAAATGCAAATATTTTAAGAATTTATTTTGTACAGTTTCAAGAGACTTCCAGCTCTAATAAAGTCTAGTGCTATTGATACCATATTTAGATATTGTATCTATAACTATGCCGTGGGACCTCGAGCTTTCAAATCATTGTTAAGCAACATTTATAAGTAGCTAATTCCAGGGCTACCAGAATCACAGATATTTATGGCCACCCAGTATCCTTTATCTAATAGACGTGTCTGTCCGGGACGCTGTTTTGTCTGTCTGGGACACTGTTTCAGCAGCCAAACCGTAAGAGAAAAAAGTTATTAAAGTTATATGTTTGGAATGGTCATGTCAGCGCAAGAACCGAATTTCAGTCACGTGACACTTCCGGTTTTCGAGAAATCACAAAAAAGACCGTTTTTCAAATAGAACGCGTATTAAATAAAAATATTTCAGCAGCCAAACGGAGCTGCGACCCTCTGCGCCTTAAAACGTCGATCGGTTAGGCAACCACTTTGACACCTTCCAGGTCTGGGTACAGTTTTTATTTAATACGCGTTCTATTTGCAAAACGGTCTTTTTTGTTTTATTAAATGAGACATTTGTCTCACTGGACTGCTAGTTTAATAGTAATTTACGTTACAAGACGGGAATGTAGTGTTTTACAGGTCTAGTCAAGTAGATTGGAAGCTTGGGGAGACCTGCAAAACACTTTCCGGTCGTGTATCATACAACATTTTTTATTTCATACTGATGCCAAATATGACATTTTTCGGCTTATTTATGGTACAAAAAGTGGAACATTAAAGTATTAGCACTTTAAAGTAAAATATTAAAGTTCAAGTACTTTAAAATTATACGTCAGTTGCAGTATGAATTAAACTGTTGTATTCACCACGAACGAAAAGTGTTTTTAAAGGTCCTCGCAAGTAATTCCGTCCTCAGCTGAGGCCGTAAACAACTTTCTCGTCCTTTAACATGTCACTTTTCGTTCTATAGCTCGTTTCACTCTGACTATGCAGTGTACAGGGATAGGGCTACAGTATTGCCATATTTCCCCAGCAATTCGTTTAAAACTGAACACGAAGACGTCAATCATAATAAATCCGCCTTTTGTATTGCAATCGGCTTATTTGTTAATACCTTGTTGAAGTAAATCCTTTTTGTCGCTTCTGCGTCAATTTGAAAAGAGCAGCATATAATGCAAAATAATTGAGTTTAGACATTTAAAATAAAAACAATTTTAATCATACAATTTGTTGTAACATACTTAAAAATAAATATAAACATGGTTTTTAATAAAATTTGATACAGAAGAAAACTAATTAAAGTATTTCTTTTTTGGTTTTGATTATTCACTATAATTGTTGTCCTCTTCGCTATTATCATCAGAATCCTCATAATTTATATTTATAATAATGGGTTCCATATCGTCCATCACACGGTCGATTTCCCACATTTTGTCTTCTGTTTTTATTAAATGACATATAGTTTTGCCATTTCTCTGGTGTGATTCGCTCATAAGATTCGCGGATTAAATTGCTGACGGTATTTTCCTTAAAATTCGTATTAACGTATGTCCGTTAAGTTTTGAGAAAAAAGTCCGTTGAAGCTTATTATAGGAAAAATGCTTTCAATCTAGTTGGCGTTGAAAACAAAACTTAACAATTGATCAAAGTTTGCAATAACACGTCCTTTTTATCAACAGTTATCATTACAATGACGTACATACTTGACATTCCTAAAAGTATTTCTAATTTAGATGGACGAGTACCTAAGCGTGAAATTGTAAGATTTTACAGGTACCAAAATATTTGATTGGCCACAATTTATCGAACAATAAGGGACTGCGAGGAGGGAATACGTTGTGTAAATCTGCCGAAAAGTGGAAGACCGAGAATATTAAGTCGAGCTAATGAACGAAGACTGGTTAAAGTGGTAAAAACAAGGTGGGTACGTCAGTAAGCAAGTTATCTAGAAGATTTCAAGTTTCACGATGACAGTAAGTAGAACTATCTCCCGATATAACCTAAATACAGAAAAAAACAAAGGCTTCAAAATACACCGCCACCCAGTTACAAAAAATTCCGAGATGTTGCCGTGCATTACGACGTGTTCATTTTGTTGATAAAGTTGTCGTCATGGATAATGAATAGCTGTTTAAGTAACAAGGAATGTAAGGACCTATTAACATTTGAGATAGGCAAGTACAAGCCAAGACGAAGTCGCGGCTTGTTGCCTGCCGAAAATGTTAATAGGCGATACATTCCGACTTATCTTATTATATTTTCCCGCTGCTTATCGAAATCTTCCTAGATTTTTGAAAAAATCGTTTGGTTTGTCACCTGTCACCAAAATTAATTTTCGTGAGTCGTGTTACCTGTGAGTGTCACATGTCACATAAACACTTACAATTTATAAACAAAACATCTAAATCTGCATCTTGCTTTGCTAATTTTATTATCCTAGGAACTTAACAATAATATTAAGTTCCGTTGTCAAGAAAAAGCAGCAAACAAATATAATCACCGACTTACACGTTTTGTTACTAAGGCTGTATCACTGACTTACATGATCAACAGCGGGAAAAAGTACTTTACATTTTCCAATTCAGAGATGAAGAGTAATGACAGATTCTGCACGGATAACATACAGGACTGTCCAACCGAAGTTAGATTGAAAGGAATAGACAAGTTTGCTGAAAAATATTAGTATGGTGCGCCATTTCCGACACAGGTGTTTCTCAGCAGTACATGGGCCATGCTCATGGTGAAGCCATCAATGCGGACATTTATATAAGGCAATGTGTTTACTTAGAAGCAGCAATCGATGTTTTGCTCTATTGACAGTAAACCTTGAACTAAACAATTGTTTTACCGCCGTGTTTATCAGCCCTGTATTTCCTTGTTATTGAAATAGTGGGTATAGCTGAATGTATGTACTTATCTCTCTAAACAGAAACACGTCTGTTCCATATTTTTCATTCTAATAATTTCGCTGAAGAGGAAATGTCAATGTTCCTGAATTTGATGGAAGTTCAGAAACGAACAACTCTATGTGTAAAAAGGGAAATGTTAAAAGCTAAAATTGAGTGATATAATAGCTATTTAAGTAAAGAGGAATGTTAATAGGCGATACATTCCGAGTTATCTTATTATATTTTTCCCGCTGCTTAGCGAAATTTTCCTAGATTTTTGAAAAAATTGTTTGGTTTGTCACCTGTCACCAGGATTAATTTTCGTGAGTCGTGTTACATGTCACATACACACTTGCAATTACATATAAACAAAACGTCTAAGTCTGCATCTTGCGTTGTTAATATTATTATCCTAGGAACTTAATAATAATATTAACTTCCGTTGTCAAGGGAAAGCAGCAAACAAATATAATCAACGACTCACACGTTTTGTTACTAAGGCTGTATCAGCTAGGGGTCGCAAACCGGGATCTCGACTTTCAAAAATACCGGGATACCGGACTAAAACGGATGCTTCAAAATACCGGGATTGGATTTATGGAAACCAGGATTTTCGACATTTTCGGAATTTCTTTTTCAAAAAATATAAATCGCTTGCGAACCGACGGAGAACGGACTAGAATGAGCGGATTCCTCGTTGGGAATGGAAATGTCTATGGGTAATCAGATTGAACATCTTGGATCTGAGCATGACGAACCTGAAGACATAAGAGACAATTAGAAATTGAAACATAAAAGAAACTTCAGGCTCAGGATAATACTTCCAGACCAACTGATGGGACATTGACATATTGGAAAAAATGAAGATGACTTTATTTGAAAATGACGATTCAAGAGGAAACTATCTAGGAATTGCGTATGATGGCTTAAGGTCTATTCCTCCTACTAATGTGGAGTCTGAGCGGGTGTTCTCGTCATCAGGTTACTTTTGTAACCATTTGCGCACAAAATAAAGCGATCAAACATTAGACACGTCATTTTTACGTTCTCATTATTTAAATTTGGCCAAAGATTAAGAACACAAATTATTTTAATATTTAATTAATAAAACTATTTAATTTAAAAAGTTAAGAACATTATTTTTGTTCGTTTGATTCAAGTCTGATGTTAGACGGTAAACGCTTATTAAAAATTGAAATGTGATTTTTTCTAAATGTTTTTATTTCTTTAATAAATCGTCACCTCTAATTTAGAGGCTCCAATCTCGAATCTAGACGAAATCTTTTCTAAATATCGAAAATACCGGGATTCCGGTATTCGTAAAACTTCAATATCGAAAATACCGGTTTTGGTAAAAGGGACCGGTATTGCGACCCCTATGTATCACTGACTTACATGATCAGCAGCAGGAAAAAACATTTAAATGGGAGAGAATGCACACAAGACAAATCATATTCTGGACGAAAATGTTGTGAGAATTGCAAGTAGTTAAGGGTATGGAGAAAGACGGGAGGGTACTTAAAAGAGGTCAGTGGCGAATACTGCAATATCCTCCCTGCAGTCGTAACTTATCACCTTCTGACCTTGATGACTTTGCCTTTGGCCCTTTAAATCAAGCAACGTGAGGACGTCGTTTCAAGTCCGATACTAAGATGCAGTTGAGAATTAATCTTTAAAAAGCGTTGCCCGTATGAATTAGAATTTCGTGCAGTAGTAAAACATATGGTGTAATGCCGATGGAGATTGTTTTTAATAGTTTCTTAAAACAATGCTCATACGCCTTAAACATGTTTCAGCAGCATTTGAAGGCGCACAGAAATAAACGGTTGTAGCACAAACCCTCGAAGGTCGCGCACATTTCGAACCGAACTTCTCGTCTTCACGTGCACCAGTTGCCATCGATTCGCATCAATTTCGTTTAATAATGACGCAAAGCATTCTGGCAAATTGCTATAAATGACACTTATTAACCCATCTTCAATCTATAAGCGCGTTCACAAATTAACAGTCTTTCAGCGCGTGTCGCGAGGCTTGGGAGAATGCGGAACTTTTAGACCGAGACTAGGCAGTGTTTCCGAGCTTTGTGTTGCTAGTGTGGCAAAATGAGACAAAAGGTGATTATTACTCGTGACATCCTGAACTCGGCCCTCGACCAGTTTGAGTATGGGAAATTTCGGCAGCTGGACGAAGAGTGAGTTGTTACATATTTTTTCTTAGGTTTAGTGTTGTAGTCGTTTAAAACGTGCGACACATTTGCCAAAACGTTTCCATGGTCAGGGTTCATTCATGCCATATTCATAGACGATTAAGTTTTCACAAAAACTGCAAGAGCCGGTATTGATGCTTTAAAAACTGGCTTGATAATTTCTTTAAGTCAATAAATTAGTATATGAAATGTACTGGCGTCTTCAAATTTGGAGGAAACAGAGAAGCAGAGCCAATTAACATAAGTTGTTTTCCATGAATTTTAAATATTATTTCTAAGGTAAACTAACATATTTTTACTATCAAATTTTTTGTGTCTACGCATGAGTGGTATTTTTTAATGGCGTTGTTATTGTTCTTTGAATCTGATAAAATAGTTAAATGTGTAAGATCAAGAACATAACTTTTTATTGTTTGAACACTATTAAGATGTGGTCATACTGATTCGTTCTTTGTGTAGATTTTCATGAATGCGTAAGCAAAGATAAATATTTTGTAGTTATTATATTAGTTGGCATGAGTTTAAATGTTGCTCTCACTTTAGAGATAGGATTAGGTAATATCGTATAATGGGATCAGTTGTACACAATACGCTTATGTCGTGTGTCATGCCGCTGTAATTTGTACTAATTTCACGGTTTAAATGAACTAGTGCAATATCGTCTACAAATTTTCTCCTTAAACGGGCCTGAAATTATTTATCGCAAATAGAAATAAAGTAGAACCCTAGACAGAGCCCTGGGAAACACCACGAGAAATCGCCTTAAAATTGCTATCGAAATTCATATTTTTGTACATTATTCACGGTCTGGCAAAAAATAATTACTAAACATAATATAATAAACAACATAAACACTATTCGAAGGCTGCTAAATCTTTTTCTTCATCATGACGTCACGACAAACATTTTGTGACCCATATTCGCATGTAGCTGTTATTAGTCTACATTTGATATGGTTCTTCGGATTGTCTCTCGCCAACAAGGTAGCTTTTCCAAGATTGCTGTAGAGAATACCTACGTCATCTTTCCATGGTGTCTTCTCTTCGATTAATGTGTCTGATAATGTAAGTAGAGTAGCCTAAGGTAGATAGTCGTTTTTCAGACCGTATTTCATCGATTATACCACTCCCTCTAACATCAACCAATGAAAAACGACAAAATGCATAGTTACGCATGTACTGATAATGTACACGCGCCTTCACAAACATCACGTTACCTGCTGTCAGTACAATTGTCATAACAACCACATTGACTGTACTTTTAATATTTAAAATACACTATTCAAACGTTGTTTATTGACTCGTGATATAATCTAACCGAATGCAACTCGTGTCTTCTTGATTATTAAATCATTTCTGTTACCAGTCGATATATTGTTTTATATCTCGTGTAAACAGAAATGATTATTTGATAATCAAGAACCCACTAGTTGCATTATACCGTGTGAATAATGTAAGGCTATACATTGGCAACTTTATTTTAGCATTAATCAATTTACCCATGCTAGTAACAATTGTCGGTTTTGAAATTACAATGAAATAATCCAGTTTCAATTAGTTTCTGTAGTCTCTGTGTTGTTATGTTGTTTACAAACACTATGGTAAGATTGAGTAAATTTCTTATGTCTAATTTTGCATAATTCAGCAATGTACAGTCTTACATTATTCTCACTGTATATGGTTATTCAACACTATAATGAACGCACCAATGAAAATTGTTCAATTTGTCAGAAACGGCCAATCAAAATTGACTGTCTATGAAAACACCTAATGTAGCAGTGTTTTCACGCGAGCCCGATTGGTTTCAATGATTCCAATTTAGTGAGTAGCCTTTGACTGAAATTTCGCCAAAACGTCAAAATAAAGTTTTCAAATCGGCGTCGTTCTAAAAACTCATAATAATCGTGAAAAATGTGTACTGTCGAACACGGTAAAAGTCATATACCCATATTGTTGAATAATCTTTCCAAATACCACTCAAAGTAAAAATTTTTAAGAGAATTTTTTTCGTTTCATAAATGGTTGTGATTTTTTTCTTAGGTTAGCACTGTTAATGTTGCTGTCAATTTTAAGTCTAACTTGCTAACCTCGAATTTGACATAGACTAAAAATTGACGGCAGGGTAACCAACACTAACAGTGCCAACCTAAGAAAATTTTTTTTTTTGATATTTTGCATTTCATTCAATATATTCTCTTTCAAAATATAATTCGTGTAATGATTAATGATCGATGATTTTTTACTTGTTAAAACCGAAACAGCAAATTTAGGTTCCGGTTTTAGCTCGGAACAACAAATCATCGATCATAATCATTCCACTTGTTATATTACAACTGACAATACAATTCATTAATCATGTGCCCTTTTTTAAACCAATTGGAAGCATAAAAACCCTTGGATACATCTGTACCACAGCAGTGATACAAAACAAAAATTCGTATCACGTGGTGGCACTGTAAGTCTATGTCAAATTCGAGGTTAGTAAATTAGGTTTTGCGTTAGTTTGTGTCAAAACTCGTTAGCAGGTTAGGTTTTGCGTCAGTTTTGACACAAACTGACGCAAAACCTAATTTACTAACCTCGAATTTGACATAGACTTACAGTGCCACCAACATAATTCATTGTATTCTCTCACTAAATACAACTCGCGGTATGATTAGTAATGGGTGATATTTCTCATTGAAACCGAAGGAGCAAATTCAACGAGACCTTCGGACTCGTTGAATTCTCACCTCGGTTTCAATTCGAAAATATCACCGATGATAATCATACCACTTGTGGTATTATGGCTAATTATACCACTCCCTATAACATCAACCTATAAAAAACGATAAAAATGCATAGTTACGCATGTACTAACTCTTGATAATATACATAGCAACGGTGATAATCATATACCTTGTGGACTAATAACTGATAGTCAAATACATTCACAAACATCTCGTTATCTGCTTAAAGTACAATTGTTATAATAACCACACTAACTGTACTTTTAATATTTACAAATAAACTGTTCAAACGATGTTTATTGACTCGTGATATAATCTAGCCGAATGCAACTCCTGTCTTCTTGATTATCAAATCATTTTTGTTTCCACTCGATGTATTGTTTTAGGCAATCACGCGAGTCCGAAGGACGAGTGTGATTCTTAAACAATACATCTCGTGTAAACAGAAATGATTATTTGATAATCAAGAACCCACTCGTTGCATTATATAAATATGATAACCGAAACGTTGGTACGGTAGGCCGTTCAAGCTATCCGGAACATTTTTTCTCTAAATCCACATTATGAAGGAGTCTAACGACGCCTATCTGTCATTTTTTAAATCTCGACTGCATAAAGAAATATATAAATTACTAGCGAATTTACTAACCTGATCTTAGTCGACTTTATTATACTTCTGTTTTGCCATAAGTTGAGAAATGGCTAATTCGACGCCGAATTTCCAGTTCACGATTTCCACTGTTTATCAATTAATGCTCCAAAAAAAAAACTATGTTGTTTACAACATCACATTAAGCGATCTGGTGTACGAATGGTTGGTTACTGTTTGAGCGGTCGATTATCGTAATTTTGACTTTTGTGAGATTTACGGCCAGCCCATATTCTCTGATGGTTGCTCAAAGCTTTCCCAGTAGAGTGATTATTTCCTCTTCACTACTGACGACTAAGGTGGTATCTCTGACAAACCTAATATTTGATATTTTTGCGCCCTCTGTGATAACTCCTCTTTGTCATTCGTCTAAGACAGGAATGAGCAACCCGCGGTCCGCCACAATTTCTTGTGCGGCCCTTCAAAGATTTTACATTGTACCCTAGGCGTGTTAACTTAATTTTTGGAAATGATGCCGACATCATAGATAGGCACTCTATTTTGCACCCTAATATTTATTTTTATAGTTCGTAAACTTTGATATTTTGTTAAGCCATTTTGTAACCTTTAGCAACAAAGCTGACTGTTTAAGCTTTCTGTACAACCTATCTGTATTTCAAATTTGATTCCAACATTTTTAACTTTTATCACAAAAACTCACAGACGCAAGATCACTTCTTGTTCATTTGAATCCGAATACCCTGTATATCGACGCGGCTGCCCCGCTCCGATAATCTTGGGCCACCCTTTATCACCGTTTGCGCGCGTTAATTCAGTTATTTCCGCCTAAGCTTACGTCTCGTGATTGGCTAAGGCTCCGCGTGGGTACGCGGTTGTTAGAGCACGGAACATAGCTCTGTTCCGTGGTTAGAGCTTCGCATGTTTTGCAAGCAGAGGGGAGGCGGCTGAAAGCTATCGAGTGCAACGCACGTTTTTGTAAAGTGTCTTCTTCCTGGAGTTTTCCAAGGTCCGCGTCCAGCGATGTCTTTATGAAGTGTTCCTTTCACTCCCACTAGCTTTGGGTATCTGCTAGCAGGACGCGCAGAGTGCCCTTAATTCTTTCATCGTACCCGGTCGCATGTGTGTGTGACCAATTTGAAGCAAAACGCCGCTATCCGGCGGATCCGTTGCCCAAGGAGATGCTCTCGTATCACACCCCCGCTGCCAACGTTAGGCGCTGCTAACTTGCCGCCCCGTACCGCTCAGGAGACGTCCAAAAACACAGGTACTATTTAAAGATGTTGTGTAACTTAGTGACCATTTTACGTTCGGTCAGAACTTATTAGCATGTGTGGGTTGACGCTTATATGTCTGGCTTGTCGCCCGCAGAGTGACTAAATTGCCTTGCATGTGACCTACGATCGGGGCTAACTTACTAAATTACCGCATTTCTGATCACTTTTGGCATGATTAGTCAGTCGCTGGGCATGTTGCTGATGTCGTGGCCGCCATTGTTGTAAACCGAGACGCTTCGGCCGTTTGTAATCCATGGCTGGCACTTGCTCTGTGGTTGAACCAAATTTGTATTAGAACCGTTGTAAATCCATGTATTTCGGCCATTCCTACTGAAGTAATTAAACAGTGCTCTGGGCGCGGCATCATCAAGTGAGAACGCTGTTGTGAGCAGCGGCATATCGAGCGCTCGCATGCGCGAATTAATCAGCTGTGCAGTGCGTGACCTATTTACGCGAGTTTGCCGTTGTGGACGATGGACTTTGGTCGCGTTTACTTGTAATCAAGTTTTGCTTGTATCTGAACTAACATTAACTGTTGCGGTGTTGTAAATTTATGTGTTTCGACCGCTTTCTTTTAATACTAAACCTTTGCTTTGTGTACGTCCAGTTAAGCGATATAGATAATCACTGCCAATTCATGGGGCCACGGCCACCTTCACCTATAAGTAACCATTTATTCTATGCTTCGCTTCGCCTCGTAATATTGTCGTTGTAAAGTAATACGCTTCGGCCTTCTCTAAGATTCATATTTAGCCGATAACGTGCGGCAGTTCGCTTAACGGGTCGACCAAGGCCGACTGTTTGGGGCATTGCCTCCCTTTGTTGCATTTGTGCGCTCTAATTATATTGCGACGAACTCCAGCTGGGGCCCTCGTTTAAGCCCTAGGATTAGTAAGGCGACGCATTCGTTGCCCGATTGTTTGTAACGTCATTCAATAGACAACTATGTGGTCAAGGGACTTATTACTGTGTACAACCTCTGCATGCTCTTTCCAGAGATCGATGTACGACGACATCTGAGTGGTGAAGTGCGCAGGTAGGTTTGGCAGCGCCCCTGCAGTGGCATTACTTACCCGAATTAATAATGCAAGCACCTATTTCTCGAATTTGCATCTGAGCTCGATATTTCTCGAGTACTTTCATGAAGTAGTACCCAGAGTACTTACCGTCCCGTCTAACCGTCCAGGTCCGGTTACACGAGTATACTTAGAGACAGAATTGGTGGCGCCCTCTTATTTTGGATTTACCCCGTTCATGTCACGCCACGCTTGCCCAGTGACGTACCATTCGAACCACGCCCAACTCCCTGAGCGCTTCAGCCGAGGCCTTTAGCTTGTTTTAACGAATCCCAGGGCGAGCGTGCCATCCTTTCCCGGACTTAACCAGTCGTGCGATACTCATCTCGCGTGGGTGTCGCTAAGTCATTTTAATACCGTAACAATGTTTTGTATCAGTTTTCCCCTGCAATTATTAAAACTAATTTTTTTATTGAGGTCCCGCAATTTTATATACGTTCGTGTTCTACTTAGACAGAGAACTACTTCAAATGGAATGTTGCTTTTCATAATTATTCCTTTGCATACTTATGTGGTAGTCGAAGTATGTATAAAACTCGTATCTGATTTTAGAAACTCGTTGTATAAATAACTATTTAAATAGTTACTTGTCTCTCTGACTAACCATATCGACCTCCATATTAACAACCTCTGATTTGTCCTGTTGTTTTTCAGACACAGATTTATCCTATATTTCAGTGGATTCAGCAGAAAGTAATATTTCATTAACTTCACATCGTCGTGTTCTTTTTTGTAATCGAAGAAACCTTTCTTCTTTGTGTATAGTTTGACCAGGTCTAGGAAGCTTCAATGTAGGCATTCCATCAGCCTTTAAATTTATGCTGTTTTTGGGTTGTAACCGTTGCTTTAAAGATATTTGAAAACAGCTGGATTTGAAATGATTAGAACAGATACATGCTGAAGAAATGAAAAATGTTTGGTAATATGCATTGAATAAGTGGTTTGAATAATAATTGTAGTTTACCAACCATTTTTCAAATTTATTTCATCTTGACGGCATGCAACAATCCATTGCTTTGCTAAATCAACATTTTTCAGAAACCTGAAGTATTTAATTTCAGCTCCCTTTGTGTTTTGGTTATAATTCTTGCAAGTAGCAACGGCACAACTAGGAATTATGGCTAAATGTAACATAAAACAATTACAAAATCACTTAAAACTGTGCACGACCACTTTACCACTGTAGAACTAATGCATCCAGCTTGAATTCCCGCCTGTTCTATCTCGCACGTGACGTCATGCGCGCGAACGAACGAATTTGGATCACAAAGTCAGCATACCGGTATAAGTGTATCGTGGTATTGGCCATAGCTTGTCCGATTAAACTTTGTCAAAGATACAAGGGAACGTAATATTCTCTAGATTTTTCAATCAGTTGTCTGGGAAATTCCAGATCCAAATGATCTGTTCTCTGATTCTACGACCTTTAACTAAACCAGCTTGTTCTGTCGAAATTTGCCATAATAAATATTGTTCAAGTCGTGCTTTTATAATGTAGAGCATTATTTTCTTTCTTCCGTTATCTACTTGGAATCTCGTTCTTGGCTTTCTTTTGTAATCTATTTTCTTCCATCCTTTTCATATGACCATACCAAGATAATTACTGTTGCGTCTAAATTATTCTTTTTCTTCAAACTCGGTCAATGATTGTTACTTCACAACACTTTCTCGAATGGCTATTTTCAACGAGATTAATTTATAACCCAGACCGCCGAACCGTATGTAACATAGTTTTCCACTAGTGCTTTGAACTACCTGCCGAAGTATTACTTCCGACCTCGACCATTTTTACACATTTACAATTTTTGTCACATCCCCTCAAGCAATCGCGACTAACTCAAAATGATATGAAAGGTCTTATGACACTACATAACTTTCATGAAGACAGCAATAAGTTTAGTGAAGTATGTTACGCCAAATGAGTGTAAAGCTGCTAACTCGAAAATGACATAACTTATTAGATCGGTTTCTACCCCAATTTGTGTGAAATATTAATACAAAGACTCAAAAGCTTTTGGGCGAAATTAGTTGCTTTTTACTTTGTATGTGTAGTGGTGTAGTGCAGACTCGTGGCCTGCCGAACAAAAATAGCGTTCGCAGAATTCTTCAAAGAATTTGGATTTACTGAAAAAGATCCAAATATGTTGTGGAAAATAGTGACAGAAGATGAAACCTGGGTTCATTGTTGGGATCCTTCACCTCAAAAAAAACCATCAAGCACAAGTGTCTACAGGCAAGCTTATGGCGTTTTTGAACCACCAGGGAATTATTTAAATTGATTACTTGAAGAAAGGTAAAACAATCACCGCGACTACCTATTCTATAGCACTTGAGAAACGACATCGTGCTATACAGAAAGAGTCAACATTTGTTTGAAAGGGGTTCTGATTCTTCACGAGTGCACAAGGCCCAATTTGTTTCTTGCAGCGCCAGCATATGAACCCCCTGCAACTGTTGTTTCATTGAATGTGACTGGTAATGTGTGCTATAATAGCAATCCGTTGCAAGGCTGAGAGAAAAGAACAAAATAAAGAAAATGGCAACGTAACTGGTATGGTGCGGTTGTTGGACACCCCAAAGCACTTTAACAATGACAGTAAATTATTTTTAAAGGACTTTTTACATTTGTATGTGGTTCTGCCTAAGTTAGTAAAATATCTGAAAGAAGAAAGTTGTACTTACATCTTGTTCTTCAATTTCCAAAACCCACGCTTTGTATTCCTTAAAAAAGTTTCCTGATCATATGGTATGTGGTATCCTCTTATTCACCAGCAAGAACAACTCATCAGCAAAAAATAGAGTATAAATATTCTCTCCTCAACTTGGATCCTCATAGTACTATATTTCCTAGTCCATTGTTTTAAAGCCTAGAAGAAATAGCAGCCTTGTGTTAGCCCTTAGTTGACTGTAAAACTTTCGAGTATTCACCCCTTGTTTTATGAAGCCGATGTTATCTTCATAGCACCTTTTTGTGGCTAATTAGAGCCCCTTCAATATATACAGTCAGTATATTTTGGTAGTCCACTTTTTAAGAAACATATTGTAATGGTCACATATAAGACTGTTTATTTATTTTACAAATATATTTCATTAATAAAAATACAAAGATGAATTTAATTATTAAGAGAAATATTATAATTATTTATACGAGTATTTTGTAAAATCATGGATTAGAACTATAATTAATTCAGTAGAACAATTCAAAATAAGAAACAGAAAGGTTCGAAAATATTATATAGTAAATACTGATTGAATGAAAGTGGAAAGTTAATATCAAATATTTATTTGAAGAAATCATTTAATATGTCAGGTGTTGAATAAATGTAGTAGAATTATATCTAGTAGTGTTAAACATAAAAATTTATATGAAATATATCATGTACAAAAATTTTTTATCGAAAACATGTAAAAACCTATTTTGTAAGGATTCATATTTTGAATATATCCCTTTTATAAAATACTTTTATTATTATGGTTGGTGCATAAAAGGGTGTACTTAATACTAAACCAGCGAGATCAAGAAAAAGTAAATTTTAAACATAAGCTGTATAATGAATTTATGAAGAAGGAAGTGCATAGTATGGTTACAATAAAAAGTTAAACTGCTACAATCTACAAAGAAAGTGTTCTCTGGAATTGGGTGCTGTACTGGATTTATTGTTAGTTGATTACATCATATGGTTTGAATGACGTTACATTTATTGGTTGCGGATCTTGTCAAGTTTCATCTTATAGTAAACATCGTGTGAATTGGATAGAAGGTGTTTCACGTGCTGGATTCTAGTTGGAGTGGACATCTTGTGAATTGGATAAAGGACGTTATCATTTAATTGGTGTTGTACCTTGTCAAGTTTCTTGTCAAAGTAGACATTTTGTGGGTTGGATAAAGGGTGTATCATTTGCTGATGCCATACATCATCGAGATTCTAGTTGGAGTGAATGTTTTGTGAATTGGATAAAAGGTTCTGCAGTTACTGATAGTGAACCTTGTCTAGCTTCTTGGTAGAAGTAAGCAGGTGTACTGTCGTGTTTGGATGAAGGACGTTTGTGGTTGCTATTAGGTTGATGTGCAGAGGAAAACTTCCGCGAACAGATGAAGTGTATTTGGAGCGGTGAAGAGGCAGACTACAATACTTGGAGTAGTGACAACTGCAAATATTTGTAGAAAGGGCTAAACGTATAGACATTATAATAAAGTGAATTAATAATAAAAGTAACTACTTACATTTTACATGTTTATCAGATAATTGGAATTGTAACCAATAATATTTGATTGATTTGCCACTTTTATACTTTTTGACATTGACAAGTATAGAAATGTCAGATAATTTTCAAAGTAAGCTTTCATTGAACAAAATGACTTTTCGGGTGTAACAATAATCTGAAATATTCATGAACTCGACCTGATTCTAAGAGCAATTGTTTCTGTTGGAGCTAGAAACATTGAATATAACCAATTATTAATAATTTACATCAAAGGAATTAGAAATTACATAAATTCATCTTAAAGAGAATTTGTTAAAACTTAAATAGTATCAGAAAAGTCAAACGTAACAGCTAACGCATAACAAATATTGCCATAACGTAAAATCATTACATACATAAATAGTATTGCAACGTAGTCAAATTAGTACAGTATTTCCTTTCGAAATTTCTTTGTCGAGGTCAGATGCCCAGATTGGAGATTTGCTACGCGCGGTTCTTAGAGTATTTTACAATTTTTAATTAAGGGGATAGTTTCACTGCCTGTGCCATTTCTGTAGCTATTCTATGTGAAATAGCTACTTCAAGGAAAGAAAATTATTGCTTCTATTTAATTGAAAGCTTTTACGTCGAACGCTTTTTCCTCTGAACCTGTTAATAACACACTAGTTTCTTTTTGTGTGATTGCGGAAAACAAAAAAATAGACAATGTTTATACCGTTGCCAGTTTTAGTGCATGTATCTATACAGGTCTGCTAGAAATACTTGTTCTTCTTGTATTTGGATAAAAATTATTTACATTTATAGCCAATATAAAAAAACTCAAAAAATAAATGAACAAATGCATAAAGACTAATTTTTCTACAAGGACGTTTAGAAAATTTAGAATTACAAGGAATGTATAGATTTTACCAGGACTTTTTATTTGTTCATGCCTTAATAAGCAAATATCGTCAAGGTTCTGTTAAGACTCCGGCTGTTCCGCTGAACAAAATTACGTTTCCGTATTCCAGCCCCGTGTATTGGACCGAAATCCCCAGTAACTGGGCTCAGTTCCCTATTCTTTTAGGTCCCGCATTTGTTTACAAGACAGGTGCCGACATCTGTTGCATTAGCTTCACCGAAAGCAACCTTGTCATAGCACAGAGGCGAACTCTGTAATTCAATATCATATTGCATAAATTCCGCTAATTAATTGGTTAAGCCACTTACAAGTGGAGTCCGCATTTAGTCTTCAGCTTAAAAATTTCCGAAGTCAGTTATCGCAACGGAAAGTATCGTATTACTCGTTTGGTTCCACTTCGGCGGTGTTTATTGCTTGGGGGAATCCCCGACATTTTCGCCACGTTGCATTCGGCTGACGCAATTCAGAGCCACGAAAATAGAATTAATATAGGTGGAAGTGAGATGCCCAAAGATGGAAATTTCCATGGATGATGAAATATCATAAGTAACGGACGTCAGAGCGTCGTTTCGGGACAGTCGTTTAGCCCAGCCCTATTCTTCTGTGAAGAATCTTCTTGCCACAATTCCCCGATCTAGTTGGTCGGCCGCCCCTGAGCATCGTTACAACCCTTGAGGTCACCGTCGCCGTAGAGCATCCCCTCGTTCGATAGCATCTTCAGATTGCGCCGTAGAGTACCCGAGGTGAGGTCTCCCGGACTACAGCTTCAGGAATACAGTTGCTTGGCGCCTTCGCCGACGAATAAAGTACTGTAAAAATAGTTTTAAGAAGTGTTACGTGCGTATTACAGTGATGTGCGCATTTTGAACATTTATCGAACATTGCATGTCATTTTGCGCCGTGCTAGTTGCACTAGATATCGTTCATTTCGGATTCACGAAGCCTTGAATACAGGCTAGGTGGTAGTCTGGCTCCGGGAACCGTTAGAAGCCACTTTGGGAATTAAGTAAGATCATTCTTGGACCCAGGTGACCACTGTTGTAGTGTGTAACTTAGCAATTTTATTATAAAACTGTTGACTAACCCCGATTTTATTACAAGCTACTTGTCCGACTTTTCATGTGTGTGTTTAAATATTGCGTCAATAGACCACCTATTTTAATTTATGTCTTGCATTTTATTTGTGTATTCATTTAAATTGGCAGGAACTAAGATTCTTGTCGTGATGTGTATACTACTTTGTCCAGGGCTCAAAGCAACTGAGAAATAGACATCAAAAAGTAGGTGTGAACGTCGGTGCCATGGGACGCCTCCTGTGGTACAACGCGACTCTACAGCGATTGGATTTTGGGTTTTGGCCAGTCGTTAGTTAAAATTAAACATACCATCTTCAAAGCCCGTTGATTTGTCTTTAAATCTTTACCATCAACTACCCCTATCGTGGTATCTCGCCCTGAACTGTTTCCTACCGTTTGAACCCCCCTCCCGATTGAGTTTTCTGGGCGGAGCTATTAGGGTTGAACGGGACACGCAGGGGCGAGCACTGCTACGGACGTTCATTAGGGGTCTTAATGAGCATTTTCTACTGTAACAGTTCTCATGTAATAATTAAAACACATATATAGGTGACAGATACCAGAGATATTCAACTTTTGCAACAAACAATGACCATTTTATTGAGTATTGCATCGAATGGTGTATTGCACTTCGTCGCCCAGTGTATAATCATTAGTTTTTGTGTGCTGAAATGAAAAACTGCTAGTATATTTCCTCGGCTGCATATACAAGTTATTGAAGAATTCCTTTCAAGAAGCTCAGTATTTAATTAGTATAAATCGTTCGTCATAGGCCGTAAACGTGTATTCTGAAGTATTCACTGCCCAATTTTGCTAGATATCTTAGTAGCCCGGAAGACTATAAGGGCGGTGTATTACAGTCAACTACTTCTTTCAATAACCGAAGAGGCTGTAAGAATCGACCCATACCAACTTTTGATGTATTGTTCTTCCATGATAATGTCCGTCCACATGTTATGCGCTGAACTCAAGAAACGGTGGATAAATTAGCATGGGAACTGGGAAGTGTTGGTTCACACACCTTATAGTTCTGAATTATCGCCGTAAGAGTATGGATCCCTTAACAAATATACGGCAGGCAATTTATTTAAGTCCTATTGGGAGGTGATGGAAGCGATGAATATTTGGGTGCACAAACACAATTTTATTACTACCCGCGTTTAAAAGACGAAGGAAGTATTGTAATCGTGAAAAATCACCTTCCGAGATTTCTTCAGATCTTCGCGTTTCAGGGTCCCGCGATGACGAAAAACAGATTTTCTCAATTCCGTCTGTATGTATGTTGAAGCGCGGCGTCTTTTACCTACCCACACTTACTGAATTATTACTTTAATTTGCCCTGGGTTCGCTAGCTGATTCAGTCGGTATGCTTATGAGACTCTTTTATATTCGCAGAGTGGCTAAGGGAAGCTAATATTATTTGAGACCAACTCGTAGACACCTGAAATGTTGTACTTACCAATGCAATCGTTAATGACATTAAAAAGCCTGACAACTTACAAAGAGTACATATAATCTGCAAACAAATACATACAAGAGAATACATATGAGTACATACAAAATACGGCGCTAACACGCTACATATATGCGAATACTACAAACAGATACGTAGCAGTTCATTAATCGGCGCATAGTTAAATGGCGTGCACTAACAAACTGAGTGCGACGTTGTCCCTTCTTGTACAGGCGCGTAACTAGACACTGGTCCTTGAAGATAGTGCCGGTGCGTTGAGATGACGTAACCGGGATGCTCAATCAGCGGGTAATCCCCCGTGTTAACAACCACGAGTCTAATGGCTCCAAATGTTGAAATAGGATTTCACTTGCACGGTGAATATAGCTAGCAACTAACCTTGTTTGGGGTCTTCCCAATGCTCTAGCCGTCTGCGAAGGTAGGTACTTTAAAACGATAAAAAAAGCCGACCTGCGATTGATTACTAATAATAATCAATGGTACTAAAAATCGTAGATCAACCCCCTTACAGTTTATACACCGCGGCAGCTCTGAAAGGTCTTTACTTACCGCGATGGCCAAGCCAACTCACTTTTGGCGATTTAGTCGTGGGTCTAATCATCAACTGTATCCCTGCAATCTCTTAAAAAAAACAGGGCGCCAGAAATCCGAAGATTTCAAGTAATTACTAAAATAACTACAAGCAACTAGCGTTTATTTCATAATCAATTATCAGTTGTCTTGTAAAGTCAGTAATAAACATTAAGATTGATTTAAATATAATCGAATGTCATAATACAGTAGTGTAAATATATTGAAGGATGCAGCACGCGCCAAAGTTAAAACCCCTTTCGGGTTCCCAAATTAAATTTGAATATCAAATCACTCAAGGAATAAGCTTATTTCTCTCATATCGCTCAATCGTTTACCCGGTTATTGAATTCAAGAGGCGTGTAAGCACCTTTTACAAATTGCCTAATAAACATCAAAATTATAGTTCAATGATTGATCAAGTTTAAATATCGTAATAATCAAATACATATCAAATAAAAGCATATGTTAAAATAAACTATATAATTAAGTTATAATCAAGACTGTAATTGTAAACTTGACAGTGGTTGGTTCTGGAAATTAAATTTCTGATATTAATTATGCTTAGTGGTGAATAATTGTTACCAGCCGAGCCAGATAAATTCTAAGGCAGGTTTGGTCATCTGCTTTCAAAATGATTGATAACTGCCAAGATAGGCACTAACCTTGAATATCGGCGCCTGTTAAGTGTGGGCGGAAAAGCTGACTAGGCTTGCTGTTGTGAACTGCCAAGGTTGTCTTAATGGCCCGTGATCGAAGCAGAAGCAAATCCCAGGTTGAGATGTTTAAGATGAACTTCATTCGGCGAAATCGATAATTAAGGCGGCTCGGTGTCCAGATTGAATTTGCTGGTTCAAACTATTATTTAAGAGCTAAGAAAAGGGGAATTAATATGTGAATAATGAACAAAGAAGCGCAATCATACCTGATTTAGGTTATCATCTCTCGGAAACGAAATTAATTAATTGCAGTGCAATAGCACAGAAGCCTGTTGCTTCGTTGAAATGCAGGAAAGAAGTGCTCGCGAAACGACCCACAAGCGAGAAACAGCTGAAGGCTGGAGCGTCGCGATAACGAGCAATTCGGAAAATCCAGAAGCGGTACCATTGCCCGGTACAAGATTTGATATTATTTGAAATACAGCGGATTATAACTCAAGTGAAAATATAACGGGCTGGCCCGAAATAAATGGATAATTAGCGAAACAAATAGACAGAGCTAAAGATTTGTTTCAACTTCTCCTATGATGTCGCAACGATAGCTGTCTTCGGACGAGGCTGCAACTGCGTCAGGATTTGGCTACTTTGGGCACTGGTTTCTCTTTCAGAGAAACAATAAGCCGACGACGAAGTATTGTCGGCCACAACACAATATAGGATGCTCTGTTGAGGACTATTCTTAACCCGCTTCGTGTCGCTGAGAATTTGCGAGTTCAATCAGCGGACTCACAGCGACCCGCACCTGTTAACGATCTTGGTGCGAATGCTCATCCCCGAGCTTTGGCGCGAATTCTACATCTTGCAGGGGTCCTGCGAAAACTGCTCTGTTAACAAATTCCGTCACGAACTCGCGGCGCACCACACTTATAGTTATGGACCGCGTATGCATTAAATATCACTCTATATTAACAGACTACGTGTATAAATACAGGAGCACTTACTGTCAGGCTTTGTTGCTAATTAGCATATAATAACCAGATATAATTTGAATAAATACAGGTGGTACGAATTGATCCGTTACAATGTCCATCTGTCTGTATGTCCGTCCGTAACAACTTTTCGGTATATAACCAGGAGAATGAGAGAACAGCATCGGTCTTTAGAAAACTTCTGAAGAAGCTGACAGCATGAGCAGCAAAACGTAGAGTTTAAATCAACGACTACGGCATAACCCGAAAGAACCTACCATTATTATTAAATCAGTTGGTTCTGTGATTTAGTTAACAGAACTTAGCTGGTATACCGGATAAATTATTAATATGGCAAAGTTGATAACCATAACTACTTTAGGTCGTCGCTTTAACATTTGAAGAAATAAAGATTTGTGCCAGCTTAGATGGAAAGTAACGTTGCTAAGAAGTAGCTGTAACATAAAGAATATTTATTTCATATAACCAGAAAGAAGAACATTCCAATATAAATAAGTTCATAACAACCTGGGAATTATGAGGGGGAATGATAATTCATAACACCCGCTCATGGCTAGCGGCACATTTCTGACCAATCAGGTACCCCTATGATTCGATGCGTACACAGCAATGATTGATCATCTAATAAAGGATTTATTATTTAGGTTATTATGAAACATTAGTAGAACATAAACATTTTATATGCACCACGGGCATTACTTGATATTTATGGCCCTCGAATATAAACATTTTCATAAAACTCTTGGTACATAAATAACTGTTTTTAAGCCCTGTACTCAAATGTCAACTTTTTAGTTGTTATTAATTTCAAAATGACATACTATTTTCACTAGAGAAAGGAAAAGTTTCATTTTTTCATATCAATTTTCATCAATTTTAGTTTTAAGTTAGGAAATGACATACTTTCCACACATTTTAATAGCAATTTATGCAACAAGTGCTAAAAGTCGACGTTTATGCACGAGACATGAAAATTATGAAACGAAGCCGAAGGCTGAGTTTCATAACTTGTCTCGTGCATAAACGACTTTTAGCACGCGTTGCCTACAATATTTTATCTACGACCTTAATTTGACTGTTATTAATCCATAAATATCGATTTAACAAAGGTTTGCATCTATGACAGTTAGAATTTATGTCATAATAAAGAGAGGGCCTTGGCGCGCAGGTGATTGTTTGTGAAACCAATACTGTCAAAGTTAGTTATCAAAGGTAATTATTAATGCTTCACATCTGACTGTATTCATTACATAACGCTTTAATTGTTTCAAAAACACTTTACCTCTAACGCAAGAAGTAACTAGAGTAACTGTACAACTTCACTTCCAGTTCGAAATTGTAGTTTTATAACCTCACTTCACTTTTAGCACATGGGCTAAAAGTAAACAGCTGATTTCTTTAAACACGCTAAATTATAAAACGTCACTTTTAGTGAAACAAGCTAGTGCTAAAAGGCCTACTTTTAGTGGTGGTCGTAGATAAAAATAGTTATGAAATGATTGCTTCTTAACTGTTTTCGAAAACAGTAAGAAAAACGACGATATTGAAAGTTTTTTGTGTACAAACCTAATTCTGTAGAAATATAGTGTGTCTGCTGTGTGGAAATTCGGTTATTTTACCACTCGACGATTTGCAAACCCCGTTAATGCTCGGTCAGCAAGCATTCGTCCCTTGCTGGAATAACCTTCTTTAATGTTGTCATTAGTGAGTGAAAATTATTTCTTTCACTCTCCCGTACATTTGTGTGTCAACATAACCTAAAATATCCAAATGTTTGTTTATTCTAGAATTTCAAAAAAATCTTGTAGATACCATGTAGCAAAAACGAGTTTCTTTTACTCATTGTAATTGTCCAAATTACTTCGTTCGGCGAATAACATTTACGACTCGTGAAAAGACCCTACATTCTGCAACTTATTTCATAAATAACTATGATCAACTTTGTGTTGTTCTTATTATTGATGTAAAAGAGAGTCCATGTCAAATACTCCCCTCATATTTCATAAGACATAAACGAATATGCACAAATAATGGAAATGTTCACTGCAATAAAATAAAAGGACATTAAAAAAATTGGTTATTTGTGTCACAAAATACAGGCACTAATGGCAATAAGCGGGAAAGAGACAAAATTCTGCTGTTTACGAGAACTACTAATTTGGGTTTCTAAACACATCTGCGGTCTTGTCTATGTATTGTAGTCTCTTGCCAAATCGACGCACTTGGCCCATCGATCCTTTGCCTATAGAAGACACACTTTGACCCTCTAATTTTGAAGTCATCTCAGATTTTAAGCTGTCATCGAAATGCGTTTGACGAAGGTGAGCTTTCAATTTTCCAAATATAGAAAAATTCGATGGTGCGAGTATCGACGAATAGGCTGGGCGGTAAGGAATTTCGCAGCCAAATTCTTTTGATGTCGCTGCAACATATTTTGCAACGACTCATTGTCTTGCTGTAGGAATATTCTTTTTCTCAGTCGTCTACGACGTTTGATCTTAATTTCATTGTTCAATTTGATTAGAAAGTCGCAGTAACACCGTTGATAGTACGACCATGGTCAAAAAGTCAACAAACAAGACGCTACGAGGATACCAGAAAACCGAGAGCATCACTTTGCCAGCCGACGGCTTCGTTCTGAACTTCTTTGGAGACGGAGAGTTGGAATGCCGCCATTCTGGGTTTTAGGGCCATAGTAATGGGTCCAACTTTCATCCATAGTGACAATTATATCAAAAAAGTCGTCAGAATCTGCATCGGCACGGACCAAAAGCTCACAAGTTTTCGCTCGTCCTGTTTCAGCAAGGGTGTCAACATTCGGAATTCATCGGGCCGAGCCCTTATTCATAGGCAAAATGTTGTGCAATATGGAGCTAACCTATTTATTGCCAATGTTAGCAATTTTGGCTGCGTTTTTACAGTAATTCGTCCATATTCCATTACTAACTTCATCACTTTGGTCACAATTTCATAATTCTGAGTTGCAGGTCTTCCACTCCGCCATGCTTAAATTCATTCACCCATCGACGGACGGTTGATTCTGATGGGAAAGCATATTTTAACCATTTCAGTAAAATGAACACCCTCTACAGGGTGAGTCAATATGCACTCCCCAGCTCTAGCATATGTGTTCTACAATTAAAACTAAGACAAAAATGAAGAATACTAAAATTCCGAAAGCGAAGCCGTTTTCAGCTAAAATTGAAATAAATATTTTTTTTAAGTTTCGTTTAATCTCAATGAATTCAAATCCAAAAGAAAGTCCTTTACAAAAACGTGCAATAATGTTTTTTCAACACGATGAAGCGCCTGCACAAGCTACATTACAAGTGCGAGAAATTTTGAAACGCCGTTTTCCTAATAAATGGATTGGGCGAGGTGGACCAATAGCGTGGTCACCCCGGTCTCCCGACTTAACTCCAATAGATTTTTGGCTGTGGGGTACGGCTGCCATGGAAATAGTTGGTCCCGGATGTCATAATAACATCATGACATTCGTTAGAGGGGTTGGAAGTCCCCATAAAATGTACAGCGACGTCTATAATTGGCCTAACGGCTATTGGCTGAGTACTACTAAATAAATAAATAAATAAATTTTAAAAACGGTTGATTTTACTGTGCCTGCCGGGGTGGATGACTTTATTGCCCCAATAGTAGAGATAAATGATGATAATTTTAATTCTGTTGCCAGGAACTTTAGTCATAGGTTACATACGTGTATTAACGAAAATGATAACATTTTTGAGGGTTTCTTAAGGAATTACATGTTTTACTGATGATTATCTCGATCCAAATAGCTTTATTTTTGAAATATTTTAAGTTTTCTCTTGTATTTGAATTTATTGAGATTAAACGAAAATTTAAAAAAAATGTTTTATCTCACTTTTACTTGAAAACGGCTGCGCTTTCGGAATTTTAGTATTCCTCATTTTTGTCTTATTTTTAATTGTAGAACAGATATCCGAGGGCTGGGGAGTGAATATTGACTCACCCTGTATAGTCAAAAATGTAATCACTGCTCGGTGTTTAATTTTCTCCATTTCCAGACATTATCACAACACACTCTAATAAATTGATTATGATGACAAAAAATTTTCTCTTCCCCTCCTAACGTACAAGAAAATTTTAGAAATACATTTTAGTTTTACTTTAGATACAGGGTGTTCCAAAAAGAATAGGACACCGATTGATTCCTTAGTAAGAAGAAGTTATAGGGACTTGAAGTTCAATTTTGTATTTTTTATTTTTATGAGAATTTCCACAAATTTAAAGATATCGATTTCAATTTTGGCACACTTGCTTATTATTATGTACTGCAGTAATAGAAAATTTTCATAAATTAAACTTGACTGTAAAAGGCGCTTTACCTACCTCTGACAATTTTTTTTGTTCTAATTTTGTTATCTGTAACATTTTTGTCAATTAAAAAACCCTTTGATAGACATTTTAAGATAACGCTTATGAACTAAGAGTACTTTATTTTTACGGTTTTTAATTCCCTTTCAGATAATAACCTAAAATTTTTAAAAAATGTTACAGATAGCAAAATTAGAGCAATTTTTTTCAAAGGTAGGTAAAGTGCCTCTTCCAGTCCAGTCTAGTTTATGAAAATGCTTGTATTAGTGCAGTACGTAATAGTACGCATGTACACCAAAATTCAAATCGATATCTCTACATTTGTGGAAATTAACATAAAAATTAAAAAATAAATATTGAACTTCAAGGCCCTATAAGTTCTTAGTTCTTACTAAGGCGTATTAGGTTTAATCGATTTATTATAACCTACGAAATCAATGACTAATCGGTGTCCTATTCTTTTTGAAACAGCCTGTACAATGAAAGCAATGTCAACCATATTTATTACTTTGTATTCGAGATCAAGGATTTGAATTTTAAACTGCAAAATGAATTTATTTGTTGATTAGGGTTTTCAAATAACAATGAATAAATAAATACTTTATTACACAAGCGCATGTACGTTCATGTCACTGGAAATAAACGCAGGGCTGTATAAAACTTACATACATACCGGTTTTTCTTTTGGAATTACAAAATGCTTTAATCTGCTGTTTTTACTTTTAAAGGTAGAAAAGATCGGCAGCACAATTACAATTTGCTAACATTTCGTGCACCCATGGTCATTTGGAGCCACTTTTTGGAACATTTTTTATAAAAAGATATCGTAGGCACCCCATTTAGTAGATACCTATAAATGTTGCATTAAATTGAACTTCCTTAAGCTTAACTAGATGTGGTTGGTATATAACGTAACAGTTAAAATAACAGCGTTCCAAACATGTAGCCTACTACTGCAGTGATAGGTACAGATTTGAGGCTGTTATTTTTGTAACAGGATCTCGGAATTCGATTATGGTGAGGTGGTATTATTTTTATTTGCATTCGATTCGTCAAAATCATGTTCC
Organism: Agriotes lineatus; assembly: GCA_940337035.1. NCBI lineage: Eukaryota > Metazoa > Arthropoda > Insecta > Coleoptera > Elateridae > Agriotes > Agriotes lineatus. The sequence goes on along the minus strand of OW679201.1, from coordinate 117,109,215 downwards.
GTTCAATCGTGGCGCCACCTATGAGTTTTTCGCTGGGCAAGTTGTGAAGAAACTAGATCGCATCGTGCATCTGCACTCTGCAGTAGTTATTTTTAGATTTAAGAATGTTAGCTTTCTGATACGTATTTCATACTCTTTCATAAAAATAACCTATTCTGAAATGGAACGCCAATTTATCTCTGAGAGTTTATGTTTCTGAGTTGTTACTTATTTCATTAGTTACCTCCACATCGTCAATATACGATTATTTCTACAGCTATTTTGCGAGTACTAATACTGAATAGTGAATACTGGTATTGTCATGCAGTAACTGAACAGGTTACTTTTGCAACCCGTTATCGGGATCTATTACCAAGGCGGAACTGGAACGATGAAAGCTATTAGACAAAAATAACCGTTTAACCCATCACTAAGCACCTATGCTGAACTCCCTTTGTATGTGAAAAATTCGAGAGATTAAAAATGCGATTTACAGGAATAGGTACCTACACAAATTGAGTAGAATAAAATTTTCCCATACATTTATTGACACAGTAATAACATAAAAACATATTACATTTCACTTCATTTGTGGAATGTGGTATTAGAACCAGCACTAGTTTTCCTTTAAAACCTAAATTTTACTGTAATTGCTTTTCTATAGGTTCGAACATCACACAACTATAAACTTCATAACGTAAAATAGCATGCATAAAAAGTTTTATTCTTCATCGTAAAATATACAGCTGTAAAACCATTCAGAGACGTATACAGTTTTATGTCAAAATTAAAATGCGGTTTCATAATTAAACTGTTAAAATATTAAATCTTTATTCAGAAGTGAATGACAGAAACATCGCCGTTCTAATAAAAACTTGGCACGTATTAATAAAAAATATCTGCATTGAATCTACAATTTCATTGAAAAATTATCAGTGAAGAAGACAACGTTAACAATATCTTGCATTCCATTAGTCAATGTGTTAAACATAATAAGAGCATTACAGCATTACTATTTCAAAATTCCCTCTTAGCCCTTTTTGTGTCGCATGTTTGTTGATAAAATAAATAGGTACCAGCAGAAATAGAGGCAATTTAATAATAGTCGAGCATTGTTGTGGGACACGTGTATTACATTAATGATAATAAACTGTCCTTGCTGAGCAAATATTTTAGTAAGGCAGATGTTCCCTAAATTTCAATCCGGAAAAATCTGGTTTACATGTTGAGAGTTGTTAATAAGAATGGAACGAAGTAAATTTTAAAGTATGTAACTCGTTTTAACTTTCGTTGTCCGTGAATTATAGCTCTAAATATAATAGTAACATTCTTACATTATAAAATATGGTTTTCATGGTTGTTTATTATTATTATTGCCAGGGCCGTAACTAGGTATAGGCAGAGTAGGCCCCCGCCTACAGGCGCAAGCCACCAGGGGCGCCAAAATGGCAGTGGAAAAATGAAACAAACCCAAATCAAGGAGTGGACAATGCTCATTATAATCATGGGATTGCTCCCAATCTGATCGACACATTACATTACATGCTAACGATCATTTTCTAAATTATAACAAAATACGAAGTTGTTTCTGATTTCAATTATATGGCAAGACAGAGTGTCTCACACAGGCTTAATATCAGTAGAGACACATCTTACAAACTATCTCTTTTGAAATATATATTTCAAAATTTGCAAAAAAGGAAGAAAAACTGGTAGCTAAAATAAATACCAATAAATTTAACTTTTAAGGTGAGCTGACAGGTACGAAATAGTTATTTACCTAACAAGTTCGGGAAGGTAATTTTCCCGAATGAGCACTTTGTTTGCAGCACGACCGAAGGGAGTGCTGCATGTAGTGCGAATTCGGGAAAATTCTTCCCGAAGGAGTTAGGTACAATGTTTTTTGTAACGAATAACTGAAAATATTTTAAAAAATAAAAAAATTATTATCTAGTGTTTTACTAATTTACTGAGTTGACAGCACAAATCACTAAACTTTTATGTACGCACCTGTTAGCTTTTGTCGACGTTTAAGCGCCTCTGGTGTTTGCAGGAGCAATTAAACCAACGAGGGACAATCCTCTATATAATAAAGGAGAACGATCCAGACGTGTGTGTCCCGAAGGCCCCCTTGGAGAGGGGCGGAGCCCCGAGAGCCCCCTTAGATATGGGCGGAGCCCCGAGGGCCCCCTTGGAGAAGGACGAAGCCCCTAGGGCCCCTCTGGGGAGGGGTAGAGCCCCGAGGGCTCCCTTGAAGAGGGGGAGGAGCCCCGAAGGCCCCCTTGGAGATGGGTGAAGCCCGACGGCCCCCTGGGGAGGAGCGAAGGCAGGCAGACACGCAGGCCAAACACGCATCATACCTTTATTATAAACCACAACACTACAAGCCCTGTTAAACCGGTAAAAGTACCAAGGCTTCATTCAACGGTTTACTATTTTCGGGGTTTTGTAAACAAACCTTTAATAGGGATATTATCGCAAAAACAGTTATTTATTATGCCTATTGGTTGTGTTTTATTTTAACTACGAGCAGAAGTATATTTCATCTAATAATAAGGAAGGTTTATTAATGGTTTGCTGAATGCGCCCAAAGGCTACGTTTAAGCACACCCTTACAATCGATTTTTCGTCTTCCACGTCCCATGCTAGTTCGGGTGGCATTCGTGGCAGGACGATCTGCGCGCTCCTCACGCTAACGCGCGAAACTTTAAATTCGGGGTGCGCCGCAGGCTACAGGTAGTTTATATATAAGGAAATAATATATGTTCGGCTGTATTCATAATATAATATATATTCACGTTATTAGTTATTGTTTTATATTTTCGTCTTTTTATCTAATTTTTTTTATATTTTATTTTGTGTTAGACGCGTTTTTGTGTTATGTTTTAAAATATATTAAAGTGGTTGACGCGACTCACAATTACCACAATGCAGCGGTGGGATGCAAACAGTGCAAGTGTAAGCCTTCTTTGGCTCAGTGGCGGTGGCAAGCAGTTAAATGTAAAAATAAGAAGAAAATACTAACCTGCATAATGAAAACAATAGTTGTACTGAGCGGGGGTGACCTTCTCCCTGGCACATTCAACTATTCTTGCAACCCGTATAGAATTGCCTACGGATCTTTCACATTACAGCACTTACTTTAAATCGGTAAATCCGATCGCCTGCTACCTGCTGCAGAACAACTAGGCGGAGCAACATGTCTTCACGGGATCCCTAGCCGGAACAATATGTCTTCACGGATCCACTCTCCTTAATTATCATGTAATCATCCATCACGAGCAAGAACCTCTGGCATCTATCGTTTGCTGTAGTTTAAAAGAAAACTACCAACATGATGAAACCAACTAACACATGCATTCTACAGTAGCTATCATCTGACGCATTAACTAACAATACGCATAGCACCGCATTGTTGCAACTCATCCTATTATAACTAGTTATTGCTTCGCATAATCGCATACGCCAAAAACTCCGAAAAATAGGACACTTTGGCATATATACGTCGTACCAGTGCAAGAACTCCAAACATTCTGCCCCGATTGGAATTCTATCCCTGACCAGCACACATTCTTCGGCGCGGTACATTAGTTGCACCTCCACTTTGGTTCTATTTGTATTATATTTTAGGGTTAATAATTTTCCAGACATGGTAAGCGTAGTAACCAAAACTTAAAAATAATGCACCTTCACAAACTACCAAATATTTTAACCTTAGCCTATATTATTTTAACAGTTTGTTGTTTATTTTTACAACTTTTAAATTAAAAATGATGAATTTAGTTTTGAATACATATCTCTTTGTTTTCAATATACATCCTATATACTGAAATAAATGCAGACGTCATACACTAAAATTAGTATTTTATGTCACCTCTATCGTTAGTGTAGTGAGGGGCGCAAAAATGTTGGCTTGTCTACAGTAACATTTTGCTTAGTTACGGCCCTGATTATTGCCCACTGGTGTGAAAGTTAATATTAATACTATACTTCAATTTTATACAGGATATTTCCTAAGTATGTAACGAAAATTGACTGGCATGTTTTTTGGCTTATTCTAAGACCAAAAGTTCCTATCAACATGGGCCCCCGCCAGTTCTTCGTTTTGGGAAATACATGTTGAATTTTGCGAGAAAAAAATCGAAAACACTGTTAATTTTTGAAAACCTTAATTGCAAACCTGGTGTGTGTACATGCGGAAACAAGGATTTTTGTTGTGTCGGTACACCTTCTTTCAATTAACCAGTGGCGTGCGTATATATACTTTTTGCACTATTGCATAAGAAAAAGCAGACATCACGTGGACGCCACATATTTTTTTCAGTTTTGATAAGTTTTTTGACTTCCTTGATTTAAATTCTACAAAAAATGCCTCTTAGGTTTTTTATTAAAATTAGAAAAATCAAATCAGGTGCTTCCAATTTTTTTGTTTATTGAAACATCAATACATTCAAATTAAGAGAAAACAAAGATGGCAGGAAACAAGTGAATCAAAGAAACAGTTGAAAATGGCCACCTTATAGCATGCATCAGCTCTTCGTCCCATTGAATTACGTACACGCTAAAAACACCGTTGTAATGTCACATGCATACATGCATACTGCATGTAATAAATATATATTTCAAATCCAGATAGCTATAAAAATAAAATTTTATATAACGGGTGGCAGTTGTGAATAGGAATGTAAGGTAATAAACAAAATACAGGGTGTTATGAAAATATTTTAACCCGTAATAGAACTCGCTAAACCGAACCACTTCTGTATTTATCATTTTTTCGAAAATGCCCTCAAAACTGGTTTAAAATTCAAAACAATTTTACTCTAAAAATGCATACCCGCCTATGGAATAACATTTTAATTTAATGGCACAGGACACAAAAACATTTCTTTGACTTGCAAACCAACAGAAACTAAATAGGTACTGATAAAGCGTTTACTTCACATCTGGTCACCAACGTACTTGATCGATTGAGGTAGGTAAATTATTGACCGTATGTCGTTCACCTATAACTTAGAATTACTTACCAAGCGGCTCGTCAAATTTAGTGGAGTTAAATGATTGACAAAATATACGATTAAATAAAAAAAGATTCATAGAAAAGTTGTTCATTTTGGTGAGCTATATCACTAGTTAAAATATTTGCACTCATTTCCATAACACCCTGTATAATAAATAAAAAAGTACACATTTTTTATTTGACTCGATATATATGTTAGTAGCCGTTGTAGGTTCAATTCCATACAATTGGAGAATAATTTATATTTAATTGAAATAATATTACACAGGAATAACCTGTGAGTGAAGTCTGATATAAAATCAGATAAATTGTAATTATTAGAAAAGAGTCAATATAAATATTGTCTTTTGTATTGATATTGAAACTGTATTGAAAAGCAATCACTTTCAGTCATTAACGTAGCTTCAGCGCTTCAGTGAAGTGTTGTGGTTTTTGTGAAAATTCTATCTTGAATATAGAAATATCTACAAGGGGCCTTGTGCAGTCAGAGTTGCAGTTAGAGTTGCAGTCAGAGTTTAGTAGAGCTTAGTCTAGTATTGTTACTAGTAGAGAGAGACATCAACGAAGTGAAATCAGGTATTAAAATCAACTGAGAAAGGTCAGTGAACTTTAATTACTAGATTTTGAAGATACATTTTTGAACAAATTTAGTGAATGACAAAATTATATCGAATTAATTTAAGAAATATTGTATTTAGAGAATAAATGTATGCTTGCTTTTTCTAAATTAATAAGTGATTCAAGTACTCGCCGGTTTTAGGCTATTATAATTTGAAATTACATATTTCGGGTTTAGTTTATATTTAGCCGGAATGTAAAGTTACAAAATATGATCAAGTTATTAAACCTCTCATTTTGAATGTTAATTATTTTATGTTTGTCAACTAGACTTCATATCAAAACTCGTTTCAAATTGGTTTCATAAGAACGTAAAAATACCTGAATACGTCGTTATAATACTATAATTAAATAAAAAAACAACTCATTGAAATTGAGGTTAATAATATTATTATAAATCATCGCCCATTTAGCTGAGAGAAAGGAATCCTAAATGTCTCTGATTGAGCTCGTTCAAGGTAATAGAAAGTAACATTATTATAATTACAATGTGACAAAAAATCAATGTCATTCAAGTGAAGTTTGACATTGACTTTTACTTTATAGATGCAGGTAAGTCAGTGTAATTGCAACGTATTTATATTGATATATAAAGACGGATATATTACATTTTGTCTTCCACCAACGTGGGACAAAGAGCACTATTACACCGTGTCTAACAAACAAACAAATTTGGCGGCATCTGGTTTTATTCTTCTAAGTTTTACAAAAAGGGTGTATTTTAACAAAAAAAACCGAAGAAGTATTTTTTTGTAGAGTTTTAATCAAGGAATTAAAAAACTTATGAAAATTGAAAAAATCAGTGGCACCCCATGTACACACACGAAAATAACACAAAAATCAACAAAATTTGCGATTGTTTTTTCAAATTCAACACCCTGTATTTCGAAACCGTGCCAACTCATGTTGATGGAACTTTTTGTCTTAGAATAAGCCAGGGAACATGTCAGTCAATTTTCTACACGTACATTATTGGTTTGAATGTCATATACTCTCATATTTTAAGCTATTTAAATCACATGGTTTTATGGAGATGCATTTCCAGTTAGAGACAATTTGCTTTTAAATATCCTGGGATTATATTACGGTAATCCACTAACTTCTTTAAAAAAAATTAAATCAATGTACTCATTTAAACATTAATACATTTTTTAATGTTGGTAATGTCACTACTACACATTACAACAACATTTACACCCAGGTAAGACCTATACGATAACTTTTTATTTGACAATGATGACTCAGAGATGTCGCCCACAATATTTGTTGCCTTCAGATATGTTCTTCTTTATGCTAATGCCGTCAAACAAACAAAATTCGCTTCAAAGAAGTTTATTTCCAGCGAAAACGATTACAAATGCTGGCTCAAATATTATCTCCGATAAATATGCCGCGTCTTGATAAAGGGATTAACACGCAACAATATCGGGAGTTGAATTTTTTCTCATTCCATAAAAATGTCGATGTTGTATTCTTGTAGCAATAATGGTGCTAGTTCAGTGTATTCCGTTTTATAAAAATATTGGTCATTACAAATGCCGTTTAAAAAATGTTACCTCCCAGAAAAGACTTCGAGATATCGCCCACAATTATTTCTACTCTTTTAGCAGCTCTTACCTTTTTTAATTGACAGGACGCTTAATTGACGGCTCATAAGTTTAGGTGACGGTTCATACTGTTTTTTCCGTGCCACACTTATTAATTGAAAGTTATCATTTATATCAGCATATCGTTACCTATTAGCTTTTGAACCCACCACATACATGAATGGACTTACTGTAATTAAAATAATGTCTGTATTTTAGTATATAGATAAAAATACCTTAACGTTGATAATAATATTGAAAAAGTAAAAGGAAACGCTTAGTAATGCGAGTTATATAAATTTGCAAATCTGGAGGGATTTGAACCCACGCTTTCAAATGGAATCGTATTGTGAGTTAACCGTCGACCCACGTCCGCGCAATTATTGTATTGCTTACAGGGCCGTAGCTACGGGCTTGGGGGCCCCGGGGCAACAAATAATTACGGAGACCCCACGTCATCCGAAGCCGGACAACTCGGCGCCGCCATCTCGGCGCCGCCACTTTGGCGCCGCCATCTCGGCGCGGGGCCAGCTCGGCGCCGGGACAACTCGGCGCGGAGCCATCTCGGCGCCAGCCAACTCGGCGCGAGGCCATCTCGGCGCCGAATTCAAATTTGCAAACTACATTGTGCACTACGTAAGAAAATTATTATCAAAAAATAATAAATAAAGTGATCGCCAAAAAGCTGTCATCAAATGAAAAAAAATTATTTAGAATTTCTTGGAAAATCAAACACTGACGACCAGAGGTGGTTGCAAAGTGATTACAAATGAGCCAAACAAAAGTTGTCACATAACTTCCGTTATCAGTAAAATTTTACGTTTTTTTTAAATAATTACGAAGCATGCATTTACTAGTCAAGTTAGAGACACATTTTACGAAAAAAAGCTTTCTGGCCTTGAGATTGTTCAGTCAGCTGAAACTACCACACAATAAAAAATCTCATTGAAGCCTTGCTTAAATTCCGAAAAATAGCACTTTTTGGATTTACACAATTTTGAAAAACGCCATTTTCTAAGTAAAGTGCTTTTTATATGACAAATATTTCTTTAATGTTTATTTTCCAAATCAAGGAATTTTATTTTTAACAATTTTTTTTATTATGAAATAAAAAACTTTTTGAAAAATGTTGGTTTTTCCATAGCCGTCTTTGTTAAAAGTAAAATTCTTTGATATGGGACCTAAACATAAAAGATAATGTGAGAGATCAAAGTTGGCGGAGGATTTTGAAATTTGGTGTAGGAACCTAGATGTTGATTCTAAACAACGTCTCTTAATAACTTTTTGTCGTATTTGCTACATAAAAGACTGAAAATATTTTAAAAAATTTAAAAAATATTATTTAGTCTTTTACTAATTTACTGAGTTGACAGCACAAATCACTAAACTTTTATACCTATCCTACTCACCTGTTAGTTTTTGTCGACGTTTACAGCGCCTCTGGTGTTTGCAGGCGCAATTAAACCAACGAGGGACAATCCTCTATATAATAAAGGAGAACGATCCACCGTGTGTGTCCCGAGGGCCCCCTTGGAAAGGGGCAGAACCCCGAGGGCCCTTTTAGAAATGGGCGGAGCCCCGAGGGCCGCCTTGGAGAGGGGCGAAGCCCAAGAACCCGCTTAAAGAGGGGCGAATTCCCGAGGGCTCCCTTGGAGAAGAGCGGAGCCCTGAAGGACCCCTTGGAGACGGGCGGAGCCCCGAGGGCCCGCTTGGAAATGAGCGGAGCCTCGAAGGTTTCCTTGGAAAGGGGCGGAGCCCCGAGGGCCGCTTGGAGAGGGGCGAAGCTCCAAGGGCCCCTTTGGAGATGGGCGGAGCCCCGAGGTCCCCTTGGAGAGGGGCGGAGCCCCAGAGGCCCCTTTGGAGATGGGCGGAACCCCAAGGGCCCCCTTGGAGATGGGCGGAGCCCCGAGGGCCCGCTTGGAAATGAGCGGAGCCCCGAGGGCCCCCTTGGAGAGGGGCGGAGCTCCGAAGGCCACTTGGAGAGGGGAGAAGCCCCAAGGGCCCCTTTGGAGATGGGCGGAGCCCCGAGGTCCCCTTGGAGAGGGGCAAAGCCCCAGAGGCCCCTTTGGAGATGGGCGGAACCCCAAGGGCCCCCTTGGAGATGGGCCAACGTAATAGGCCTAAAAATGGTGGTAAATTGAATAGAATAAACCGCGCAATAGCGCGCGCAGCCCCGTTTTATAAAAATTTACAAAAAACACAATTTCCCTAGTTTTTGTTGAAAAGTAAAAAACACCGCAGTGCGGGAAAAGTAACTTTCGGCCAATCGGGAATGACCGGGAAATATGAATTTTGAAGTCATGAGTACAAATAGTTATTAAGGTAACAAGAGCATTATGAGTATACTAAGAGCCCAAGATTGTTAGTGTACTAACCAAGGGCCTTTGGCCCGAGGTGTGTACAACAATCGCGGGCTCTTAGCTCATAATGCTAATTCGCCATTAACCATTTACCTTTTACAAGAGTCGTTTCACCTATCCGGGGACACACTGTATATACAGGGTGATTTTTAAGTTGATTCTTTTCTTTTGCCAGGATATAAAGCTAAAAAAAGTAAGCCATTTACCACTTTTGCGAAATATCAAAACTAAAGGAGGTACAAGGTGTTAAAGTTTCAAAGTACGAACTAAAATTACTTAACGAAAATTAAACTAAACTTAATCTAACTTAAATGATCAAAATTATCAGCATTCGCTTCTACACACACATTCCGTGTATAAGAGCGATGCGGCAGCGGCATTTTGACGACACTCCCAGTAAATAATAAGCATATTCACTCATTCATTATTTTTACTTCCTTTTACTACTATAAAGGAAGTATTGGATTCACCCCAAAAATTCGAAATTGAGTTTTCAACAGATCTTCACGTTTTAGAGTCCCCTGATCCCAAAAAACATATTTTTTTTCATTGGTCTGTCTGTCTGTCTGTCTGTGTGTCTGTCTGTGTGTCTGTCTGTCTGTGAACAGAATATCTCAAAAACGAAAAGAGATATGGCATTGAAACTTCATATATAAGTTTTGTGTACTATGTAGATGAGACAGCAAGCTTTTGAAGAAAATCGCATAACCGGAAGTAGGTGTTTACTCTTGTGATTTTTCAGTTTTTTTCGATTTTTTCAAAAACGGCTCTAACGATTTTTTTTAAACTTTACATTTTTCTTACATTTTTAATGTGTATTGATGTGAGATAGGTGATTTTCCAGTTGAATACTTCTAAAGAGGGTTTCTTTTGTTTTTTTTCTATTTTTTTTATTAACTCCTATTTTAAATAAAACACCCGGTATATTATTACATTTTTGAATTCACCTTAAAATTCTAGAGCAAATTTGTCTCTTCAACTAACACTCGATTTTGTACCGTTTTTGTAGAATTTGTAATTTTTGAAAGTTTTTAACAAATGGTTAAAAATTAAAAATGAAATTTTTGACTAATTATAAGATCACTGTAAAAGGAAGTTGTGTGAGTGTATCACACCAGATTTTTATAAACATGATCCATTATTGCAGCAATAACATTAAGAAAATTACAATGGAAAACTAGTTGACAGATCATTGCTTGACAACAGAGATAAACAAAAATAAAATTGTCCAGCCGCCTTTGCGACAAAGATTAATTTTTAATTTGAAACTTTAACACCCTGTACCTCCGTTAGTTTTGATATTTCGGAAAAGTGGTAAATAAAAAAAATACTTATTTTTTTAGCTTTATTTTCTGGTAAATGGAAAGAATCAACTTAAAAATCACCCTGTATATAAATATATATATATATAAAAATATTGGTAATGTTTACATTTCTCTTTATACAGGATGACAGCTTGTCCGAAAACCTATTTAGCCCGTATTAGATATATTGAGTGATTTTTACTTAGTTAAAAGTGGCGTTTTTCGAAGTTGTGTAAATCCAAAAAGTACAATTTTTCGGAAATTAAGCAAGATTTCCATACGATTTTTATTATGTGTTAGTTTTAGCTAACTCAACAATGTCAAAGCCAGAAAACAACTTTGTTTCATAAATGTTGTCCCTATCTTGGGTAGTAAATGCATTTTTGTAATTATTTTTAAAAAATGTTGAATTTTACTGATAACGGAAGTCACGTGACAACTTTTGTTTGGCCCATTTGTAATCACTTTGCAATTACCTCTGGTCGTTAGTGTTTGATTTTCCAAGAAATTCTAAATATTTTTTTTTCCTTTGATACCAGTTTTTTGGCGATCACTTTATTTATTATTTGTTTATAATAATTTTCTTACGTAGTGCACACTGTAGTTTTGCGAATTTAAATTCGGCGCCGAGATGGCCTCCCGCCGAGTTGGCTGGCGCCGAGATGGCTCCGCGCCGAGTTGTCCCGGCGCCGAGCTGGCCCCGCGCCGAGATGGCGGCGCCGAAGTGGCGGCGCCGAGATGGCGGCGCCGAGTTGTCCTAGACCCCACGTCATCTTCCCCTTTACCTCTAGGCCACTTTAATTTAGTAAGCCTTTTGAAATAGGGTTGCTATTTGGTGTTTTTTTCTGTAAAAATAGAAGAATGGGCATTTAAAAGCAGACAAAACACATATTTACCTGTCACATTGAGTTTAATATAAAACTGTAGAAGCTTGCTAAGCAGTTGGCGTTTCCGTTTATTATTATTAAGTTAGTGGTAGTCGTCATGGTGTAGAGAATACAAGGTAAAACGTTCCCGAAGATGGCAGAAAGTAGAGGGGAGGTGTGAACCGACCCCAATGGGCCTACTCAGGAAATCCATCATGGCCGCGATCGTATATTGTTGCTGGCACTGTCAGTCGATGTAAAATTCGAGGTTAGCAGGTTTTTCGTCAGTCTGACACAAACTGACGCAAAACCTAACCTCCAATTTGACATAGACAGCGTCTTCAACAATATACTTCAGTACTACCATTCCATGGTTGAATTTGAGGGTCCGCCCACAATGTATCCATTCTGCGGAACGTTATACCTTGTATTCTATGCACTATGGTAGTCGTTAGATCACGCAGAAGGCGCCTATCGCGATGTGAAAACTTCTGCACCAGGCGGAGTACCACCCGTTATACGACATGCAAACATGCTTATAACACTTACAAAGTTACAATATCCTAGGTCTACACAGGTTGAATTTTAACTGAAATCAAGATCACATTAATTCTGTTTCCTAACTTTTTTACAAGCAAAGTCATTGATTACTTTATCGAAGTTAATTTGTTGAGCTCTATCATTTTCAATTGAAAGCAAAGTTAGAGCACTGAACCTTTCTTGTCTCATAGTGCTTCGTATGTAATTCTTGATCAATTTCAGTTCAGAAAATTACCGTTCGGCCTTAGCTACGGTCAGAGGAACTGTCAAGTACATAATACATGCTGTACAAACATCAGGATAAAGTTGGCGAAAGTGAGCTGTGATCAATTATTAACAGACCTGCAAATTCCTTGACGCTGCTCATTTTCTTAAGTTTGGCAGTTTCGTTCAATACCTTTTTAAGACAATTTCGTAAAAAAACTTTCTCCGCTTACGGGGGCCCCCTTATCCTTGGGGGCCCCGGGGCGCTGCCCCGGCTGCCCCGGTGGTAGCTACGGCCCTGATTGCTTATAGCTTCCTTATAGAGGACGCGGTGAGGACACGGCCAATCGTGGACGAATTGCGCCCGATCAGCGCTGATGAAAACGTTGCCTATGCAGAGACGCAGGCACAAACTACGTTTATATGTACAGGGTGAGGCAACACTAGCGATATTTGTATATATGTATATATTTTATCGCCAAAAGATAGAGTACAAAAACGTTTATTACTAACCTTTAATGAGACTCACTAGTCTACAGTTTTAAGCAGTAACTTTTTTACGCTACATAATTTTGTCAGCGCCGCTCTTGGATTCTTTTAAATGACACGGGTACATTTTCACTAATTCTGATTCCTTTTTCATCTCTTGTAAGGACAATTTTTGCATCTAGCGCTTTCCGCAATTTCCCGTTTCATTCACGCTCAAATTAAAAGTTTAGGTATGCTTCAAAACTTAATTTCGTGTATTGCATACAGTGGCGTTACCCGACTCGTTTTAGGTCCGTCGATCTAAATTTAGCGTTGTTTACTTGGCGCAGGGAATGACGTTTCAATCTTAATTGCTCTTTGGCAATGGAGAGTCGCCTGCTTTGCTTACCGGTGGTTCTCCTTTGTGAGCGAAAACATGTTGGACTCGACGTCATTCGTATGCTTTCATAAGTTAGAGAGAGTACAAAATTAAGTAGAGTTTGCGCGCATTTATTTTGGCTTCCGGATCCAACCTGGATCATTCATTCAGCATCACGCGCTAACACAGTCAACAAGTGGTTTTGCTGCGCGTTCGTCGCTCCTTGGGGTGACGCGAGAGCTGCGCCGTTAAAAGTGCTTTTGTGTTAGAATGCTTCGGTTAATTTGTTTTAAAATTGGATTAAGTGCTGTCTTTTGACGTTGGTTGTGGGGGCCTGTTGGAGTCGTGTCGCTGGGGAGCCCTCCCAGAAATAATTAGAAAGTATGGCAGCAGTGTAACCCATTATCGTCGGTTGGCAGACCGCAAACTTACACCTTGGGGCATATTTTCCTAGGGGTTTCATGTATCGCCCGCCTATGTCGAGGGAGGTTTTAACGGTGGTAAAACTGCTCGTTGTTGATAGCACCTTCCATTTTCCACGTACGTGGAGGATTTATCCTGTATGCTTCCTTTGGTGGTTCCGGAAGCGTCCTATTGAGGCCCTGTCTCTGCACCCCGTTAAATACACCATGCAGTTGTTGTTTCACCGGCCAGCGGTTTCGTTGGACAATCAAGCAGCGGCTTCCGAAAACTCTAAACGCCAGGTACTGTTCTTACATTTTTATAGTGAATTACATTTCATTCAGTCCCGCTTTGTGTGACGTAGTATGTCAGCTGTGCTCGATTTAAATTATATTTGCATAGCGTGTTTCCGGATTCGTAGCGTTATTATTTTTAGAATTTTTGTGGGTCGTTCATAACGGAACGATTGTAAAGTAGTTTATGTAACTTTGGGTGTGTGTTCAATGATTACTGTTTTAATGTCATATGTGAATTCTATTTATGCCCGACCGTGTCGATAATTGTTCAGTACATGTTTACTAACCCCTGTGCAGTTAATTTAATATTTCTAGAATGATTTTGTCTTTGTTTTCTTTCACTTAATACATTTTATTCTAAATTAGTAGTGCGTTCTTATTGCGTATACCTGATGTTGCATACAAATTTAGTTGTAGTAGTTGTGTTTTTCTTTTGTAAGGAGTTTTGTTTTTCTTTTGTAAGGAGTTTTCAGGAAAGCTGAAGGAATACATGTAAGGTAAGTTCACCGCTGCTGCACGCTGGTTGGAATCAAACACTACAAACACCTTGTAAGCTCTGTTCATTGTTTCCACTTTGGAGTGAACAGATCTACCAAGAGAAAGGTGGCGGCGCTTGGCAATTAACATCTTGATTTCATTTACCGGAACGTAACCCTAATTTAAGGTCGTAAAAAACCCTCCCTCTTCACTGAGTGTTACAGTAGGCAACCTTTATTACAGCCCATCGTAACGTAATTGAGGCAATCGATCCGACAATTTCCCAATTTTGTGTCGTGTCAATGTCGTGACGACGATTTCGTCCGATAACAAACTGGCGTCATGTCGTAAAGTCGATTTCGTATTGTAACACTCTTTATAATTTATTCAAAAAATCCTAGCTTTGATTAAAAATTATTCCAAAATTTTTTAATAACTACTGGGGTATGAGTGACAAAACATCATAATTTACTGTCGTGACAATTTTGTTATAGTCAGCACTGTCAAAAGATTTTAACTATTTTTTGTTTCTTATTTCCAGGCAGTCAACACCTACTTGGTTTATTTATGCACACATAATTAGCAAAAAAATCCTAAATTTACGTTAAGTTTTTTTTTTCCACTTTAGTGAGAAAACTTCCCAGCCACGACTATGATTTTCTTGTAAATTTGTAAAACTAAGCCTCTATGCTTGTTTTATTTTTAGCGTTTGGATTTGATCGCAGTAGCCTATGGTTAGCAGTATGATTATTTAAGAATAATAAAAATGCCCCTTTTCAAAGGTAGTATAATTGACGAACGTTTGAAATTGATCAGAAAATAAGTAAGAAAGACATAGAGATGTGAATGTGAAAAGTGATCTGGTCCGTGATTGATTTGTGTTCGCTACTACTTCCTTCATTCTTTATAATAATATTAGCATAAAAACGTTATTTATTCTGTATAATAATGTGATGGTCCTCCAATGTTTATAATTTTTCTTGTCCCTTCAATAACTAACAAAATAAAATAAATATTGGACCGAAATATACTCTAAACACTTTGATAAACAACATTATCTGCACAGTATTATTGTTTTCTTGTGTACGAAAACAGTGATAGTATTAAATAATCATTTGTATGCTCTAAGTTTTAATATGAAAAAATAATTATTTGATGTACGAGTAGTTTACTCGGGTACTCAAAATGTATAAAGCATGTTGGCAACACATTTTAAAAATCGATTTTAAAAATGTAAAATCAATTTTGCTCGCCAATTATTCTGAAGCTACCGATGCGCCAGGCGTTGTGTTTGATACCCAAGTTGTTTTATAAATTTAATGTAAACACTTTTGCATACTAAATTGATTCGGAAGATTTGGCATTGACCATTAGTTTCAACATAACTATTATTTTCATTTGGAGATAGCTCGCAAAGTTCGGCTTTATTAAAATCATTACAAAATCCTGCTGTTCAATCTTGAAATATCACCAGAGCTGTCGCATGTTTGTGAAAGGAAACCTATCGAAGTGTCCAGTCATTACATTAATTAGATGGTGTATTAAAGTTAATGTACTTACCAATAAACGTTCCTACTTTTAGACAATTTCTTCAGGTATTAAACTGTGCCGAAGTGGCTGCGTGTTGCTGTGCATGTACTCAACTCTGCGTGTAGTGTAAATGGATTTAGAAGCATTATTTAGCTATGTACCTTAGCAACACGTAAGTTTCGTTCCCTAAAAAATAAGTAGTGCAGACACTTGATGCTAATGCAATCGTTCTATTCTAATTCGATACTTGACATGCTTTAGAATAACTCGATTACAAGGTCAAATTTTTATTTTTCTCATAAGAGTTCGCATATTTATAAAGTGCCCACAGCTGAAAAAAGGCTTGTAATGTTGAACCATAGATTTGTTTGCATTGCACTAATAAAAGTTGTTGACACTTTCACGCATTTTCATAGTAAGTATTAAAACGAATTGGTCGGTTATAATGAATTTTACAAGTTGATGAACTTGTATTAAGTACGACCTTTTCGTGAAACAAATAGCGCTGCGAGGAAACATGGTGCTCGGCCTGCAAAACAAAACGCCAGTGTTGGTAAATTCTTACTAAGATCTGTCTTCTTGCGCCACCTTTTTTAACAAAGTAACTATTAACTAATCCTATAGCCTTTCAGACTTTCAGAATATTACAAGTCCTGTAGGTTATACGAGTTGTAATATTCTGAAAAAGAAACTACAAGTGAGTTAACTGAACATTAAACATTTTAATTTTGACTGAAAGGAACCGTTTTAAACACCGTAAATAATCGCTATTGAGGTCTATAAGTACGTCAAATAACATAATGAGTTAGGCAACTCTTTAAGCGGTTGGAAGCTGCAGAAAATTCTACTAGATGTCACTTCGTTAATCATAACTTGATTAAAAGCAATTGTAGTTGATTGCTCGTGACAAGTTGCTAACGCAAAGCAATTAGCTTAATGGGCTCCGCGCGCGGTTTAGTTATCAAGGGAAGAGATAATGATCGCATTCCAAATGTATTGTTATAATGTTTCTTGAACTTCAATTATGTTGACTTTTTAATACTAACGTGTGGAATCTGTGCATTGATATAAAAATGCTCGTTTTAAAGAAGGGTAGGAATCTCAATGTTTTTTTGCTCCAGGAACCTAATACAATAAAAAAAATCTAGATGGATGTCGTACAGTATTGTAATATATTCCAAACAGACAGTCGCTGTTTAGCATCTATGAAATAGCAGAATAATTTGAAATCTAGTCAGCACGACCAGCTGAATTGTTTGACAAACGTCACCAGGGCCGTTCCTAGCTTCTTGGCCGCCTGCGTGAAAAATAAAATAGCCGCCCCCCCCCCTCCAAGCAATTAAAAAATATATTTACGTTAAAAAAAATTATTAATAACAATTTTATAAAATAAAATAAAAAGAAATACTCCTATAAAATAAAATTGTACAAATACAAAAAAAAAACAAAACAAATACAAAGTTTAATATCTTAGAATTTAGCTTTTCTAGCTTTGACAGACGCAAAAGTGGTCACAAGGTTCTTGACATCAATTGCTTCTGCCAAGTCTCTCTCTATAGATATAATAGAAAGATCTGACAATCTTTCTTGCTTCATGGCCGAGCGTAAAAAGTTTTTAATTATTTTTAATTTTGAAAAAGACCTTTCTGCTGACGCAACTGAGACAGGTAAAGTCAGTAGAAGTCTTAAGGCAATTGCTGTAGTTGGGAAAGTCGCAAGTAAATTATTTGTAACAATGTAGTTGAGAATTTTAGATGGTGTTTCAACAGATTGGAAATGTAATTTTAAATTTTTTAATTCATCACTTAATTCTACGGCGTTTACATCAGCCTCTTTTCTGACAGTGTCTTCTAATTTTAAGGATAAATCTGTACAGTGTTTTTTCATTGAATTATCGTCCATAATAGGAAATTCATAAATCACTTTGAAATTGTCACTGTAACGTTGTAATTGTTCAAAACGTTCCTGTATAGATACTTTGGCGGTATCCAAAATAGTAAAATAAAAATTAATCTTACAATTCAACTTTGGGTCAAGTATAGGCTCATCAGGGGTTTCATAATCAAATTGTCTTTTTTTCGACGTGGACGAATTATATTAGTTGGGGGAAATTCCGTTGCTATATCAAGTTCTTCTGTAGCAAGTATTTTCGCCTCTTCTATAAACGCTTCAAAATTGTGGTCATTTCTTTTCTGTTCCAAATAATCTACTAAATTTTTTAACGCATTTGAACAATCTTTTAGATTTGTATTCACACCTTGAAGCATCTTACTGACGGAATTAATTTTAGACAGAACATCATGCCAAATAATTACAGAACAAACGAATTTAAAACTATTAATTGTTAAGGCCAATGCTTGGGCTTGTTGTTTGGTGTTAATGTCGCGTGATTTGTCATTTACAAGTTCTTCTAGACTATTATAAATTTTCCCTAATTGATATCGCAGAGGTGTAATAGCTTTAATTCTACTTTCCCACCTAGTTGAGCTAACAGCTTTTAATGTGAAATTTGGTACATTAGTTTTAAGTACATTCCATCTATATGGCGAAGAAGAAAAATATGTATATAATTCTTGTATACGATTAAAGAACTCCGATGTTTGCAAGGTAACATTGGCAGAATCATTAACCACTAGATTTAGGATATGAGCAGCACAAGGTACAAACATTGCTCGAGGATTGATATTTAAAATTCGGCGTTGCAATCCTACATGTTTTCCGCGCATATTTGCACCATTATCATAACCCTGTCCACGCATATTGTAGATATCCATATTAAAATCTTTCAAAAGTTTTATTACAAAATCGTATAAACCCTCACCAGTCACATCAATAACAGGAAAAAATCCGAGAAAATGTTCACAAATTTTAATTTGTTTATTATCATCTATTATAACAAATCGAACAACGAATGAAATTTGTTCGGTATGACTTGAGTCTGGGGTTGAATCTAGAATAATTGAATAATATTTTGCTTTTGACAATAACTCCCTAATTTGTTCTCTCATTTTATTTGCTGTAAGTGAGATCAATTCATTTTGTAATCTATTTCCTAAATAATGAGGCATACGTTTATGTGAAATTTTACTGATTTGAATATTTTTTAGATGTTCCGAAAGAACTGCATCAAATTTTGCAAATGTTTCAACCGTCTTCAAAAAGTTTCCATTGTTTGATTCGAATAATTTATTGGATGACCCACGAAATGCTAAACACTGTCCTGCCAATAATAATATAATTGCAACAATACGTTCTAAAACATTACACCAATATTGTTGTTTCAAATTAAAAATACGTTGTTCTTGGAGATCGATTGTTGTGTAAGTACTCAATCTTTTATCTAATTCAGTCCATAATTTATAATTTTGAATATGATCAGTTGATGGTTCGTGTCTGGATAAATTATTAGAAAGATGTTTCCAATCTGAAAAACCAGCATCTGTTAACTGAATATTTTTGGTCCCAAAAATTTTGCAACAAAAGCAAAAAACGCAATTTAACTTAATGGAATAAATTAGCCACATACGAGGTATTTTTTCACCATTTGCTAATGTTCGTGTATAATAATGAACCGAAAAGCGCCCTTGTTCTGTTAAAGGAAATGAAAAATTGTTTACTTATGTAGGTCCCATTTTTACTAATACTTCAATTGTTGAATTATCAAGTGATTTAGGCCATGAAGCTGGATCTTCTAAACTCCCACTTTCAATGTCCTCTGGTTCTTCTGGAGTACAAAACTCTGCCGAAGTCGATGGAATCTGTGGCTCTATGGGGACGACTTGCTGACTGTCAGGCGTTGAAACCAAAGGATCTCCAGCCGTGCTTCCACTTTCTTCCTCTGCTCCAGGAGTTTTCAAAAATTGTTCTATAGAGCCCCGCAACTTCTCTTTTTCAGTTTCTTTAGACAGTTGTCTTTTTCTGTAAGCGGCTCCAGAGAGTCTTTTAGTTCGTCGTCGTTCCGAGCTTGACATCTAAATAAATTTAAAAGTTTTGTTTTAATTTACTTCTAGATTACAGTCTTAATAGACTATCAAAGCAGATATTACGTGAAAATCATATAAATTAAAAAAACGTATATCAATAGCTTACCTTTAATAACCAGGCTCTACAACACACGTTTTATTATGATGAAGTATGATAGAAGTAACTGAGTAATATAGATCTTTAATCAGTACCACAATATTTTATTTCCATATAAGGGCACAAAAATAACAATGGGTCTCAGTATTTTACACCTACATATTGCTTCCACCATTCACAAATGAACGCATTTTTTCGTCGGGTGATATTTATACCCTCGGTAAAATACGTCACCCGGGGATTTACTTGAATTAGTACGAACCAATTCGGGACTTCACAAGAAAGATTTGATATGATTTTACAGATTCCTATCTTAGTTTTTTTGTCGTATTTTGGACATTGGTTGATAGAGGGTGCTAATTATTTGAAAGGGAAAAATGAAAACACAAATTATTGGTAATAGTTTCAAATTTATTATTGATTTTGTGTTAAAATATCTGTAATAAACGCAAAAAAAACAAAAATTGGGATTTCGACTAACAATAAAGTGGTGTTTGTTTTTTGTTCGTGGTTTGCATTTTTCAGAGATGTTTTATTCTCAAATTACTTATTTTTTTAAATTTAAATTTGTATAAAATCGGTTTCGAGCGGCCGCCCCTTGCAATCGGCCGCCTGCGTGATGGACACGCAACACCCCACCGGTAGGAACGGCCCTGAACGTCACTTATGACATTTGTCACACAATCAGCATGCCGTGCTAGTCAGGAATGATGTACCTACATACGCGATGTAATGGAGATTTTCAAGTGATACTATGCAGGTCCGTAACTAGACCCAAATTCACTGTAGGCAAGCCAAAATTTGGTGCTCCTTGGTATACGGTCTCCGCCTGTCTTTTTTTCAAATGAAATGTTTTTGTGGCTTTTTAAAATCTAAAATTCCTTTTGATAAGCCAAAACCCAACTTGCAGTTTTTTCCTAATTTAAATTATTGGTGCCTGATCTTATTCTAACTTCAAACTCCTATCCATGCCGCTGCTAAAAGCAGGGAAGAACTAAAAACTTACCATTGGTAAGGCACGTAAGTACATCTATTTTTAAATGGTTGTATGGGAGGAATATCGACAAATTGTACGGCTGTATGTAATGTGTGTAAAAGTGCAATATCGGCGAGGTCAGCCTCAATATCATGTGCTGGTCGGTGCAACGATGTTTTTCACGCTAAATGTGTGAATGTAAATAAGGAAGTGCTGAAATTTTTTAAATCGTCCGGTGGGTCCTGGAAATGCAATGCCTGCCGTTCCAATGATCTGGAGACTTCCATTGTGAATGATATCGAGTCAGATAACGAATCTCTTCCTGCTGACGAAAAATACTCGTCGGTTATGTCAATTTTAAGAGTGATACAACAAGATATCTCCAATATTAATTCAAAATATGACTCACTGATAACATCTATAGAATTTTGCTCAAATAAAGTAACTGAATTTGAAAAATCTCTTGCTGAGCTTAAAGAAAAAAATAAAATTATCGATCAATTAAAGAATCACAATTCAGAAATGAAAGCTGAGCTCGATTCTTTAACACGTAAGATCGATGAGATGGAGCAGCATAGCAAGTCCAACAATTTGGAGATTAATGGAGTGCCACAGAAAGATAATGAGAATGTGTTCGATATTGTTAAAGCAATTGGTGCAGCGATAAACATCCCACTTGCAGCTTCGGATTTTGAAACTGTACATAGAATCGCCGGAATGAAGTCAGCAGATAAACACCCCAGGCAAATCGTAGTCAGGTTCTCCTCTCGTCGCCAACGTGATATCGTGTTGGCTGCCGCTAACGCCGCAAAATCAAAAAGCCGCAATGGCATTTCGGTTAAGGATATTGGTACAAACATTTATGTTAACGAACATCTTACACTCAGGAGAAAGATTCTGTTTAGAGCATCAAGAGAGGCTGGCAAAAAAGCCAACTATAAATTCATCTGGGTAAAAAATGGTCTGATTTTTGCCAGAAAAACAGAGTCGTCTCGGGCCTTTCTGATCAACAGTGACGCCGACGTAAATAAGATAAAATAAATATGTACCATTGTTACTTAAGTAACTAACTTTTTTAATTACAATGGCTTTATCTGTATATTACCAAAACGTTCGCGGTCTTAGGTCTAAAACAGATAGTCTGTATAGCGCATCATTTGGGTTGGATTATGATATCGTCTGTTTTACGGAGACCTGGTTAAATAGTTCAGTGCCTAATAGCGCGGAGTTGTTCTGCAACAAATATAATTTGTTCCGCCGCGATCGCGAATCGAGTGCCTCCGTGAAATCAGAAGGTGGTGGCACTCTCATTGCAGTGCGTGAACATTTATCTGCTGTGGTACGGTCCAGGGTTGTTCCGGCTATTACAATTGTAATAGATCTATTACAATTGTAATAGATCTATTACAATTGGTGAAAATCTATTACGTCGTTACATTATGTCTCAAATCTATTACATTTTCACAATCACTTTAAAAGATACGCTAACCGATTTCCGGTTTTAACAAACAACTTTGAATTATTAATCACAGAATGAAGATTAATACAGGATATGGAGGAATTAAGACAACATATTGAGAAACCCCCTCCCTATTGAATTCTGGAACATTGTCTTCAAAATAAATAATTACTTCGACGAGGTTAAGTTTCCTAATTTAAAAAAACTTATTACTGGTTATATGTGGTTACCGCATGCATCTGCTGCTGCTGAGCGTATATTTTCCCCAACAAACTTAATAAAGACGAAAACCCGAAACAGAATGTTAACAACAACTTACAGTTCCTTACTACATACTAAAGAACTGTTGAATAATGATTTATGTTATACCTTTAAACTACAATATTTTATATTTACGTACAATCATCATATAAATAAAGGAGAACGATCCAAACGTGTGTGTCACGACAATTGCAGACGCGATGTCCCCCATTTGTGTTTACATGCATTTCACCGTCGCCTCGATTTCGCGACCGGGGAGGAGCCCCGAGTGTCCCACTGGAGAGGAGCGGAGCCCCGATGGCTCCCTTGGAAAAGGGCGAAGTCCCGGGGGCCCCCTTGGAGAGGTGCCGAGCGCCAAGGGCCCCCTTGGAGAGGGGCGGAGTCCCAAGGGCCCCCTTGGAGAGGGGCAAAAGTCCCGAGGGCCCCCTTGGAGAGGGGGGAAGTCCCGAAGGCCCCCTTGAAGAGAAGCGGAGTCCCAAGGGCCCCTTGGAGAGGGGCGGAGCCCCGATGGCTCCCTTGGAGAAGGGCGAAGTCCCGGGGCCCCCTTGGAGAGGTGCCGAGCGCCAAGGGCCCCCTTGGAGAGGGGCCGAGTCCCGAGGGCCCCCTTGGAGAGGGGCGGAGTCCCAAGGGCTCCCTTGGAAAGGGTCGAAGTCCCGGGGGCCCCCTTGGAGAGGTGCCGAGCGCCAAGGGCCCCCTTGAAGAGGGGCGGAGTCCCCAAGGGCCCCCTTGGAAAGGGGCGAAGTCCCGGGGGCCCCCTTGGAGAGGTGCCGAGCGCCAAGGGCCCCCTTGAAGAGGGGCGGAGTCCCAAGGGCCCCTTGGAGAGGGGCGGAGCCCCGATGGCTCCCTTGGAGAAGGGCGAAGTCCCGGGGCCCCCTTGGAGAGGTGCCGAGCGCCAAGGGCCCCCTTGGAGAGGGGCCGAGTCCCGAGGGCCCCCTTGGAGAGGGGCGGAGTCCCAAGGGCCCCCTTGGAAAGGGGCGAAGTCCCGAGGGCCCCCTTGAAGAGAAGCGGAGTCCCAAGGGTCCCTTGGAGAGGGGCGGAGCCCCGATGGCTCCCTTGGAGAAGGGCGAAGTCCCGGGCCCCCCTTGGAGAGGTGCCGAGCGCCAAGGGCCCCCTTGGAGAGGGGCGGAGTCCCAAGGGCCCCCTTGGAGAGGGGAGAAGTCCCGAGGCCCCCCTTGAAGAGAAGCGGAGTCCCAAGGGCCCCTTTGGAGAGGGGCGGAGTCCTCGAAACCCCGAAGGCCCCCTTAGAGAGGGGCGAAACCCCTGGAGCCCCGAGGGTTCCTTTAGAGAAGGGCGAAACCCCTGGAGCCGCGAAGGCCCCCTTGGGGAGGGACGGACCACCTAGGGCCCCTTGGAGAGGGGCGGAGCCCATTGAACCCCCTTGGAATGGCCCAACGTAATAAGCCTAAAAATGGTGGTAAATTGAATAGAATAGACCGCGCAATAGCGCGCGCAGCCCCGTTTATATTTTAATATATGTATATCAAGATATTTCCATCTCAATGTTTTTCATTTTTAACCTACCACTATGTATTCATACTTTTACTCTCTAGTATTTTATTTTACAGGGTATAGTTAATATGTTGGCACATTATTGCATTAAAACCGAATAAAACCTTTGTGCTTTGTCTAATTGGTAAAAAATTTATAATTTCAGCGCTATTCTGTGAATATGAAAATACAGCGCCATCTATCCATTAACATGAAATCTATTACCTTTTAGAGAAATCTATTACACTTTCGGATGTAATTCTGTTACAATTTTTTATTGCTCAAGAACAACCCTGGTACGGTCCACTTGGCTCAGCGATGCGGAGGATTTATGGGTAACTGTCAATAGTGGAAGCAACTCACGCAAACTACACATATGTTGTGTTTATCTACCACCGGGCAATGAGCTTGCTCTTGCATCCTTCATTAATTCGCTAAACAATATCATAAATTCAAATCAAAATGACTTGTTTCTAGTAACTGGTGACTTCAACTTACCTGTAATTAAGTGGACTCTTACTGAGCATGGTTATTTAAATCCGACAAACATTCCAACCAAACTTATGGATGGATTAGACACAATCTCCTTTTGTAATCTTATGCAATTTAATTGTATAGCAAATGATAATGACAGGATCTTAGATTTGATATTGTGCAATGATTCAAAGATTGTTAATGTTAATCGTTCAGATGTTCCCATTTTAAGGGTTGACACACATCATCCGCCAATCGATTTTCTTATAAAAACTGAAATAATTCAAAACTTAAAATTAAAATGCGATGTTATCTATAATTATCGTAAGGCGAATTATTCTGTATTAAATGATGTGTTTCATTCATTAAACTGGTCGTTTCTGCAATCAAATAATGTAAATTTAGCTGTCAATCTTTTTTATACAACTGTGAATAATATAATTTGTAGGCATGTGCCTTCTAAAACCGTTCGTAGTCAATACCCTAATTGGTTTTCGTGCTCCACTATAAAAGTTATAAATGATAAACTAAAATTACACAAACGGTGGAAGAAGTACATGAATAGATTAGATTATGTGGCGTTTAACTTACTTAGAGCCAGATCAAAACAAATGATTGCAAGAGACTATTTGGCGTATATTGGAAATGTAGAATCTCAGCTTGATGAAAATCCTAAAAATTTCTGGAAGTTCATCCGTAATAAACGTAATTCTAGTAGTAGCATTCCGTCTGTCATGTCTTGCGGTAATGTTACTGCTAGTACTGGTTCTGAAATATCTCATCTCTTTGCTAAGCATTTTGGCTCCGTTTTTGTCAACGGTAGCATCACTCACAGTAATACGCCTAATTTCACACGTCTTGGGAAAAACGTTCCCTTAGTTACTGCCGATCAGGTGGAGGGAGCACTCGTTGCTCTTGATGAGAGTAAGGGCGCTGGACCGGATAAGATTCCCCCACTTTTCTTTAAAAGATGTGCTACCTCATTAGCCACCCCTTTATCTATCCTGTATAACTGCTCTTTTGGTACTGGCACATTTCCTGACATATGGAAGCAGGCGCACATTATTCCTGTTTTTAAGTCAGGGGACCGTAATAAAATTGAAAACTATCGACCTATCTCGATTTTGTCCTGTCCTGCGAAATTACTCGAATCATTTGCCTATAGTTTTATATTTAAAAATGTAGAAGCCAAGATTATTCCTGAGCAGCAAGGTTTTTTTCCCAGGAAGATCTGTTGAGTCTAACTTAATTCATTACTCTGATAAAATATCTCAATCGCTCGACGGCAGAACCCAGGTAGACGCCGCGCCGTGTATGCAGACTTCAGCAAGGCTTTTGATAAGATTGACCACAATATTCTTATCCGTAAACTTGTTCACTTGGGAATAACCGGTGACTTTTTGAGATGGGTCATTTCATATTTATCTATGCGATCACAAATGGTCAATATTAACGGATATGTGTCGTCAAGGGTCTTCCTGACTTCTGGGGTTCCGCAGGGAAGCCACCTTGGGCCCCTGCTGTTCAATAAATATGTTAATGACATAAAGGGGTGCTTTCGTGTCTGCAATTTCCTCATGTACGCTGATGACCTGAAGTTATTCTACGAAGTTAGGTCTGCTGCTGATTGTCAAATGCTACAAGATGATTTAACGCATCTTTATAATTATTGTATCCTCAACGGTCTTGTACTAAACTTCGATAAGTGTTTCAGCATATCGTTTACACGGAATTTGTCTAAAATTACGTATCAATATTCCTTCGGTAGTAATCTCATAAAATCAGTGTCCAAAGTAAAGGATCTCGCCGTAGTCTTCGATTCTAAATTGATATTCGATGATCATATTGACTACGTTTGTAAAAAGGCTTATAAAATGTTGGGTTTCATAACTAGGTCTACAAGATTATTCAACCAAATTAGATCTATAAAATGTCTGTACTATGCTTATGTCAACAGCGTATTGAATTATGCAAGCATTATTTGGAATCCCCAATATCAAGTTTATATTAAACGCATTGAAAGTATTCAACGTCGATTTGCTAAAACTATAATATATAAATTTGCTTTGGGTATTGGATATAAAGAATTTTGTACTAGATTTAATATGCTAACCCTTGTAGAACGTAGACTTATGTCCGATGTGCTTTCTTTGCACAAAATAGTTGAGGGAACTGTCGACTCCCCTTATATACTTTCGAGGATTAACTTCAGGGTGCCTGCATTTAATAGCCGCAGTACTCACACTTTTAAATCTAATATTGCTAACACCTCTTGTACCTTAAACTCTTGTATTTCAAGAATGCTAAACTCATACAACAACAACTTTTGTGATATTGATTTATTTGCGCTAAACAGAAGTCAATTTAAAAATAAAATCAAGTGTAAGATAGTTTCAGAAAGAAATACTTAAGAGTCAGTATATAGATTTACTGTTGATTTATTATGATTATATTTAACATTATAATTTTTCACCATACGTAGGGGGAAGTGGGGCACATTGATGCACTTTTTTTCAAAAATTCAAAACACCGGTATACATTTAGTTTAATGAAACGTTTTCTCTTGCAGTGTGTACACAATTTATTGTAGTTTCTTACTGCAAGGAAACTTTCATTCTACATTAACCTGGAAACGAAGAAAACATGGTTGTACAAAAATTGGATTTGTATCAAACTGCCCCGTATCTGGGGCACATTGAAACAGCCTATGGGGCAGATTGGTACATGATGGGGTGCATTGATACTTCAAATGTTTTATGTAAAAATAGAAATTACACAACGTCATTATTTCAATGAACCATTTTTATTGGTTATAGCTACATCTATGACATACAAAAACAATAACACTAGGTACTAGGTACCATAGAATAATGATAAACTAATTCAAAAATAAAAGAAACTCAAACTCAAAAAAGTTCCTGCTTAAAGATAAAGGAACTGATGTGTAAAACAAACATTGTTTTAACGAATAAAGAAACTGAAATGTAACGCTTAAATGTAACAAATGTAAATACATGTTGAATGTAATGAAATGTAACATATAGGTTATTTCACATTGTAACAGCTAAGATCAAATGGAAAAGTGAAAAATGAAGCGCTTCTGTTTGTACCTTTGGTGAAACAAGGGCTTGGCAACTTCAAAACCACATCTGAGATATCAACAGCGGCACTATCCAACGCATTTGGGTAAACAAAGACCCACGCGGTGGGTTTCTTTCTCAAGAATGATACCTCCAATTCCGAAAATTCATATTTGGCAACCACTTTCCCAACGTAGTACAAAACAGTTTTCTTTTTTGTGAATTTTATCAGCAAAAAGTCTCCAATTTCAAGAGTTTCCACTGCAGGTGGGCTAACAGTTTTTTCCTGGATTTCTTCAGAGTCACAAGCATCTTCTACTTCGTCTGATACGTCCATATCACTGTCGTCTGCTAGAACTGGAAGATCAGATTCGCAACTGCTAGAATCTGAATCAGATTCGCATCTCCTTTTTTTCTTTTTGTTTGTGGTAGTCAAACCCAGAAGATTTTGAGCTGTTTTCAATTGCTTTGCTTTTTCCCTTATTTCTTTATTCTTCCGTTTCTGCTCTTTTTCATCGTGAATCATCTGCAGCCGATTTTTTTCTGGCGTGTCCGTGAAAATTCTCGACTTCCCCTTTTCTCTGCCTTTCCTGTTCGATGTTTTTTGTTGGGCCTTTGGAAATGGCCTGACGGCTTCAGGTGTTATTGCCGGGGTGGAAGGAGGTGGTGTCATGTGACGCGCAGGATATCCTGGAATGGATTCGATCTCTGCATCCTGATGAGGAGTTTCTTCTTGAGGTTCGGCAACAATGGTATCTGAAGTCGACTGGAAAATTTCCAGTGGCGCGTAATCTTCGACTCCGAATGCCATTTTGTTGAATGGCCAAATACCAGGCTTCGTAAACCCGCCGATAATATTCTTTGGGGTAAAACATTCATAAAATGCCAGTTTAGAGAGTTCGGCAATGTTGTAGATAGAAATTGTTTTTCCCGCGTTGACTAGATGCCAGTCGTTGAAGGCGATCTTGAGCTTTCCTTTGAAAGGAGCAAATACACTTACATCCAGCGGTTGTAACTTGTGGGATGTATGTGGGGGGAAAGATAAATAAACAATGCCGTTTTCTCTTGAAAAGTTGATTGCCTCGATTGAAATATGTGACTCATGGTTGTCGCACAATAGCAAGATGGGATTCTCCTTGGAACATGAAGTATGTTTCTGTATATGTTTTAAAACGTCCATGTACAATGGTGCGTTCATCCATCCTGAACGACTGGATAGTCCAAGGCTGCCTTCTGGGGCTCCTTTCAAAAAATGCTCCTTGTAATGCACACGCGGAAATACATAGACAGGGGGCAGTGCATATCCCGTGGCACTTACAATACCACAAAACGTAACTAGCTCTCCACGTTCCGCAGAAACAACTTGCCCAACTTGCCTTTGCTTTT
Organism: Agriotes lineatus; assembly: GCA_940337035.1. Classification (NCBI taxonomy): domain Eukaryota; kingdom Metazoa; phylum Arthropoda; class Insecta; order Coleoptera; family Elateridae; genus Agriotes; species Agriotes lineatus. Next base: position 117,079,982 of record OW679201.1, on the reverse strand, counting down.
TGGCAGCCAGAACTTTCGGGGTGTTCAAGACAGTTGTTATGCCCGTTTCGTCCATATTTATTATTCGATCAGCTGTGAAATTGTGCCGCGCCAAAACAGTTTCGTAATTCTGATAAAACTGATCAACAGCTGTTTTATTAAACGCAAAAGATCTTGCTGCGCTCGTATTTTCAGGTTTCCTCAGGCTGATATTCGTGTTTCGCTTTCGGAAACCAACTAGCCAGTCGGTGCCGGCCAGTTTTTTCTCATCCCAAGAGGGGGGATATTTTTTGTTCAATTTTCTTGCATACTCGTGTGCTAGACCTCGAGTTTGAGTCAATGTTAGGCCGTAATGCATTTTACTGCTTTTTATGATATAATGATTCAGTTGTCGCTCTTCCTCTCTGGTAAAAACCTGTGAAGTCGTGTATTTTGTGGAATAGGTTTCACTTCTTGGTGCTGCATCGTTTTGTTCTGCATCCTTCCGTCTATTTTCAACCCGATGTTGCAGCGTGGAAGCTTTTAGGTCATACTTCCTAGCTGCTTTTCGTATCGATAAAATTTTATTCAGAACTTCCTGGACTGCAGCTTCAACATTTTCTTCATTTATTACAGATCGGTGGGTTTTTTTTGTGTAATTCCTCACCATTCTTTCTGGAAAGAATTATTGCAAAATAGTAGGTAGCTCAACTCATTAGTATGGGGCACATTGATACGCATCAAACTGACCCGTACGTTAATGTATCAACCCGCCCCATCAATTGGATAGTTGCAAAATTAACCTCCCAAACACATCATACGAGATTAGCAAAATATCTTTCATAAAATAGATTCCTCAGACGTGTACTTACCTGGGTGAAACGGCACGTTCCGAAAAAAAACAATTGTTGTCGATAAAACACTTGTTCCCGGTGAGGTGATAAATTTACTTTATGCGCACGAAAACACGTATGGCCTACTCAACTGCCGAGGCTGCAATGAATCGCACCAAGTTTCCGTTGGTGTCATTTGCTTCACAACCGCCATCTATTGAGATACTTTGCAGGTTTTTAGCGGTTTCTATTTTTAATGTAGTAGTGGTGTATCAATGTGCCCCTTGCATCAATCTGCCCCATGTCCCCCTACCATAAATTTTTTGTCTTATTGTCTTTTAATGTTTAAAATAATAGGTATAATTTTCGATAATTTGTTATTTTTAGTTAGCTTCCACTTATATTAATTAGTGTATCCTTTGTTGGGATTTTTATCCTGTTTGGATATTATTTGTATAAATAAATAAATAAATCATAGGCGTAGCAGATTTTCTTCAACTTGTATTTAAATCGAATAAGCAAGGCGTTCCTTACTATACAACGATCATAGAATGTACATTATTTGACAATGAAAAATTTATTAGCTTAGTAGAGCCCAATCCCTGACTTTAAATACAGCACTTCTAGACTAATTCGACAGAAACAAAGAACAGCAATGCTAGGTCCATAACAGCACGGCACTGCAAGTGACTGAAGGCCCGCGTCTGAGATTCAGTCGCCGTGTCTGAACAGACCCAGATTCTGTATCCCGCATACCGAATCTCGGATACGGAATCCCGTGTGTTCAGGGCCTAATAATCATAACGGTCAATAAAAAATGTTTTTGTTAAGTGTTTTGTATATTTTTAGGAAAATATTTCAAGGTCAAGATGTAATTTAGTTCTCTCAGACTTGGTAGTTCATTTGCGTCAATGGGTAAATATCAAGTTACGGCAAACTTCAATTTGATCAAGTTTTTTTTTTTTTTTTTGAACACGATATAAGCTAGCTGTTCCCTAATGAAGTGGAGATATCTAAAAACTATCAAGAAGTGAAAATAAATTTATAAATTCAAGTGCTAACTGGCATGATGTTTGTAAATCTGCAAAATAATGTAAATATGTTTTCCTTTATATTTACTAAGCATATATAAGTACATAAACGAATTTTTGCTATGGTGCGCAACAACTGAAGATAGAAATAAATCGATGCTCCACAGAACTTAGTACTTCAATAGCAAAATAGAAACACAAATAAAATAATATGAATTTGAATAAAAAACGCAATTCTTACAAATCTATACCATAAAATTGGTCGTCTCTTTCTTTGTTTGTTATTTCCTCCGAAGATACTGGGCCGATTAAATTGTATGATGGCTTAAAATTTTGCTAATATTTAGACTTAGCTCGTAGGCCGGTTTTTATTTTCAAAAAAAGTACGAAACAGCGAAGTAAAATTAAATCGTTTAATTAGCGAAGCAAAGCGTAGTCGGGTGATTCACTAGTTTCATAATGATTTTTTTCTCATGTTGTTTATTAGTAGCTAGGCTTCTTGAACCCTCATGCCTCCCATGTGCCTATCTACTTCCTCGCATTTCCTTTCCCACATTTCATGTTTGCGCGTTGGCCCTTATTTTTTATCTGTTAGATCTAGCGTACATTTTTCTGTATTCACTCGATTCACTATCTTTAGTTTGCGGCCATTTTGAAAATATAACAGGTAGAAGTGTTTACGTACTTGCTATGTCACATAATCAAGGACTATCTAATATCAGTTTTTCAAAAAAATTAAAAACACCATTTGTAGTTGAATTTGTTTCAGTTGTATTGAAATTATAATCTGAGTTTATATTACTTACTGAACAGAAATTTACTTCTTTTTCAATGGTTCATAACAATTTCATATATTAAAATTCATTTTTTAATGTCCAATATCAATTTGACGTGTGTAACGTTTGCAGTTCTTGACAGTTGTTTGTTGATTTAAATATTCAACCAAAATAGTACATTCTTAACTTCTCATTCAGTCTATCCCTATGCATTTCTCTCTTTCTGTCTATTTTTGGCAACTCTCAAGGATCCCATATTTTCTTTCGAACTGTTTAAATTGTATTCCGTGTGGTTTTGTATATTCATTAGAAAAAGGCACTGAATCCTAGATTTTTATTACGATTTAGGCTTTGACTTGCAGAACAAAAGTTGATTATGTCATCACAAACACTACTTTAGTTTTTCCAAGCATTACTTTTTGTTAGAAGTTAAGTATACAAGAGTCATACAACCAATACAAGATGCTAATATAATGTCACGTGTTGAAAAGGAACCTACAAAAATGTATGTGGTTAATTGTCCTATAGCTAACAAACCAACACAGTACCGATATAGTGTATAAGATCGGTAAGTGCCTTAAGACAGGCCGAGAAAAAGTTAGATATAGGAGGCTTGTTCCAATAAATAATTTTTGGTCAATTCTCAGAAACACATTTTGTGGATTTTATCAGACACCAACTAGCGCATCCAACGGTTTTCTGATTTTCTCTTATATTGCTGATTCTATTCTGAGCATTCCCATTTACAGCTCCTTTTCGTCACAGGTGAAAGTTCCTTGTGGTTACGGGTAAGCGCTCCTTCTCGTTTCAGGCGCAAGCACCCTTCCCCTTATGAGCGATTAATTAGTGTCTTTGGATTCCATACCTACGAAAAGCATTATGTCAGTCCACTTCTGGGGTTCCATTTCCGAGATACCTGCAATCAAGAGCCGCCTGAGCATTAAACAACCACCTGTCCATGCACCTTTTGGCTCTCCGGAGGATTGGCATATATAGGGCAGGAAATCTGACCATCTTCTCGGGCATGAACCGCCTGTCTTGTGGCCTGTAAATAAGGACAACCAACAGTAGGTCTATCTTCTCAATACTTTTTTCTCGTGGATTATAAATGTTGGACGACATTACCCGCAAAATCAAATTATTGTGACTTGTGAACGCTGCGTTTTAATGTTATTTTCAAAACGTAAGAAATCGGTTTGGTTTGATTTATATTTTATTATTGTTACGATGACTCTTCCACGTTGTAACGTCTATGTTATTTTATAATCGACTTTAAATTTTAATGTAAGTTTATTCTCCATCAATTCTTTTTTAAAATTGAATTTTAATTAACTCATTTGCCCTATTTTTATTATGCATAATCAAATTATTAATTGCTAGTTTCGGTAGAACACTTGACTGAAAAACAGGTCGGATTCTTTCTAATCTAGATTGCTTATATTCTGAAATTTAATTTTCTTATTTTTATGACAACTCGTACAACTGTCAACTGACACTTCAAATTAGTTTTGAAAAATCAATTACAAATACCCTCTCGTTACATTTGTCATTCCACAATATCAAATAGTAAGTACTCCCTTAATTAAAATTAAATCACTTCACTCTTTCAGTTTTTATTTTAAATACCTATATTCTGTTACCTGTTATTGGTCTCAACACTCTCCTTTACCAAGCCCAATGCATCCAGCTCTGCGATTCACTACATTACAAGAACTGCTCCACTCAAAGCCACCACGAAAATTTCAATTGACAACTAAACTGCAAAGACGCCTGGAATCCGGATTCAAATCAACACAGGAACTCAGGAAACAGTTTTTCACATGAATACAAGAAAACAACTCGCCTTTTTAAAACAACATCCATACCTCCACCTCAATATGTATCCAAATCGACCTCATCTGTAGATGTGTTTACTCTGATGCTCAACCAAATCACAAGGATGTCCTGCCCCGGAATTCTGAAGACTAGCTCTTCTCCTTCACTTCAAGCAACAATTCCACGGCAATCCGTATCCAAATCTTCAAACCCCCTACAACCCGGCACCACGAACCTTGACCAGATGCAAGCCACAAGATGTCACTTGAAAACCCTGTCAAATCAGAACTCCTTGTCGAATAAGAACTCCTCCAGATGAAAAATGCCCAATTCACCCCACAAATACGCCCACTCTGCTAATAATCTCGATGTAAACCACTTCCTTTGAAAACCATTCCTTATTATCAAATTCAGTTGATGCAATGTAATTATATAATAAACTCAGTTCAGCATTCCCTTCCTTTTATTTGCTTTTGTAGATTATAATTTTATTACTTTGGTATGCTCACCACATTCTTATCTTCATCCATATAGTCTGCACATCTTCTATCCTTTTAACATTTTTCTTTTTTACCACGCCAATTTTATTTCACATTTTAACCCTTTTATATAGAGTCTACACATTACCCTTTTGCTGTGACGTAATAATTTTCTGTCTTTATTTAACTACAAGGAACTGGACGAAACAAAAAATTTTCAATTTTTCGTCAGGTCGGCGTTAAATATACCTTATTGTTTGCTGTCAATGTGACATTTGTCCAAAATCGTTAAAAATGCCGCGCTATAACGAGCAATCCCAAATTCTTATTTCAAACGTCAGAGACTTCTTTGAAGAGGAGAAACGTAGAACAGAAATGGGCCAAGAACGTCTTGCAGCGAGTAATGTGCTACTTAGAGCATCCCTGGCATTAAAAGTGAGTGAAAGGACTATTTCCAATATTAAGAAAAAAGGGATTCAAACGGATAAAACGTATTTTGAAAACATGTCACAAAAAATAAGCACAAGAAAAACCAAAATTACTGAGTTTATGAAAAACTCAATTCGAGAAACGATCTATAGAATGTATGAAAAGAAAGAATATGTTACAATGACCACACTGCATCAACAGTTAAAGAATGAAATTGATTTTCCTTACTGCATAAATTCTCTTAGAACATGGTGTAGAAGCATCGGTTTTAGATGGAGAAGGGAAAGTAACAGGAGTTATTTAATGGAGTTACCTAACATACAATTAAAACGTTTAAAATTTCTCAGAGAATTTACAAAAAATCAAGAATCTGAGCATCCATTACAACCCATTTTTCTTGACGAAACATGGATTTTTAGCAAGGGTTCGTTTAGAAACAGCTGGCAAGATGGAACTTTAGCTACATGCTCTTCCAAGAGTGGCGAAGGGTGCAGATATATTATCTTGCATGCTGGAGGTATGGATGGTTTTGTCGAAAACGCTTCATTGGTTTTTAAAAGTGGGTTAAAAACTGGGGATTATCATTCAAATATGAACAGGCAAAATTTTGAGAAATGGTTTCGAACACAACTAATTCCAAATTTAAAACAAAACTCTTTGATTATAATGGATAACGCAAGTTACCACTGTGGACAATTGGAAGAAATGCCAAACAAATCTTGGACTAAACTGAGATTGATTGACTGGTTAAAAACTAATAACATCGATTATCCTGAACATGCAATGAAAGACGAACTTTGGTCTATTGTTTCATGTAAGAAACCAAACACTAAAACCTATTATTTGGATGAATACGTAAAGCCATACGGACATACAATTTTGAGAATTCCGCCGTACCATTGCCATTACAATGCTATAGAAATGGTTTGGTCGGAATGCAAGCGCAAATACGATCATTTAATAACTTTAACAAACTCGAAACCAGAAGAAATTCTTCGCATTTGGAATCAAGTACTGGCTGATGTTACTATTGACCACTGGAGGAACTACGTCAATCACGTTGAAAAAATAATTAAAGAAGCATGGGATACCATGAAAGTTTGCGACGCTTCTAATATTGATCCTATTATTATCAATATCAATGAAGACGATTCATCAGACGAAGTAGAGTTTGACTCTTCCAGTGACTTAAGTAACTAGTTCTTGCCCCCGTTTCTTTATTTTTACATTCTTGGTTGATATCTTTATTTATAAATAATCCTGTATAATTGTTAATTCTTTAAAATAAAAGTTGGAATTTAACAATTGTATTTAAACAATTCGACCAAACAGTGACAGATTTGAAACGTTTGAACCTATAATCCATTTACTTGACTTCCGCGCTGAGAGTCTCATTTTTTTTAAATTCTTGACTGTACTTCTAAAATAACGTGGTTTGCAGACTGAAATGTAATTAAATTACTAAAATGTTAAAGAAGGAAAGTAACGTTATCGTTTAAATATTTGTTTAAATCAAAACAGTTGGTCAATTAAAGACAATCCAGTAAGCTCCATTGTAAGTTTTGTGCACCTGAACTTCAATATATTCCATTACAAGAAACCTTTCTAAATAAATTGACACTAATTAATTTGAAATCTAAAATGTTTGACAGCTAAGAGCTGGCAAGTGACACTAACACGATAATAGTACTTTATGTAACTAGTCCTCAAAGCAAGGCTTTAGGGGACGAGTCGTAATGTTTCCGGACGAGGCGGAGCGAAGCGCAGCCAAGTCCGTAATATGAAGATGAGTCCTCTAAAGCCATTTGAGGACGTGTTGCATACAACGTTTTTTTGTATTAGCTCTCCAAACATTATAATATGAAGTTTCAATTACCATTAACGCGGCATTATATTAGGAGGCCGCGCGAAAATGTATTTTTCGCTCCCCAAACTGGTTACTTTGGAAACTGTCTAGGATCCTCAAAATGGCCATTTAGAGGCCTTGTACTTAAAGTCGTCATGGCAACTAATGTTTGAGTCCGCTAAAATGTTGCCATGACGACTTTAAGTACAAGGCCTCTAAATGGCCATTTTGAGGATCCTAGACAGTTTCCAAAGTAACCAGTTTGGGGAGCGAATACAAAAAACTAAGTTTTAGGTACTTAGTAAGAAATAGCAATGGTGCCAACTTACCGCCGCTTTGACAATGTGGATGACATATATGTCAAATTCTGATGTCAACTATCTATGATCTAAACACGATTTTTTTAAACTTCATTCTAATACAAGACGTACGTTTTTAACGCTCTGTTTTGTTATTTCTGACGTCACGGCAAAAGGGTAATGTGTAGACTTTACCAAATAGCTTTTAAAAACTTTTATAAAGGGGTCTATTTTTATAATTTCAAACGTTACAAATTGTATTACATCATTTTTGTTACCAAAAATTTTTCTATTCTAATCAATAAAAAATTTCCTTAGTGATCTAGCTTATATTATTTTACAGTCCACCACACTATTGAAGCTTTATTATATGACTAATACCCACTATGTTAAATAGTATATTTCCAAAAAGTATTTGTATTAACTTCCTTTTTCATTTCAGATATTAAATTATGTGAAATCCTACTGTTTCTTAATTAGCTTCATTTAATTAAATTTTAGATTCTATTTCCTTTCTTTTCCAAATACATCTTAATAATTTTGATATCCATTTCATAACTAAATTCATCTTTTAATCTTATTAATCTGATTTTTAAACCCCTGTACCAATACCATAACAGTATATATCATTGTAACTTACCGATTTAAAGCAATAATTCTTGACTTATTTAAATTCACAGTTTACAATGGATCTGCCAAAATATCCTTGAGCTCTATTGAGTTTAATGTGTCTCGTACTATAACCGTAGTTCTTAATTAATTTCAATATAATTGCATTTTGTAAACAATTCCGCAAGCCTTTAGTTACTTATTGAAATTCTAGGTTTGGGCTTTTACTTCAAGTTTGTGACTTATCAGATCGGTTGAATTAAGCTTATATTCCCTTTATTGCAAACATATGCCTAAATAAGGCTCTTTACCCGTTGAGTTGAATATAATCTTAATTAATTATTGAGCGTTTTCCGGATTAATTGTGGTACCGAATCTGAAGCATGTACTTATAGTCTGTTCAGTAAACATAAAAACACAGAGTGGCCTTTGATTTCCAAAATTTCATTACTGTACTTTCAAAATTCATCTTTATCTAGGAATGTACTTACAAAAAGTTACAAAAAAAAAATAGTGTAACGATCGTGAGGCTAGGCCGTCGCCCCGGAAATATGACTCAGCGTCCCGTGCGACAGCATTGCAGAACGACCTTGCGCGTGACACGTCAGAGTTGCCAGAAAGGTCGAGCGAACTCTAGACGTTTTCCAAAAGGAACTATCTGGCAATAGAAATACTCGCGAGCGGGAATAGCGAGCAGTTCTCCCGCAGTCCTGAGTTCAATCGGAATTCGCGTAGAGCCGTGTAGAGCTCCCACATAAATAAAAGCCCGTGTGTACATATAACTATTGACATAAATAACCATATAAATATAACCATATAAATAGAAATAAATCGTTAGTGTTAAGAGTGAAATAAATAAATAGTTGAAGTTTAACCAGTGTAAATATTAAATAAATGTATCGATAGAAATAGCGCCTGTAGTTTAAGTAATTTGTAATCGGCTCTATAATTCTCGTGTGTTTGTAAATAATAATAACTAATCTAATTGATGTAAATAAATGTTTAATACAAGAAGCGTCGTATAATCGCCCGAACGGTAAAAAAGTAACAACAGGTTAAGGGTGTGACATTTACTTAGCATCTATCATAAATGTTACTACTTTTAAGGATATTATACAAGTACTGTGTTGGATACTATTGATGTAGCGTTTATAAGTAGGTATTTTTATTGCGTTTTATAGAAGTTCAGGTGAGAATGTTCAGAAAAATATATACGTTGACACTGAAATAATGGGAAATAATAATTGTCATTGAATGTAATTTTTAAATTTAAACCGTCCTTTATGCAGGTGTGGAAACCTTTGCAAAACATAATACAGAATCCCTAATACAAAAATTGTATCCCTATACCAACCTTAAAATTTTTTTTTGCGTTTACTGAATGGCCTATAGCGGCTGTTTGTTATTAATATTTTTACCAAGAAGATATTCTTACATTTGTGGGTTTTGGGAGAAATTCAGTCTAAGCCTCATTAACTTTAGTAAGTAACGCTACTGTATTTTTATGCGAATTTTACTTACTTTTTAGTAATATCGTGATCGCAATATAGATATACCTCCGTATACTTGTATCTTTTACTCTACCTAACTATTCATAACATTTTAATTGTTATATGACTTTACCTTTCCTTTAATTTGAGACCCATCCCAAATTTAATCGCGGTTTTAAAAAGGCGTTGTTTGAATTGAACTATGATATTGGTTTAGCATATCAATTTGGTATTATTATATTTATGTACCTGTACTACCGGACTTTAAGGAATGAACTATATTGCCCCCTACTTATTTAGAAGAATTTTATTTATGCGTCCTTGTTGCCCTCTTCCTTTTACAGGAATTGGTCAGTAGCCCCTTTTCAATGTGCACCTTTTTTTTAGCAAAGCACTTCGGGTGTATTGCTAGTTGACGCTCGTATTTCTTTTAGTGATAGTCCCTAGATTAACTTACGATCAGCTCCGGCTGAGAAGACGGCTCTGCCTTTTCTATTTTCTTTTTTTTTGTTAGCTGTCAGAGTGACGTAATAGTATGTTACCACATCTTACTCTGCGTTCACCGTATGTACAATTAAGATTAGACGGTATGTATAAAGAACGTTGAATTATAAAAAAAATGCGTGTATACTTTTTATTTTAAATCCCTTCCCGCTGAGATACAACCTCGTAACAAGGAGAGTTATAATTACGTATTTGTTATTTTCTTGATAACTGGGACAAGGGTAGTAAAGTGACAATTTATCTAGTAATTATTAGATCATTCAAATAATTTTGCTTTTTAGAATACAAGCAGTCAAGTTCCTAAGAAAAATTTCCACACCGTAATTTAGGTGTCCAAAGCTTGCTAAAAAATCTGAAATTTTGCTAACAAAGTCAATGCATGACCAAAAGCGTATGAGTAAACGTTTAAATTGGATAAGTTTTCAAGCCGGGTGCGTGAATGCCTCTCTGGACTATGAAATATTCCGAATTTTAATTTTCTTACGTCTTAGATGACTCCGGCTTGTTGTAGTCGGTAATAATCCCGAAAGCTTGCGTGGGTGATCTAATGACAACCTACACTCGTATCTTAAAGCCTGTAAATATTCTGGAAATTTTATAGTCCCTCGTAACATATGTTAAAATTGGCAAATATGTTCTACCAATAGCAGATTTGTTTATGAAATGTTTTTTTTAATTTTTGCGTTTGACTTAGCAGTTGAAATTAGCAACCCTTCTAACTGTTATCATTAAATTTTGTTAATGGATAAGAATTTGATTATAAACAATAGGCATTGAAAATCCTGGTTTATTTAAAAACTTGTCTACCTCTTAGTTTTTGCTAAAGCTAATCATTTTTATGGAAATAAATACAGTATGATGCAACGCATTTTGCTAAATAGCTGTCATGCGTCGTAATGTATTTTATTTTTTACACAAAAAATTTATGTTTGGCGGCAACACTAAAAAAACTCAAAACGGTTTATAAATATTAAATCAGATTTTCTTATACATAGTTTTCTATAATCAAATTCCTGTCAGTTAAAAACGCAATTATAACCATGCTCTTTAGGAGGGTGTAGATCGACGGGGGGAAATTAAAAGGAAAAGTATATCTGAAGAATATTTATGTTTCAGCGTCCCCTATAACCTTTACAAGTTTAGCAACAAGTTTTTAAATCACCGTGTAGATTATTTCGCATTGCGTCTGACCCCCAAATTTCTAATTGTTGCCAAAGAACCGGGTGGGTCAGCCCGACCCTGTGCAGGATAGAAATCGGCATATTCTCGGTCGTGTTCGACGCGTGTCAAGGTTGTGATCCTGAACTACATAGTAAAATCTCGGATCTAAAAATACGTCTGTATTATGCAGCAAATATAGACCAATGTGAGTTTGCTTTTATCAGAGAATTCGCCAGTCGTTTACATTTCCGAAACATTAGTCAGCAGAAAGAAGCCTTCGCAAATTACTGCGTTATTTATTCAGTTTTTGAGCTAATTATTATTTGTGCAGCTGTATATAAATATGGCAACGCCTTTGTTGTCGGGGCGGTCGGAGGGGGAGTGGGAAAATCAGTTTAGTTGTATAATGATCAATTTAAATTTAATTAGCCTTCTGAACCTTCCAATACTATGTAGTATATTATAGGGTTGCCAACTTTCGAATATAAAATCAAAGGACAAGCCAGCGCGGCAGTAATTCGCTGAAGCCTCAATTTTTTTTGGGTGCACGCCAAAAAACCGGTTTTTGGTCTATCAAGATTTTTTTTGGTGCATTCACCAAAATAATACTAATCTAAGATATAGGAAAATTTATTCTATTTTTAATATAATAATACGCATAGAAATAGATATAAAATCATATTAAAAAAAGTGAATATTTATTAAATTAAAAGCATCAACTTCTGTGTGCCCTCTTTAACAAACACAATAACACAAATAAACTAAAACATAAACCAAAAACCAAACAGTTATTCTAGTCGAGTGCATACTTAAAAATCTGGTGTGATACACGTACACAACTTCCTTTTATAGTGATCTTTTTAAGCATTTGTCAAAAATTTTCAAAAATTACAAATTCTACAGAAACCGTACAAAATAGAGCGTTAGTTTAAGAGACAAATTTTCTCTAAAATTTTAAGCTAAATTACAAAATGTAATAATAATACACTGGGTGTTTCATTTAAAATAGGAGTTAATAAACAAAAGAAGAAAAAATCCATTTTACAGGTATTCAAGTTGAAAGTCACCGATCTCACATCAATACACATTACAAATGTAATAAAAATGTAAAGTTTGAAAAAAATCGTAAAACCTCATGTGGTTTATTTGCCTTGGTCCTACAGGCCTCGGCAACTAAATCCACATTCGTGATAAAAAGGTAAACTTCCGTGCCTCGCTATACAAACCGCTATTAAGCGTTAAATGGGACATGTTTTATTTTGAATATTAGTTTTTAAGGTATTTTAAGGAACTGACCTTCTGGCTGTACAAAACCATGGTTCGACCAATAATTTCATATGGAATAATCGCCTGGTGGCCCAAAATAAAACAAGCAACTGCGATCCACCAAATCAGCAGAATAGCTAATCGGTGCATCACTGGAGCCTTTAAAGGCACCTCAGGAGAAGCACTGAATGCTATTTTAAATCTGCCACCTCTGCACATCTTCTTGGAAGGTGAAGCCAGAATGGCAGCCTACAGATTACAAAGTACTGGTCACTGGATGACAACAGCTAATAATCTAGGACATGGCAAGATCATGTCACACATCAACAACCCAATATTAGAAATGGGTTCTGATCTTATAATCAAAGCCTATGACTTTGAAAAGAACTTTACTGTACACCCAAGTTGGAATCCGGACCAACTACCAACTCCAACAAATAAGAACATCATTTTTTACGCTGATGGATCTAAGTTTGAAGGGGGTACAGGCTCCGGTGTGTACAGTACCAATCCTAGAACCAACGAAAAAGTCAGTCTAGGAAAGTTTTGTAACATATTTCAGGCTGAAGTACAAGCTATTAACGTAGGCGCAAACATCAGCATAGAAAAAAAGCTGCTCAATCGAGACATACACATTCTCTCAGACAGTCAGGCAGCACTGAAAGCGCTAAACGCTTTCAGTACTTCATCGAGACTGGTCAAGGAATGCAAATCCAAACTTCAAACCTTAAGCCAGGGAAATACAGTAAAATTATGCTGGATCCCAGGTCACCAAGGTATTGAAGGAAACGAAAAGGCGGACAAGCTCGCAAAAGAAGCAGCCCGTAATGCAATGACCGGTCCAGAACCTGGTCTAAGCATTCAGAAAAACCAAGCCCGCTCAGCCATTAATGAATGGGTCAACACCGCACACCAACTAAAGTGGATAAACTACAATCAAGCAACACACTGCAAAATATTGCTAAAAACTCCGAATCCACAAACTACCAAAACCCTGTTGAGACTGAACAGAACTCGAATCAAGCAAGTAGTCAGTCTATACTAACAGGCACTGGAGCATTCAGAGAATGTATGCACAGGATCAATATCTATAGAGATGAACCTGTTTGTAGACTATGCCAAGAGGATGATGAAACAGCCTATCATATCCTCTTTGAATGCCCAGCATTAGAGCGTAAAAGACACCAACTCGATTGGAGCCTTAACTCTATTGACAACCGCAAGCTAGTAGGGGACATTGCAAGTCTAGTAAAAGACACGGATGTCGGCTTGCTAACTTGAAAACTCCCGACAGTACAAAAATCCCAAAGGGCTGACGTGCGCATGCCAGCAAAAGGCAGTCGTGGAATCTAAATCTAATCTAATCTAATCTAAAGGTACTGATAAATTGTTTGGTTTTAAAGGACATTTAACGTCCTTTGACATCTTATTAAAGGACAAAGGACTTTATTTTGAAATAAAGGACTTTATTTTGAAATAAAGGACTGTCCTTTGAAATAAAGGACGGTTGGCAACCCTAAGTATATAATAAACATATAAAAAATACGCCAGGGTGGATCCATTGCCATTCCATTAATTTCTATTCATGTTTATGTACTTTTACGCCTCATCAAATTATGTGTTGATAGTTACATAAACTCATATCTCGAGAGTAATCCCACATTATCATTATCATCGTGGCTAACCACATTATTGTGTTATCAGTTGTCACTACCATCAGCACATTTTCGCGAAGCATATAAACTTTGGTATGACTACGCCAATTTGAATTTATTTTGCGCTGTCATTAACAAGCACACTTTACTTTCTTATCGCAAAAAAGCATGCTCGCTTTAATCTAAGTATTAAAGGATCGCACAATGACTGTTCACTTTGATTACAGGTTATACAACATCAAATAAATTGAAATTAGATTAAAGGCTATCTGCTGTGTAATTGTTTACAATTTACGATGTTGCATCTAAAGCTGTAATTGGATTACAATTTAAAATTTGCAAAGTTCATGGTTGCTGTACAACTATTTATCTGTAAGATAACTTAAAACCTGCTCTTTGTAAGACAGCTTTCTGTCTAAATTATGTTTTTAATTGCTCAGGCAGATAGGATGACCACCTTTGACCTTTCAATTTATATAAACCCTGAGATCCTTCGCGAGTAAAAAAAGGTTTTCTTCAATGAGAGATACAGAATGTTCATACAAAACAAAGAGCAAGCAAATAAAAACTGTTAATGGTTAGCAAATATAATACAGTGTGTAACTCAAATACTTGCACATATCGTACGTCACGAATTGGACATAAAGTCCATATTAGCATAGTTTCAATTCTCAACCTTTACGGTGATACTAATGGGGGGGGGGGGGGATTGGCAAATCTTTTCTACCAGGAGAAGGCTTATTTATTAAATGGTTTTGAATCTTTACGTACGGCTTTAAGAGATTAAAATTAAATGTTTTTTATTCAAAATTCTTAACGGACAAAAATTTGGTTAAATTGTATTAAAAAACCTTCTTTATTTGAAAACTGTTTAAATCGTTTTAATTTTTTTTAAACCAATAGTTTTTTCAAAACAAATATATTCTGGGTTGTCAATTTTAACACCATAAAGCCATATGCATTTTTAAAAAAATCGTAAGTAGAAAGGGGTAAACCGAGTGTGGTTCCAAGGGGTACGCCTGGTTGTAGCTTATCCACAAAAGAAATGGAACATCGGTATTTCTTGTGATATGACATACGATGAAAAAATGTTCTTCTGTGTCTCCAGCATTATTTTGGGCTTTTCCAAATATATTGCTATCCATAAACCGTAATTCTCGAAGCTTCAGTGGGTATTAAGTCACAGTTTACTTAAATTTTGAAAAAATCGCTGATAACTTGACAAGTGTCTTATTAAATTTAGTGCTATTATACATATATTTTCTAATTTGATTTACAAAAAAATATATACATACTATTAATTTCCTAAATTGTTAGTTTGAGGTATATGTATATTTATCTATTTTTATATATTTATATATTCTTCTATTGTGCTATTTTTGTTTAAATACGAGTATTGTTAATATTTTTGTGATTTAAATGACTAAAAATATAAATAGTGTAGGCATGCTTTGTATTTTTTGTCATTTTTGTAAAATTAATAACGATTTTTTATTTTGCAATAGTAGAGCTTTTGCTAATATTATGCATACAATAGTCTTCAGGGGTACTTGAAAAACAGCTAACATCCTAAGCGATGCATCAAGAAAAAGGGTTGAGAACAGCTGTTCTAAAGTTAGCGGTTTTGGAAATAATAACTATTTTATTAAAAAAAGACTCAAAGTTACCTAAAAATTATGTTTTTTGTGAATTACTTTGCAAGTGATAGTGCTCAAAATTTTCAAATTTAATAATTTCGGATTTTTACCTCTGTATTTTTTAAAACCCCTTCTAATGAGTTTGCATCGGATAGCCTCTTGCTTTTTTAAAAGGATAATAAATAATCACATTTAAAATGGTAATTTAAACACTTGACTACTACAAATACAACAAACAAAGTTTGAAAAGAAAAATTTAACCATAGAAAGATATGATTCACGAAAGAACGAGAAATACAAAACTAAATTACCTCTATTATCAAATGAAATTAGATTAAAAACAAAACAAATAGTCAAAAATTTTGAACCTAATTACTATATATTTTCAAATATTTACCCTTGATGCTGAATCCGATTGAACCTGGAAGAATCTAAATTAGCAGTTTTGCTTTTTAACTATTAAAGGGTTGCATTCGAAATAAAATCCTATTATTTCAGAAAATGCAAATAGCAAGAGACAAGTTTACAGCTATTATATGAAACGTATTTTATTGTCATTGATATTACTGACTGTTCAGTTAATTTTAGACATTATTACAAAATGAGTGCAACCCGGAGAAATTATTAGAAAACCCGGAGCCCGGAGATACGGTGTAGAAACCCTGAAACTCCGGGTGAAACCCTGAGAGGTGGTCACCCTACAGGCAGATGATCTAAAAGTTCTAAGCGACGAAACTGATGCATCTAAACGTAAAAATACTGAAAATTAATACCAAATAAATGAACTACAGCACAAATTGAAATACTTCATTCAGTATAGTGACAACGTGGCTTCTGTAGTGGAAATAAATGTTCAGATTGTGCGATTAAAGCAAATTTGCTGCCCTTCTACATTTTTATGGCTTTACATGTTCGGAATGAAGGCGAGTTTCAGAAAGATAATGCTCAAATCTGGAGATTAAAAGCTCCACCAAAAGATAACGTTTACTAAATGCTGGATAGTCCGATAGTATCGTTTGGATAAAGACAAACATTTTTTGAGTTTGAAGTCAGTAATGTGTGTTAAATTACACTGCACTATTTGTGGTTCAGGAAACAATCTATACCACCCAGGCACCTAGTGTGCAAACTAAATGTAAATGATATGCGAAAATAAACCTTGACCTCAGAGTTAAAAAAATAATAACAATTAGCAGCCTTGATATTTCCCTAAATATTTTGTATTTACTAGTAACACATTGGCACAGTGGCGGCTCGCTATAAGGAGTCGAAGAGCCATGACTCTACCTTAACAAACTATTCAATTTTTTTTTATTCTGTATGCAAAATTTGTTGCACTTATTTTTCATCATTCTTTTCATCTTAAAGCTTTAACAAAGCATAAGTAATTTTTCTATAAGCTGTAAGATGAGCGTCGATTGCCCTCATGGACGGCGGTGCCAGATCGTAGCGGCTCTCGGCTTTTCGATAGTTTATAGACCGCAGCGGAGGTAAAGCGGCAAGAAGTAGGTCCAAAGATAAGGATATTTTAACATTCAATGGGAGCCATGTCTCAAGCCCTAAGGAGGTGCAGTATAACCTGATACCTGCGACAACTCGCACGTGTGAAGTTTCTGCTTACAATTAAGAAACGCCACGTAGGGGAGCATATTCGTAAGCCTCTGTCGTGCGTACAATTCACACAAAAGGGACGTTTCGCGTTGGGGTTTTCTCAAAATAATTACGGTTACCATTTTATTATACCCATAATTTATTGGTAAATTATAGCACATCTGGAAATAGTATATTTATTACTAGCCTGTAAAGTTTGATAAATTGTTTCGCTATGCCAGTCCATATAAGAACTATTTAAATCGCCGGATACAGGAATCCGTCTTTGTCTGTGAGGTGGGTGGCAAATGCATTTTACGTTCGGTGGTTGGCGTTACCGTCAACATTCTCCAAGAACCGCCACTGTTACTTACTAGGCGATGGCTTGTGATACGCGGTTGTGGAAGGTTTTATAAAGAGGAGTGATTAGATTATCTACTCGTTGCAACAGTTTTTTATAACGAATGATTCTAATTCTCCTCATTGCATCTGAAAAAGCCAATACACGTTTTAGTTTTCTGTAACCCTCCACTGGTGGCGCCGGAGCACAGACTACATACTTCGGCAATTACCGATAATAATCACACTGATTCGTTCATTGCGTTGCACTTTACGGTACATTCCCATACTTTGTATTAAGTTTTAGTATAACATTGTTTGTTAATACGTGCCGTATTGTGTACTAGTTTTTAGAAAATGTCTAAAAGACTATGAGACGCCGCACCAATAGTAACGTTTTGTGAACATCTTTGCCGATTGTCAGTATTATACAGAGTGTCCCCCAAAGGTCTGTACAAAATAGTAACACATATTCCTGAGACCAAAGTTGCTTAGTTTAGCCGCTAGAGGGCTTTAAAAATGATTAACTTTTTAGAATTTTTTAACCCCCTGTATAATCACTACCAATTTTTTTCTGAATAGTCACTTTAATTTAGAAGCTATTTCTTCTCTTACAAAATTTTAGATGGGTGAACGGTTTAGCCACCAAAAAATATTTTCTAAATCCATACAAGCCTATAGTGTTAAGTTACAATAAATTACTGATTCAGGCTTGTAGAGATTTAGGAAATATTTTTTGTGGCTAAACCGTTTACCCAACTAAAATTTTGTAAGAGAGGAAATAGCTTCTAAATTAAACGAGCTATCCACAAAAAAAACCATTGGTAGTGATTATACAGGGGATTAAAAAATATGGATGGATAATTTATTGTGACAAAGTTTTTAAACATCCTGTAATTCTAGAAATTAAGGTTGATTCAACAAAAAGCTGTAGTTTACTGGTACAAACGCATGGCCAAAAAATGAATATAATTTATCAAAGATTTTTCGACTTACTTGAAAATTTTTTAAAAAGCTAATCATTTTTAAAGCCCTCTAGCGGCTAAACGAAGCAACTTTGAATAGAGGTAAGTTGGGTTAAATCGTCCTATTTTGGCCTCAGGAATATGTGTTATTATTTTGTACAGACCTTTCGGGGACACCCCGTATATATTTCTTTATAGATTATTTTTATAGTTTTGTGATTTCATTTATTATGAGGGAAAAAATTAACTCGTGCACAGTTTTTAGAGTTGCCGTCGATAAAGTACGCTTGGCTTTGTTGGTAATCAACGTTCTGGAAGGACATGGTACATAAGAAGAAGAAGATGAGGGAAGAATGAATTATGATAACGATTGGGCAAGGTTAATGTGTCATCGTAAAGAAGTATTCGATGACGACTCTGCAAACAAATAGGATGATTTGGAAGTCCAATGATAAAATAACGACAGAGTAAGAGGACGATGATACAACCGTTTTGTCAAAACGACCAAAAATTCCTTGCTATGTCGGTGAGATTAAAGGAACTGCTAAAGAAGCGCTAAGACCCCAATGCTTTTGTTGGAATTAATTCTGTACCTACTCAAGAGATTATAGGGATGCTGTAACTGTACTTATGTTCAGCTCATTAGCAGGGCACCAAACTGAAATGCGACATTTGTTCACCACTCGCGCAGTAGCGTTACATTTGAACAATATGTCTTGTACGCTTTAATATTTAAATAATTATTTGCCTTTTTTATTCCTTAACCAGCGCAGCGAGCATCAAACTCTCTCAATACCTCAGTTCACGGATTATGCAAAATCACTATTCTTTAAAACAGGAATCTAATCCCCTTGTAATGTTTTCGGCTAAAACTTTAAGCCAACTTGTTTACTTTCATCTATTGACTACACACATACATGAAAAAGCATGAGAAACACGGAGAAAATCAAATCAAAGACCAGTTTGAACCATCATCAAAACTACGTGCAAGACAACTCGGTTTACTTGCATGCACATTCAAACACATATATTAAATATCAATGAAACATTATTAAAATAGCGCTGAAATAACTGCCCTTTAAAAGTCAAAACTATTTAAAGACGGCCCTTACTAACGCCAGCCCAGTTCATATTCGCGTGCATTCGAATCTGTAGAATTTGCCTACATAAACGACTTCCTTAAACCCAATTTGCGCACCGAGGAGGGAGTGATTTCTTATCGCTTCTAAGCTGAAAACATTTTACCTGGAAACAGGCAGTACCATGGAAATACGACTTCAGCCCTCCGGCCTGACGTCACCATAGGTAGGTCGAATTGGCCAATGATTAAATTTACTCTACCTCGAGCCTCCAGTCAAGCCTCCAGCTAAGAGCCTCGTATTTGCAAGTTTGACCTACCTCTGCCTTGTTTCCAGTTGGTACTGAATCAGGTCCAAACTTGCTGTGTCGAATGCGGATTTAGCCCTAAATTATGCCGCCCAAACTTGGCTGGCGTGGGCAAGGAAATTAACTATACTAAAGTTCGGCGGGAAAGTCCCGGAATTTCTTATCATTGTCTTTGCCGCCTCAATGACGACTGGCAGACGTGACGATTTCGTAACGCTTCAAAGAACACCCTTTGGACGTTGCGCAAGTTCTATGCTCATCTCGTAAGCAGTGAATATGCGTTCACTTAATTTGTAAATGCTAGTTCGCTGCACTTTAAAACCGTGGCAGCAATTTAAATACTGACAGGTTCATTTAGACCGCTTTTATTTGACTAAAATCGCCTTGGGCGAATTTGAGTACTATATTTGGAGTCGCAAACATATGCAGCTCACAGCAGAAGCTGCCGGGGACTGCCGTCTTCCTTGTTAAATCTGGATGAGTTAAAACTCCCCTCATCCCGCGTACAGCACGCGTTTCTTGCCTCACTCGTGAATTCGGCTACACAATGCGTTCATACTCAGTACCGTCTTCACGAACACTTGTAATTCTAGAATACAATATGTTTAAATCTAGCGCATAAGAAAAAGCATTCAAAAATACAAGTTGACTTGGGCTTCAAATATTACCGGCGGGAGATGTAGATGTCCCATTTTAATCCTTGTCGAAAATTCAAACAAAGATATACTACGGTTTCTGATATAAGGACATAATTGACACAGAAAGTGGTGTAAAATTTCAAAGCCAGTGACCGAGATGATAATTTCTTACAATGCCACAATAGAAATGGTAGATATAGTGGATAAACTTTGCTCTTCAAATAACGTAGTCAAGTACAGCAAACATTTAACCAATTTGAATGTGTGTAAATTACTTTTTTATTTTCCCCTCCTTTCCATTTTTGTTGTTAACCTGTCCCTACCTACTCGCTAAACTTGTTCTTAACATAGATACATAAAAATGTATGGGATTCCAATTAGTTACAGTTTACACAATTCGTTGATTGATTACAGCAACTCATTTCTAAATTCATTAATTACCATATAACATTTTGGAATCACTCGCTATACAAACGATGAGTAAATATATTGGGAAACCTATCTATCTGGCCGTAAGTCATTACCCATTTCAACAAGTTTTTTAGTACAGCGGTTTTGCAAGGAATTAGTACACAGTACACGTCTAATAACATTTTTAAATAAGTTTGAATTGCTGTACCAAAATAGTTCCTAGATTTATAATTGTGATGCCCCTATAACAATTAAAATATACATACAAGTTTGCATTATATATTATTGCAGACAATGTTTAGAGTTTGGTATATAGCAAAAAAAAATCAGAATGCGTTCTCAAAAACAATCGTGCTTCTATAACGCGAAATATTTTCTAACATATTCAATACTTAGCAACCTTTGAATACATGCAAAACATATAACACAGCAGTTAGAAACAAATGTGTAGATGCAAAAAATGCAAATATTTATTATCAGTAAACAACTTGAAATACATGTTTCTGATCTTCATCTGGTGAGTCTACCGCATTGGTAATCTCCCATCTACTACCTTCCTCTCAACTTTCCTTGATTCATCAGGTCCTCATGACGTTGTTGTGTTTGGCAAGATGTCCGAAATTTTTCATATATGAATGGAATATGACTCCAGTCAACCTCCCCCCAATTCTAAGTTCTTTGACGATAGACTGATTGGTATACTCGGTACAGCTCAATAAATATTAGCTTGAATGTGAGTAAACGATGCGCAGTAGCCGAAATGGTGAGGTAGCGAGAGAGCTCATTTATAATTACATCGTAGTCGCCTAACTATGAATATCAGACACATTCTAGTATAAAGTGTTCGCAGTAGGAAACAGCATTGCTCGAAATTAAATAGGTATGTGTTTGGTCCTCCTAGTGCTCACTTCTTCTCGCGCCGCGCTGGTCAACATGTAAGCCAATATATGTTGAGCTGCATTCAGGGTGTTTTCTAAGTACGTATAGAAAATTTACTGGCATGTTTCTTGAATTATTCTAAAACAAAACGTTCCTATCAAGTCCGAAGTTCTTCGTTTTCGAAATATAAGGTGATGAATATGAGAGAAAAAATCGTGAATTTTGTTATTTTTTGAAAACTCGTTGGAATATTAATTACAAATTTTATGTGTGTACCTGAGGTGCCAAGAACAATATTTTGTATCGGTAAATCATCTTTCAATTCACCAGTAGCATGCGTATGAGCCCCTTTGCACGATTAAATAAGAGGAAGGAGACGTCACGTGGACGCCATTGATTTGTCTTTTTAGTTCTGACAAGGGTTTTGAAATCCTTGATTAAAACTGCAAAATGCGCCGCTTTTGTAAAAATTGTGAATTGTGAAACAAGTTGCTGCCATTTTTTTTACTATACCAGGTGTTTTTGAGAGTGTACGTAATTCAATGGGTTCGTCTCTGAAATTGGTCGTGGATCATATCGGAGGTGGTCATTTTCAATAGTTTCTTTGAAAATAGGTTTTAAAGTAGTAATTTTGGACGATTTTATAAAACGTATGTTATTTCCATTGATATAATTTACGGTTAAGTTAATTTTCGACAATATTGCAAAATTAGTGTAACCCGGAGATATTATAACAAGACCCTGATCCCGGAGACGCAGTGTAGAAACCCTGAGACTCCGGGTGAAACCCTAAGAGGTGGTCACCCTACTTGCGGTACATTCTATCAGATTGTTGAAGAATAAATCGGGTGCAGCTTTACTGATTATATTGCCTTGTTTACGGCACATTAGCTGTATTTAGGACTTTTAGAAATTTCGTAGTGGCTCTCAGATTAGAGATTGCTCGAAATTAATTAAGCGTTAATACGTTTAAGCAACGACCTTTGTTCGCGATAATGTTAATTGGATTTGTCGCTCGCTGACCGCTATTGCACGAATTAAAGTGTAGTATAAGTATTCGGACACATAAGGCCTTCCTAACGTAATCGAACCTCATATGCTTTCGCTGTTAGCCCCCGCACTCCGTTTTTGCACGGTTCTCATTTACGGTTGGGAGGTGTGTGTGCTCATGCAGGCAATTGTGAGGAAAATCGTACAACAAATTACTATCTATTCAGTTTATTTGAACACCGTATTGCTAATAGGGCTGTGTACATGTACAGACAATGTTACATTCACTACTAGTAAAGAGATAAAACTTAGAATAAAATCAATGCCACAATTAGTACAATCACAACAAAATAAAACATTAAGTTAAAATGATATCTCTACAAATACATTAAAACCACAAGATTTGACATTTCTCCTTTGCCCTTACGCATGTTTTCTCTTGCGCAAGCTTTGCGTTTTGGAGCTGATTATACATATTGTGAATAAATATTGGGTTACATCGATTTTGGAGTTTTATTTATTGCTTTATGAGAAATTTATATAATTTAGAAATTTACACCAACAGTTGTGGGTCTTTTACTGCGACTAGAACCAGTGGTGTTTCCGAACAACCTACTCCATCCATTCAAAAACTAGCTGGGCAAAACTGTTATACAGGTAGACAATTTTTAGATCACAGCGTTTTGTTTTCGTAAAACATAATTGGGCATTTCTAGGGTAGCAACTGGTCATTAACAAAATGCATTTAAGAAAAACGTTTACACGGTAAAATTAAAATGATATTTTTATATTATTTTAATTATCTATATTATTTAAATAATATCGTTTTTATTTTTTGTATCATCACAAGTCTGTTATCAGAAAGAATATTTTGCATTCGGAAAAAAACTCGTTCGACATCGAGCCATACAGGCTTGCAAATTCTAATTTGGCAATTTCTACAGCTCAAGAGTGTAGCGAAGCATAGATCCGCTCATTATAAAGCCCCATTAAGGTGGCTTAACCAAAACATAAGTTTACATAGGCTATAATCTCTAACCCATTCGAAGAATTGAAGAAAAAATTTTTGAATTTCCGACACGAAGGTAAGCATGGATCACTGGGAAATACTTAATCTTAAAAATTACCAATATTCAACCAAAAATGTAAACTGGTGTTTTTCATGCTGCTCTGCTTTGAAAGTACCTAAAACTTTGAAAATGACTACATTTTATGCAACTAGAAACCAATTTTTTTAGAAATATGCAGCATTAATTAAAAACCTTCAAAATGTGCATTTATTGTATAAAACGATAAAAATATACATTTGCGTATGTGAATAAGTAGATCTGCAAATGCATAATTATTCTAAGCCTGTAAGCCCTAAAATGTACTTTTTGGTTCCCATTGGCCCAAATTTCATAAAGTTTTAAACGCGCAGCACGTGTGTACTTGAACCATTTTTCACAACGGTGTACAGGCTTACGTAACGATAAACCCGACTGGTATTTATAGCCATTCCAAAAATAATCAATCTTTGAATTCGTAGAAAACTTAACACTTCCTCAGCTGTTTCCGTTACGGTGTTATTTCTCCGCAACAAAATCGTTCAGAATCGTAATCATTGTCGTCACTCGTAATAACTGCACTCAACCAAACGGCGTCCGAAATCGCCGTTTCAGGAGGCGGCGTGTAGTCTAGCCTCATCGTCACCGCTTTTCAGCTGAAATCGGGCAGGGGAGCTCTTACGCCGTGGAATTGTGCAATACCGGACTGGAGAAGCTCAGATAAGACTTATCTTTCGATCGGAGTTCGTTTAAATGGTCGCAAGATTAGTATGTGCTTAGTGAATCTTTAAAGTGAGGTGAAAAGCTGCATGCGTGAGTGTGTGGACTAAGTTATGTGAAAGTGCTTTAGCAAGATGGACAAGAGGTTCAGCGTTTCTTCAGATAACTCCGGCGTGCTGTCTGCGAACGGGAGTCTCAAAGCAGGCCAATAGTGAGTGCATTTAATTTTGGATATTTCGAAGGCAGTTATGAGTGGGCGAGACGCGTTTAGAAAGTTTGTTGGTGAGCTGTAATGGCAAATTTTTCAAACATTAGTTACATAAAACCCGAGTATAGTAATTATTTAGTAAGATTGCAGTGACCTTCAACTAACGCCACTGTCTTTTATTAAGAAATAGTGATAAGGTATTAGTTACCTAATCAATTTAGTTCAAATTCGCCCAACTGCAGTGTCACAGTTCACTAAACTTATTTTCATATACTAGGGAAGAAACAAGCCTTGTTTTGACATAAGTATATTTTGTATCATTAACGTATAATTAGGGATTTCAATCTCTAAAACATTTGAAAAACATCAACTAATAATTATTACGAGTAAAAATATGCATGTAGTTCAGTAAAGAAGTTGTTCCTTACTTACTAATTATGATAGATGGCATTGATGGCTACCTGATGGTTGAGCTTAAACTTTTAAATAAAAAATGAACTTTTGACATCAAAACTTTTTTAACTGATTATGCTCTAAACTATATCGATATATTTTGTAAAACCAAAATATCTGTTATTTAACTCACAAGTAAGATAAAATCTCAAAATGAATAATGTAGCAACAGTCTGTACATTCCAAATGGAATTTTGCTTCGTTCTGAAGCTTTTCTAATTCACTTCTTGGGGTGGATTAATCCCCCAGCTAGTTTATCGTGTTTTTGGTCTGCCTCGCTAGGTTTACATTCTGAGTTTGTGGTTCTTTTTCTAATGTAATTAATCATTAGTTTTTGTACGTATAATAAGGCATTTAGCGGTGATTGTCCTGTACTAAATCCATTGCTAGTGGTTTTTGTTTCTGCATTCTTCATTTCTCCCTGCAAGAGAAATTGAAGTTCAAGACACACAGCAATAATACAAAATAAAATATAAAATACACAGTAACATTTTGCAACGAAAGGAATTTAATTAAAGAGTGCTACAGAGACCCCGACCTGTAACAAGCTTAAAGGGGGTCCGGTAGTTCAGCTCAAAGCGCAGGTCATGACTGAACAAGCAGGGCGCTCGTCCTCGATAGTCAAATAATAGTAGATATTAGGACAAATTCGTGTTATTGTGATGTATAGGGAATTTCAAAATGCACCGACGGGTTTTGGTATCGCTTAATTTTTCTATGTGTTGGCAGAGTTTGAATTTGTTTGCGGATTCTGATCAAGACAGCATGCAAGTTGGTTAGACATTAAGCGTAATTAATTCTCATGGACAATTACATTGCTCAACAGGGTGTTTCTTGTGTTACGCATTATTTGCGCACGGCATCGGTCCAACGCTTATTTTCGTCGCGAACTTAAGAGTGTCGTACCTTTTCTACGTGGATATTACAAAAGTTGTGCGTGTAACAATGGACAGCCATTTCACTGGAGATGCTGGGTAGGGTCAGTGATACAGTGATGCTTTCGTGCGACTACTAAAAGAATGTGTAATAGAACAAGGAGGTCATCTACGCCATTCAGATTTTGAGTAAAAAGAAAATCCCAGAGTTGTAGATTAAGATGTTGTAGTTGTAATACCGAGCTGCTGGCAGCTGTTGAGGGCAATTCGAAATAGGGCCTAAACTTATATGGCAATTATGGGTGAAAATGGTGACGCAGTAGAATCGAGCGATCATAGTTTTAATGTGACACAAAAGCTAAACGACGTTGTAGCTGAGCCAGCCGTTAAACTCTCGGGCTTATCGTCTTATTCACAAACACTGCGCTCCCGAAATGTAATGCGATCCATGCGTAAAGGTAACCGGCGCGGTGCGTTTATAAAACAAATGTGGCGCAATCTTTGATATTGAAAATTAATGCCAGCGGACAAAGACGTTCTTGCACTTTTGTGGGCCCTATTTAGACATATCTATTGCAGTTCAAGCCTGTTTATTTATTTTGGGTGATTTCGGTGGTTTCATGCAGTTTTTTACAAAAATTCACAGCATTAATTTTAAAAGCGTACCGTTAGCTAAAATGGTTAAAATAAAAAAAATAATTAAATTTCAACCTGCGAAATAGAGTTCTTCTTCTTGGCTCAACAGCCCTTTAAAGAGTCT
Organism: Agriotes lineatus; assembly: GCA_940337035.1. Lineage (NCBI taxonomy): Eukaryota > Metazoa > Arthropoda > Insecta > Coleoptera > Elateridae > Agriotes > Agriotes lineatus. Next base: position 117,052,934 of record OW679201.1, on the reverse strand, counting down.
TGGCCTGCTCCACAACAGTCTGCAATTCCTTCCTGTTTTCCCTTTTTTCCATCTACGTATCTTAAGGACGTCTTCGCTCTATCGTTTCCTAGGCCTTCTTAAAACGTCTTAAACGCCTTCTGGTTTCCTCTCGTATGGTATTTTGGGCGCTCTTGCTCTTCCCTGTTGGAGACTATCTACGTGACCCAATCACGCCAAATGATGACTTATTATTATTTTTATTATTATTCAGATACCACCATCGTTTACTGGTTCAAACGCTTTGCCCAATTTTTTTTTCAAAAATTAGTCTGCACTTATCTTGTTCTGTTAATACCCAAGTCTCTGATGCATATGCTACTGTGGTTTTTATTATCGTCTTGGAGATCTTCAACTTGCTCTATGTTACCATTATTAAATAAATTATCGGTTTCGTTTTGTATCACTTTTGTGTACATTTTGTGTAGAGTTGGAATACTTCTTGTTCTGTGCATATAATTTTTACTTTTGGCTTATTAAAATAAAAATGAATGCTATATTTGAATTAAAACCGACGGAATGTAGGTCATTATTAGTTTTTGCTTTGTAATTGTTAAACATTCAGAGCCCCCCAAATAATATTATCACGAGCCGCCACTGCATCTCACTTCAGTGCTATTACAACCCTGCTATAGCTAGCACCCTTAAAAGTCTAGACGTATGCGTGACGTCACATGGAATACAAACTACGGAAGTCGGTTTTGATGGCCTCATGGCAAGTCGGCCATCGAATGCAAATAGCGATACCGATACTTATACAGTGTGTCCAAGATAAGGAGGGCCAGTAAGGCGGTCTCGTTAATAGTAAGAGGTACACATTTGGTTAAATGGGAAAAAAGTTTGGCAATTAAATTATTAACAAAATGGCTCCAACAAATCCTTGATGAGATTTTTTGTTTTTGAGTTATCTTAAAAAATAGGTATTTGTGATTTTTTATTCTATTTTTTCTGGCGTTAATATTAAAGTTAGCACGAAACTGATAAAACTGCTTTATATCAACTTTTAACGGACTTACATAGCTTAAAAAGCTATGTACTATTCTTATACATTTCGCACGCTGTATATGAATACATACTTACTATGTATTGTTTTAAGGTTCCATTGAAATGTACCGTACGTTGTCTATAAGAAATACATAATATGTATTACAAATTTGTCATAAATATTTAAAAAAAAAGAAAATTTGGCAACTGGAACTTTCGATAACTCGAGTTTTTTTTGTCTTCCCCTGGCACTTAAAGTTAAAGAGGTTTGACTGTGTATAGTTTAATATATTTATTTTTTAAAATAACACTCGCTATAATAGATGTTATGGGGCATTACATTTTTCTATTTTCAATTTCTGAAGCAACGTGAAGAGTGATTTAATATTATTTATTAATATGTATTGTTTTGCATATCTGAGAAACAATACTACAATAAAGTGTAACATTGTGAAAGCCTAATTGCACAATAATGTTCAGCATCGATATCAACTGATACCGATAATTGAAATCCGTAATAGATAAACGATAACATCAACGCGTTGAGATAATACCCATCTTGCAGCTCTTCGTACTTTATCTACTTTGCAATAGACAAAAAGCTATGCTATGATAAAAAATACAGAAAACAGAGTAATTTTGTTTTAAAAAGTGGTAAAATAGATAAAATACTGTATGATACTATTACATAACGCCTGTTTTGTGTCACTTGGGTTTAATGTAATTTGCGTTGTGTAAATCATAACGAAAATCCCTAAGATTGGGTTGATTGCTAGCAATTAAATTCTGTGGAAATTAAGGCGATGTTTGTTAGGTTAACACACCCATTGTGTTATAAGCCTCTAGATGAGGATTTAAGATGCTCCGAATGTTCTGCGATTGCTTTAACCACCAGGTACATGCTAGTCGGAAGAAAATTGTGACTGAGAAGTTCTATGGAATTGTCGAAAGTAAATTTACAGGTCGGAGGAAACTGCATACTGCTCATGTTAACTTATATGAAACCATGCAATTTAAATGTACAATAAATATTAAATATACGATTTTGTTGTATAGCCTTTCATTCATCTCGACAGAACGTCACTAGCCTAGGTTAAAAAATATAAAAATAGAGTTAGTTTTCTGGAATCGTAACGGCCTTGATTTTGAAACGAGATCTTTCAGAAGGAATAACTATTTTAGATTGTATTTAGGGTAATTTAATCAGAACTGTAGCGAAGGGTATTTTTATATCTTTATAGGAGCTATTGTAATGTGTTACAAGCTTGCCACTAAAGTACTTTAAACTTGCTGAAAATATATTAGAAAGTTATCAAAATTGTTGTTTTGCAGAGACTTAACAGTAAAAGTTGAAAGTTTATTTCAGGGAAATAATTTTATTAATACCTGATTTATACGGGATTATGTGTACAGTTAAAAATATTGTAAAATTTGTTATTTTTAGCTTTGGCAATTCTTATCGAAATACACAAGACACTGAGCAGAAAAAATGTAATAGATAATAGCAAATTGTGTTCGTCTCCACTCTCTCAAGTCTTGACGATGGAGATGCAACTTCCACCACATAAAAACTAGGAACACTGAATATTTTTCGCAGCCGAAACATTTTTCACTCCACAATAATAGCCGGGCCAACTATTGTGGTAAATACAAGTAAATGGCCATTAAGTGAGGTACACATTAGCTTTTTTATACCTGCCGTAATGTGCTATATAATCTAGTGCCATCGAATATATGTTAAAATTTAATTTGTTTATACCTTTATTGCCAATTTATAACAAATTAAAAAGGAAAAAAGCACATTCTGTAGTAATTGCTCCAGACTACTTCAAAACACCAAAGCACATATTCTGAATGATTACATGTTATCACTCTGAATAAATTTATAAAAGTAAAGTAGGACTGTATACATAATTTTGGAGATACACACCTACATTTTTCGTTAACTTGTACAATTTGGAATACTAAGAAATGCTTATTAAATTACTATTCAAAGCTGTATATTTAAAATAGTGAAGCTTTTTTTTTTTAATTTCATGGTTTCTAATATTAAAACTACGAATATTAATAATACAGTGTCCCTGTAAGGATCTACCAAACGTTAGGGATCTACCAAACGTTAGGGATATGTTAATAATTGTTTTTATTTGAAAATAAACAGATATATAAAAAACCATATACAAATTAAAATATTTTCTAAATCTCAAGGTCCAGATCAGTACAACTGTTTTTCATCTGAACCTTGCAAATATAAATTAAATTTTTAAGTTTAAGCAATACACATGACAAACACAAAATACAAACACAAAATACAAATACAAGCCCGTCGTTTCCAAATATATTTCAAGTCCGAGCAATTCTTGCAAACTCATAATTTTTGTTTTATTAAAAAGTGGTAAATTTAAAAAGTTCGTTAATTTAGGTCACTCACGTTTCTTGAGATTTTAGATACAAATTAAATAACTTTATTCGAAATTGTTTAACAGAAAGGGTTTTGAATGATAATGGTAACTCATTATATACTTTACTGATATTGAATGTAAACGATCTTTCAAACAAAGCGGTTCGGTGTTGAGGTGGCGTAATTAAACCTCTAAACCTCAAATTTAAACTATGCACGTCCGTCCTGAAAGTTATTTTATTATAGAGATACGGTGGGGTTTTACAAAGTATCAATTTATGATAAAAACATGCAGTTTGTAATAAGCATCTATTTTTCATGTTAAGCCACTTTGTTTCCTGCAACTTATGTGAAATGTGCTCATATTTACGTATACCGTGAATGTACCTCAAACATGAATTTTGCACCCTTTGCAATCTATTTCTGGTATCAACATCTAAGCAAGGACCTATAATTTCAGAACAATATGAAAACTGGGATAATACAAGAGAATCGCAGAGCATTTTTTTCTGAATCTTATTTAAATAAGATCTGTGTGGATATAACAATTTTAAATTTAAATACGCTTTCTGAATACATTTGTTTATATGAGGCCGATATCTAAAAGTATTGTCAATTATCAATCCTAAATTTTTTGCTTGTGTAGTTATTGGAATTTCAATATCATTAATAGTTATACGTAACAAATTTTGAATATTCAATAAATTAGATGATCTGCCAAATAAAATAGCACACGATTTTGATGGATTTAATTTTAGTCCGTGATGTACAGATGTTTTATAGAGTTCATTTAAATCATGCGTAACCTCTCTTACGTATCATCGGCATACATGTGCATTTTGCAATAGGTAGCAGATTTATAAAAATTTGATGTATAAATGGTATACAACAAGGGTCCTAAAATCGACCCCTGAGGCACGCCCTTTTCAATGTTACGTAAAGATGAATTATGTTCATTAGTTTTGACACTTTGCGATCTATTACTGAAATAATGTTTAATTAAATCAATTGCATTTGACGAGAACCCTATAAAGTGCAATATTAAAAGTAATAATTCCTGATTAATAGTGTCAAATGCCTTACTGTAATCCAATAGAACCAAAATTGTTAACTTTCCGTTATCTGTAGCCTCGAGTATGTCGTCTGTTACATTTGCAATTGCAGTAGTGCAGCTATAACATTTACGAAAACCTGACTGAAATTCCGGTAGCAAATTGAATGTATTTAGAAAATATCGGATTTGTTTATTCATAATTTCTTCAATTATTTTAGAGAAAGTAGGCAAGATACTAATCGGCCTAAGGTCTGAGTAATGCCAGGGGCGGACTGGCAAGGGAAAGGCCCGGAGGGACTTCAGCCTTAAAAGACCCGTGTCCGTTTGTAAAAACCTGCATACTTACCTAACAATAATGAGAAAATGCAGAAAATAGGTAGTAAAAATCTGTACAGGACCTTACACGGAACTTCCGTCTCGCGAATTATATCTATTTGCAAATTATGAAACATTGCAGTCGCCGGAATTCGAACTCGGACACCCATGTTAACTCCCAGGCCTTCTACCAGACCGAATTCCATTACTAATATTGATAGTCCGTCGCTTTAAGCGCTAGACCACGCCGGCAGAGCAGTCCAATAGCTTCAGGCTGTATATAAGACATTAAATCCGCATATAAAATGTCGTGTTCCTCTAACAAGTAACGTGAGATAATTTAAATTTATAATTATAGTCGCCTCTGATTAGTGTTATCCGTTTGGCAGTACTGAAGTGTCGATGTCAAATTCGAGGTTTGTAGGTTAAGTTTTGTTTGTTATTTGACACAAAACTTAACCTGAAAATCTCGAATTTGACATAGACTGACAATACACTTCAGTACTGCCAAATGTATAACACGAATCACAGGCCACTCTAATTATAAATTTATTTGATCACTATTTTGTGAGCTATAACTCCAACAGACAGGTGGGCATGAAATTAAGAAAACATGTTTTTTCTGCATGCTAATAAAAAGTTGGCTTCTTTATAACATTTGGAAGCATAGAAAAAGATCGTTGCTATGGAAATGCTGCTGTAAACACCTTTTGTGCGTCGATTTGAATCGAAGCACAGAAAGTAAAACACTTAGGGCCGGTTGCAGAAAGCAATGTTAAGTCTGGTGTTAGCTAACATCGCGTCAAAGTGAACAAAATCGCATCAAATTTTGTTTACTAATGTATTAGTTACCATAAGCATTTGAGATCTCAAAAGTTTATGGCAACTAATACATTAGTAAACAAAATTTGATGTGATTTTGTTCACTTTGACGCGATGTTAGCTAACACCAGACTTAACATTGCTTTCTGCAACCGGCCCTTACTGTTCATCTTTAAACACTTTGAAAAATTGACAGTTAATAATTTTTGACAAAACAAGCTTATTCACAGCAACTTATTTAATTAAACTCGTAGAAACAATCATGTGTATAATGCACATAGAAAGTTATTTGCTGATCTCTCGGTGATCACTCGGTGAAGTAAATTCTACTTTCTATGCTTATTACTAAAATAACTATTTCGTCATCTAGGGACTCTGAAATGGAATACAATACAATGCTTTCTTTGTCTTTTAGATAAGGAATGTGAAAATGTATTTGCCATTTCAATACAAAATTAGTACTTACGTTAGAATATTGGCGAAAGGTACTACTGATGATATTTTCATTTTTTTCCAAATTGTAATAAAAATCGAGAGACTCGAAGATATCTTTCTCAACACTCATAAAGCCTTCTAATCAGTTTTGAAAAAGGCTTGCCCATAACCGAGTGTTGTGGAAGTCCACCTAATAATTTTAACCAGCGACAGAGCTGGTTAAACTAAATAACTTTTCTATTTACCGTTTCTCTTTCAATCGTATATCTTAGCAACCATCTATACCCCCAATATTTGACGAGCCGTTTAGAAAGCAAATTTGTCGTATTAATTTTGCCACTTCAAATACTTGACACAATACACGGATATTTTCGTCACAATATTTTTAAAGTATGTAGGTAGCCAGATTTTTAGACTGGGGGCTAGCAGAAGCCCGCATTCGTGAGGTATGAAGGCCCGGGGGGAGTTTGCCTTCCTGCCCCCCAGCCAGTCCGCCACTGAGTAATGCCCAGGTTCGTTTACTGTTCTTTGAACATTTTTATGCAAACAAGTTAGATCAACATAGGTCCGATTATAAAACATAACTGAGTTAATGGATCTTGAAGAATAATACAAGAAACCTTATACCTGACGCTTTCTTAAAAAAAATTCGAAAATTTGATGGATGAAATAAATAACTAAATAAGTAACACGCCCAGGATGCAAAAAATCACGATTTAAATAAAGAAATGAAAAAAAATGATTTTTAATTTACATCGGGATTTTTTATTTATCAGATTATTTATTGATTCAAAAATCTGCGTTAATTGACGCTATAATACAGATACACTCGTTCAACGTCCACAATTCCACATATTTTTGTTGTTGTTATATTGTTTAACATTTCTTAATTGCCACATGCTTGTACAGCAAGTATAGACGTAACTTGGGGCATCATTTTGGAGGAGCAGTGTCAAAACTCAGTCTACCACACAAAAAAAAACAAACTGTCGAAAGCGGCTTCCACATAATTTTTAACTCCGTTAACGCCGTACGGTTTGTAATCGGACCCATGTTGATCTAACTTTTTTTGCTTAAAATTACTCCAGCAACATATTTCTAGAGTTTGACCAATTCCTTAAGGGTAAATTCTCGATTGTCTTTTAATAACGAGCGTTATTTATGACATTTCTTCTATTTTTTTTCCCACAAGCCATAACTTTTTTGCTTAAAATGAATAAGGCACATATTCTAACTTTTGACATATTGCTCTCGGATATCTTTTCTATTGTTTCTAATACACGGCGTTATTTATAAAACTTCTTGTATTTCTAGAGATTGACAAATTCCTCGAGTGTAAATTTTCAATTCTTTTAAATAAAAAGCGCTAGTTATGAAATCCTTTGGATTTTTCTTTCACACGCCATAACTGAGTTATCTTTTTAGTCGGAGCTATGTTGATACATTTTTTGTTGCTTAAAATTGTGCAAGGAACATTATTTTCTTGTGCTTTTCTTATCTCTTTGAATTTCTCTAAAAATCGTGGAACAGGGTCGTCTTGTTTCCGGATCAATGTGATATCACACCAGATAAATTTAACGGGTTCTTTGCAGATATCGGGCAAAACCTTGTCAATAAAATTAATATTAATGAAAATGAACAGAATAAAATGTTGAAAAATATAATCCCTAATAATACTAACTTGTTTTCTTACACCTACCACCCCCGATGAGGTAATAAAGAATATTAAAAAAAATGAAGGATAGGAAAGCACCTGGGTATGATGGGATTTCTTCAGAATTGCTAAAAAATATTGCGGATAGTGTCTCCCTTCCCCTTTGCCATCTATTCAATGAGTGCCTTCACAAAGTTATTTTTCAAATGGTTTAAAAACATCCGTAATAACACGTATTCCAAAAAGTGGTTCATTTGATGACGTAAATAATTATCGTCCTATTTCATCTATAACTAACTTTGTCAAAATATTTGCAAGATTAATTAAAGATAGACTTGTATCTTTCCTTCAAGTTAATAATATTTATCTATGAAACAGTTTGGTTTTACTGAGAACAAAAGCACTAATGACGCAATAGCACTTTTAACGAATTATATTTATACGGCTCTTGAATTCAATACCCTGTTCAGCCATATTCTCAGACTTTAAAAAAGCTTTCGACACTGTAAACAATAATTTATTACTAAAGAAACTTGAGATCATTGGTACCAGGGGTCATGCCCATAATTTGTTTCAAAATTATCTGTTAGACATAATACAATCTGTAGTAATTAATAACATAAAAAGTAGCGAAACGATGGTTAAATTTGGTGTACCTCAGGGAACAGTACTTGGTCCCTTACCTTTTTTTAATTTACCTTAATGACCTATAACATTTAAAGTTAAACAAGCAAATTGCGCGCTACACGCACGTGAAATAGGATACGCGAAAGGTCAAGCTCCGTTCCCAGCGCTAAAATAAGAAAAACAAAACCTAAACAAATATAAACATCTGTGAAGCCGGAACGTGAGATTTTATTTTGTGCCACAGACAAACGCACATTAAGGAAAATTATATTATAGATGGTAAATTATATCATACGCTGATGACACGTTATTGTTTTTTGAGGGATCTTACTGGTCCGAAGTAAAGGAAATAGCTGAACAAGATTTTATACGTTTCAAAACCGGGCTCGATGCTAATATTTCAACACTAAACTATGGAAAAACTGCCTTCTTAGCATTCAGCATAAACAAAACCAAACAGAGTAATATCACTAAACTAAAAATTCACCAAAGTAAGTATAAACCTGTAAACTGTAAATGTGAAAGTGTCCAGTCTTCTAGCACTGTCAAATATTTACAAATAACAACAGATGAGTTTTTAATGTGAGATGTTCACATTAAGAACCTAGAAGCAGATTACGAAAAACATTTTAGATATTTAAAAAACTATGTGAAATTGTACTTTTAAAAACTCTATATATTTTTTACTATGCTTTGGTAGAATCTCTTCTTAATTATGGTATAATGGGGCCTCCCCACCCCATTACTTCCAGAATGTATACAAAACGCCTACATACAATTCAACAATTTTGTTGAAAATAATTGTGAAAACCCTATGAAATACCCGACCAATTTAATAATGCCTGAACTTAAATTATTGCCTATATCTAAGCTCTATTTGTTAGCTGTTACTAAATAGGCATATAAAAATCAAGAATGTATTTCTTTTATCAATCATTCACACAACACACGTTGTAATAAACAAGTACTGGCCCGATTAACTAGAATGAATAAGACATTTTGTCGGCCCGCAGTTCTTTACTATGCTCCCAAAAAATATAACAAATTCAAACATCTATTAAATAATAAAATTATAATTAGAAGTAATAACTTATAAAAACATGCTATTATTTGGTTTACAAATTTGAGAAACGGAGATTTAAATTTTATTTATGTGTTCTGGATTTATTTTCCATGGATCATTTTTTCTCGGATTATTTTCCCTAGATTCGGTGTTGATAGTTACCACAACACTACAACTTTTAAAGTTTTATTGGTTTTAATACACAATAAACAGGTAGATGCTTAATATTTATAGCTATTCCCTGGAATACACCACTGATAATTAAATTTCGGTTGATTCAGTTGCAAAGCGGTAGTTTGCTTTTGATAATATTTTCCTAAAATTTTACCGTCTGAATACTTCCACTACGTCTTTTAAGTAAGCGAGCACAGTAAACCCGTATTGAAATACGTAAGAAGGACTTTTTAAATAGTTATATTAATATCACCGATGTTGCTAAATATCTTGATAAGAAAAATCAAACGTTTTATTTTAATTGAGGGAGCCACTGGCCTTTGCTATCGATTCATTCATTTCCGATTTCTATACTTCTCTCATAAACTCCATGAGAGTCAAATAATTGGTAAGGATACAATTCGTTGAAACATATCTTATGGCCCATCATGTTGGACAGAATGGAAGATTTCCACTTTGGTTCTTTCTTTCTTGTTCATTGTAAAGTTGGGTAAATATTGAGTCGCTTTAAAGAACTTTTCGCAATTTTAACCATTTGCCTAGCAAGGTTTAGAATATTTGACATCTCTCTGTCCTGAATACCCAAATTTAGATTATGTGCTGGCAATGTACGTAAGTAGCTCGGGGTTCTAACGCGGAAAAATGAGTCTGAATACCTACTCTGTTCAAACACTGCAAAAGTCAACTGAAATGTTGATACTTGATCCTTTACGGCAATGTTACTAGGTTCATCCACAATGAAAGAGTTTTTTTTTGTTCAGTTACCATTCTGTCTAGGCATTACTCCAAAGTGCACGTAATTTTTAGTATTAGAAGCACTCCAAACAGGGAGTCTGGTATCGAACCTCAAATTACCCACGAATATTGTATCGGAAAATAGTTTAGAGTCGTATAAGCACTGTAGGGCAAATTGCGAACGTAAATTGTAAATTCGCCCTACCGGCGGCACACGTCCTTCAAGCTTGTTAGGTTATTTGCAGTCATTCTTAGTGTTTTAATATTGTATACCGACAATACATTAAAACAAAATATGCTTTAATGTCAAATCGGTTATCATCACTGTTTAGAGTGCACCCAATACTAAAACGCTTGCACTCTGGGTGTTCTTTGACACAGTGTTCATTTACTTGTACAATTAGATTTCTTAAGTACTTTATGAATGAGTATTGTAAGCACTTCAGTTTCAATAACGTGAGATAATCGTCCAAGACCGTCGCAGTGACTTGCTGTAACCTTTAATAAAATTATTAAATTTTACCAAGATGTCCTTGAACTAATAGCTCCTCCGGGAATTGATAAATATTTGATTGGAGAATTTTCAATCTCTTATTTTACTAAATTGAGCTGCACAAATTTCATTTTGCCTTTGATTTTGCTTTCACTCGGTCCGTTTGAATTTAGAATAAATTATATGAAGAAAAGACAGAGCTGAAGAAATGGCATCTTGTATCATAACATAACATCATAAGCATACTATAATTCACAAACAACGCAACCATTGTAAATCCATCAGCATAGAAAAAAATGAAAATAAAAGCATTTTTAGTTGCGGGTTCTAAAAGTATAGTATGGTCAAAAATTATTTTCATCTAGTATGGCTATGGAATAGTTTCTAATTTATGAATGCAACTAGAAGTCACTTAAAAATCAAATGTCAAGTTTGACGTTTAAGTGTAAATATAGTTGCATTCATAAATTAGGAACTATTCCATGGCCATACTAGATGAAAATAATTTTTGAACATACTATAGTTTGAAACCACCAAGTCGGCGGGTATGCGTTTCGCCGCCAAGCTAGGTATTCGTGCATGTGAGTGTTGCAAGTCCATGTACTATAGCAGCCGTTTTGGCAACCTGAACGGCCAATTTTGATATTTTTCGACTTCATTTAACCATTCCTAATGCACCTCCTACAAGCCTTTAATTCCGTTTACCGTCTCGTTGTTGTGCAGTGGGATTTATTTCGATCCCTGGTCGAATATTTGAAGCACTCCTGCTTTCCATGGCCACAAACCGATTATTTTGATCCATCTTGAATGACCACCACATAAATTGCTGCATTCAGCTGAGTTGAATATGTTCTATTATGTAAGCGATGCATGTTGTGAAATATTTGCGAATAAGCGCTTTAGGTGAATCCACGTTTCGAGTGCATCCCGATTGAGAGTGCACTGTTGTCTTAAGCCACCTGTTGTTGGCTTGTGGCCAGGCTGTCAATTGTTTTCCCCGTGGAATCGTATCACGAGCAGACACCTGTTGGGGTTTTTCTATTGCGCGAAGTAATTTCGCAAGCGGGCAAAATTCTTAGTATTCTTAACGTTTGTTTGTTGCGGTCCCAGCTTTCAGTTGTTTTAGCTGCATACTTACACGATGAGAAGAGTTGATGACAAGTCTTATAAACTCTTTATAACATAATAAATATAATACGCAACATTATTTGTGTTGTACAATGTGCATTGGTACCTACTAAAAGACCAAAAAAGAATATACCAGTCAAGTATGTTTTTAAATAGGTTAACCATTGGAGATTCTACATCACTTGGCAAGTTGTTCCAGAAGTCAAAAATTCGATTCTGCAAAAAGTTATGTCTTACTCTGGTGCACTAGCTTGTGCATCGCTGTCCTATCATCAGCATTCAACACTAACAATGACGCACTGTTCACAGAAAACAAATTGTTCACTATTCTATAACTTCGACGAAGTCTCCCCGTAAACGCATTTGCTCGAAATCTCCCTAGTCCGCGATCTTCATAAAAAGTACGATCGGCACCGTAGATCATTCTTGTCGCGCTGCGGCGAGTTGATTGCAACAATTCCACATCTCTATAGAGTACCGGGTACCACATGAGTCCTACATATTCCAAAAGCGGTCTGGTGTATGTGGCATACCAAATCTTGATTGTATGTGGAGATGACCGAGAGAATGCTTTCCGAAGCAGATGTATAACGGAATATGGCAGAAGCACGACAAATCGTTAGTTACGGTAACTCCAAGATCAGTTTTCAACTGAACCATTCTCAAAACCTACGGTTTTTTTTTTTTAATTGAAGAGACCAGATCGACAATTGCTGTCATACATGGTTACGTTGTTAGACTATTTCTAGCTTATAATAACTAACAATAACTATTAAAAAAGAAAACAATACCTAACTAAAATATTATGGTGCATACATATACTAACTACTCATAACATGGTATAATACATTTTTACCCATTGTCTTCAGTTGAGCTGTCTGTAGTCAGGAAAATATCCTGAGGTAAGCGACGCTTAAGGCGTGTATGTATATTTTTAATTCCTAATGAGTATTCAAGTGTACTTGGACATTTTTGTACATCAGCGAAAAATTTCTTGGAGGTTTTGCTAATAAACTGGTCCATTGTTGGAAAGTCTAGTTCTTCGTGAATTTGGGCGTTACGAATAAACCAAGGCGCACTGATAGCCATTCGAAGTACTTTGTTTTGAATCACTTGTAACTTGTGTTTATTAGTTTTGCAAGTGGCTCCCCAAACTGGGCAGGCGTATGTCACTATAGGTCTTAAAATACTTTTATAAATTAGTAAACTGCACTCTAGTTTAAGCGGAGACCTTTTGTTCATGAGCGGGTATAGTTTAGTGAGTCTCACGTAACACTCATTGAGTTTCTTATTAATATGCATTCCCCACGAAAGTCTTCGGTCTAGGTAGACGCCTAGGTATTTTACAGGAGAGTCCTTAGTATTCCAAGAAATTCTTGTGCTATTTATAACTATATCAGGTGGATCAGCAGGTTTTCTTAATGTAAAAACCTGGGTTACACATTTTTCCTGGTTTATAGTAATACACCACTTATTACACCATTTCAATACACTGTTCACTGCTTCTTGCAAGTGGTTGGCAGATATGAATTATGTTTTCGTGCTGGGTGACAATCGCGGTGTCGTCTGCAAACATAGCCAGACAAGTGTTGATGGGTTCTGGTATATCATGTGTATATAAATTGTACAGAAGTGGGCCGAGCACTGAACCCTGAGGGACTCCGGCTTCAATTTTTCGCGTAACAGACGACTGATTGTTAATTTTAACAGAAAAAGTTCTATTTTCTAAAAAAGATGTAATTGTGTTTATTAAATATGGGGAAATTGGCAGATGTAGTAGCTTATAAATGAGACCATTGTGCCAGACCTTGTCAAACGCTTGTTTGACATCTAAAAAGGCTGCTGTAGTATTCTTCTTTGATTCAAAGCCTAGTTCAATCATCTGGGTAAGTCGTAGTGATGTGGGTCGGGTAAATACCCAGTGGGTAGGGTATTTATAAATGGGTATTTACCCGGGTATTTACCCCTGCGTCGGGTAAATACCTAAAAAGTGGGTATTTATCAAATTTTTAATATTTAAAAAGCTAAGCCAACTTTTACTCACACAATAATGTTATTCTAATAAATAAATTACATATAAATACACTGAAATATTTTATGTAAAATAACAATTTAAATGTAACATTGAATAAGCGTTCACCCAGGTAAATTAATCATTTATCGGGAAAAAAACATTGGTTGCCCAAGTTTATGGAAATAAACAAAGGCGCAATAAATTAAACCGGTCAGAATTTAGAAAAAAAAAAACAGCAATGAGATAGCATAAACCAAAGCACATAATACTTAGTAAGAAAGAAATAACCGTATAAAAAAGTTATTTTAGTAGACATATCAAGTCTACTAAAATATTTATTTCTATGTTCATCTCTTTCTTATTCAACCATTGAATTCTGTTTTTTATGCATCCTATTTCATTACTGTTATATATAAGCTACCTAAAATTGTACGCAACATGGCAGATCCATGAGTTGGAAAAGGTTCGAATACTATTTTCCATAAGAGTAATCGAAATAACAAATGCAATAATTACTTTGGTAGCTAGGCAATAAGTAGATACAATAGCTACTTGTTGCCTAGCTACCAAATAATTATTGCATTTTCTATTTTACTTACTACGATGTGTAGCGTGTAAAAGATTTCTTGCTAAGGTTGAAACTCCTTAGTCTTGACAAAATTCTAAATAGGACTAAGGTATCTGGTACTCTGCATGCCTAGACCTTGTCCGTGGGGTTGGCAAAAAGGGCCTATGAAGGCCTACTTGCTAGACATGAGTTTCCCCATGATACTACTCCTACCACTACTCTTATGGAAAATAGTATTCGAAATTTTTTCCAACTCATGGTATTGCCATGTTCCCTACAATTTTAGGCAACCTGTATAGTTATACCCCCATCAATATTTTGGGTATTAAATGTTCTCAGTGCAGCTATTTTATTCTACATTTTTATAAAATTCGAACACAGCACCTTGACTACATTATTGAGTGGAAATCTGTTAAGAGGGTTGTGCGTCTTCGTATCTTTCAATTTTAGACCTATTTGCCTCTTGATAATCGGCATAAGCACAGTTGTTAGTGTTCGTGAGTTATTTGGAAAAAAGTCTGTGAGACTTTACGCGACCATTTACGTTTGTGGAATTGTTTGGCCTTCTTGAATTTGTTTGCATTGACATTGGTATACAAGAATTAGCTTTGACTCTAACAAATGACCATTTACATCGGCGATCACTGCTCAAAAGTTTTCCACCGGAAATCCGTCTAAGAAGACAAGAAGTAGCTGGAACTTCTAAATAGGACTAAGGTATCTGGTACTCTGCATGCCTAGACCTTGTCCACGGGGTTGGCAAAAAGGGCCTATGAAGGCCTACTTGCTAGACATGAGTCTCCCCATGATACTACTCCTACTACTACTCTTATGGAAAATAGTATTCGATTTTTTTTCCAACTCATGGTATTGCCATGTTCCCTACAATTTTAGGCAACCTGTATAGTTATACCCCCATCAATATTTTGGGTATTAAATGTTCTCAGTGTAGCTATTTTATTCTACATTTTTATAAAATTCGAACACAGCACCTTGACTTACCAATCAATTATACTGGTTAAATCAGCTTTATAATATTTGGTAAATGAGGCCATAAATACCCGTTTAAATACCCATTTTGGGTATTTACCCGGGTAAATACCTCGGGTATTTACCCCTAAAAATAAATACCCGGGTAATTTACATCACTAGTAAGTCGTAACAATTGATGATTGGTTGAATAGTTGCTTCTGAATCCAAACTGGAATGGTGGTAAGAGATTATGAATTTGTACTTCATTATACAGTCTAACCTTGATGATCTTCTCAAATATCTTTGACAGGGATGGCAAAAGACTTATCGGTCTGTAGCTAGTTAGCTGATGTGTTGGTTTTCCCGTTTTGTGAAAGAGGAGTATGTTTGCATGTTTCCATTTATTAGGGAAGTATGCTAGTCTTAGACATGCGTTAAATGTAGATGCTAATAATGCATAGGATTTAGGAGTCAGCTTCTTCAGTATTATGTTGGGAATCATATCATCACCTGGAGCTTTCTTAGTTTTTAATTTTGTAGTAAGTTCTTTGATTTCGTCTGGGCTAGTTGGTTGAAAATTCTCATTCTGTAGGATAACACGATTTTGTACTGTTAAATTAACGTCAGCAACAAAGTCTTCGTTCCCTTGATCAAACGTTGTAAAGACTCCTTCAAGGTAAGTAGCGAAAGCATCGGATTTCTCATTATCCGAACAATATTCTATACCGTTACTTTTAATTATTGGTATTAGCGTAGTCTCCCTTAGTATGCGTTTTGTTGCTCTCCACATAGACGGGTCACCCGGTTGTAGTTCTCGTATAAACTTCGAATATGATTCGATTCTGTATTCATCTAGTTCCAGTTGAACTTGCCTAGCAACTCGATTCCATTCTATCTTAATTTGACCATCCCTTGTACGCTGCCATAAACGTCGTAACCTATTTTTAGTTTTAATTAAATTTAGTATATTTATTAGAGGATGTAGATAATTATTTGGGCGATTCTTAGTTCTTATAATCGTAGCTTCCGTGACGGCTTCTTTGATGTTGCTACTGAATTTTTCTAAAGCTTCGTCAATGTCACTTTTTGAGATTAATTTCAGTGGGCATTTGATTTTGGAGTCTAATAGAACTGCAAATTCTTCCCAATCAACTGTTCCTCTAATTAGATATTGTGCTGGCATATTAATCCCTGGCTTCATAAAAAAATTTATTAGAACTGGAAGGTGATCCGAGTCTAATTCAGTAACTACTGACTGATATATTGGCCAGGTTATATTTTTTTTTATTAACAGATTTAGTAAATCCGGGTTATGGTCCGAACGATATGGGAAATAAGTGGCCTCATTGGGAGCATCTATTTGGGCTGAACATAGAGAAGTATAGTTGTGTAAACGAATTCCATCTGGATTATTAGCTCGACATCCCCATAGAGTGTTCTTGGAATTTAGATCTCCTACCAATATTATTGGTTCATTTCTGCTAAAGATGTTAGTTATATCTCCCTCTATCAGACGTTTATTGGGCTGTTTATAGGCGGATATAATTGTCACATTAGTTTTATTGTTAAATCTTATCGTGACTGCCACTGCTTCTAAACTTACTAAGGTTAGAGAAGGGAGAGGAGATATTTTTAAATGTTTTTTTGCTATAATTGCAACACCACCACATGCAATCCTTGCATTTCGATCCATTCAATAGATGTTATAGTTGGGGATTTTAAATGGCTCATTTGGAATTAAGTGAGTTTCGCTTATGCAGGCCACGTCAATGTTATATCTTGCTAGAAATGCTATAAATAATGACCTTTGAGATTTAATGCCGTTCGCGTTCCAGTTTAGCATAGTGATGTTATCTAAGGTTTGTATTTTATTTGTTGACATTATTTAATATTGCGGGAATGAGCGAAGACAACAATGACTTGATGGTGTCCATATGAGGAGCAATGAAATCAATTATGGCTTTGATGATTGTTTTAATAAGGGAATTTTCTTCAGAAGTACTCGTATTAGCTTGTTCGTGGTTTACAGTAGATCGTTGTGGTCCACGTACGGTGTTTGCAAAAGACATTGTGCTGTTAACATATGATGTCGTACTCAGGTTTTTTGCTGCTGAAGTCGGTTGGACTGATGCTGTTTTTGCTCGCACATTTTGATAATAGTCGCATCCTTTGTAATTAGCAGGATGTTCTCCGCCACAGTTGACGCATTGCGGTTTAGTGTTCTTCAATTTAGGACATTCCTTGTAGTAGTGATTTCCTGTGCATTTGACGCAACGGGGGTCAAGCTTACAATAATTACGTGTATGCCCGTAGCGTTGGCATCTCAAACATTGAGGAATATCTTTGCTTTTATTTCTAGGTTCCACTATAATTATGCAATGATATAGGGTGGTCAAATTAAAAATATTTTTGGCTTCGTTGGTGTTAGTTAGGTTGACTGCACATAAAGGCATATGTTTTTTGTCCTTGTTACGCATTCTTGTCACATTAAGCACTGGAAATTGCTTTTCCTTGAGTTCTTGTTTAATCTCTTCTTCGGTTACAGAACATGGAACGTGCCTAATTATTACTGATAACGATGCATCTTTGGGATTTCTAAAAGAGTGATATTTGATGTCATTCTTGTTGTAAAATTCAGTAAGTAGGCGAAAATCTTCAATGGAAGATAAATTAATTTTAAGAAAATCGCCTTTAGTGGAAGTTGTGAATTCAGATTCTGTATTATTTTTAAGATCCTTGATAACCGCTTGGTAATTGGATGCATTATGCAAAAATATTGGTGGAATTTTGGCTTTTTCTGATGATGTCACAGTTTGAGTGGGAGGTTCTTTATCATTGTCGCTACTCTTTCCAGGAATATTGAAATTTGGTAGGTAATATTTGTTTTTACTGAGTAATTCAGCATTGGTGAATAAAAACTGTTTTTTGGGGCTAAGTATTGGAGGAGAATTATTGCTCCTTTTCTTGCTGGCAGTATCTATTTCTTTGTCGCAAACAAATGGTTCGTGTTCCATATCGTCGATAGCACATTGACCGCGTGCATTTTTATCGTCTGACATTTTCTGAGGTGTTTTAACACGGGAGCTCTTTCGAGAGCTCCTTTTTTAAAATTTGCTTCAGAGAGATATTGGTAATATATTTTAATTGTTATTTACCGCAAAGTTAATTACAAGAGTGTTCTTACTTGTTTCGTCGGAATAAATTATCTTTGTCCACTATAAACCGAGCACTGTGATAAAACACAACCGCACGGAATAAAGGCAAGTTGGTGTAACACGTAATATACATTCGGATTTAACTTACCCGCATGGAGTACAACTAGTGATGTAAATTATCCGGGTATTTATTTTTAGGGGTAAATACCCGGGGTATTTACCCGGGTAAATACCCAAAATGGGTATTTAAGCGGGTATTTATAGACTTATTTACAAATATTTTAAAGTTAATCTAATCAGTATAATCGATTGGTAGGTGAAGGTGCTCTATGCGAATTTTATAAAAATGTTTAAGAAAATAGCTGAACTGAGAACATTTACTCTCCAAAATACCGGTGGGGGCATACCTAACTCTACAGAACATGGCAATTCCATGAGTTGGAAAAGGTTCAAATACTATTTGCGATAAGAGTAACCGAAATGGAAAATGCAATAAATACTTTGGTAGCTAGGCAACAAGTAGCTATTGTACCTACTTGTTGCCTAGCTACCAAAGTAATTATTGCATTTGTTATTTCGGTTACTCTTATGGTCTTATGAACCTTTTCCAACTCATGGAATTGCCATGTTCTGTACAATTTTAGGCAACCTGTATATAACAGCAATGAGATAAAATGAATAAAAAACAGAATTCAATGATTGAATAAGAAAGAGATGAACATAGAAAGAAATATTTGAGTAGACTTGACGCTCATTTTAATTATGTCATATGTCAACTAAATATGCATACTAAAATAACTTTTTTGTACGGTTATCTCTTTCTTACCCAAGTATGATGTGCTTTTGTTCATGCTATCTCATTGCTGTTGCATACTTATGATCCCATCGGTATACAGCGTTGTTTATATTATTTTGTGATATTGTTTGCCTTATTTAAGATTGTTTAATAATGTGTCTATAAGTATATATTAATATTAATAAATATAAGGATTACTTTTCAAGTTAATGTTATGTTCATTTTTCAAAAATGGAAACAAGTCAGAAAATAATGTACAAACAATTTAAATTATCCTAATCTTCGGAGTCAGCCATCACAATGTTGTTTGTAAACTCTAACAGGCGCAATTTATTGCATCTAACTGTTTATTTCCATAAATTTCGGCAGCCAATGTTTTTTCCCGATAAACGATTAATTTACTGGGGTGAATGCTTATTCAATGTTATTTAAATTGTTATTTTACATAAAATATTCCAGTTCATTTCTATGTAGTTTATTTATTAAGATAAGATTATGTGAGTAAAAGTTAGTTTAGCTTTCTAAATATTATAAATTTGATAAATACCCAGTTTTTAGGTATTTACCCGAGGCAGGGGTAAATACCCAGGTAAATACCCATTTATAAATACCCTACCCACTGGGTATTTACCCGACCCACATCACTAAGTACAACACATTTACCAACATGCAGCGGAAGTAACCTGTCGTTGCACCACTTGGAGATACGATTCAGGTAGTTCAGGAAGTTCGTCATGACCGGTATTTGGATCTGCATATATTTTCGTGTCATCGCCGTGAAAGGAACAGGTGATCTTAATCAACGTTAGCAGGTCGCTCACGAACTCGAGGAACAAAGGGGGTCCGAGAACAGGTGCCTGTGGAACGCCACTAACAACAGGAAATTAACTCGAAAAACAGTCGCCCACTTTCACTTTGAACCTACGATTTTTTAAAGTGTCCTCAATCCAAGTCAAAAGATTTCTTCGCAATCTCAGTTTGGATATAAGTCTGTAACGTTGTCCCGCTTTCGCACATTTTACACGAAAAGTTCTACTTTAGCTGATTTTACACGAAAAGTCCCGATTCAGACCAGTTATAGGCTATTTATTATTTGGACATTACACCTTGACTACGGCCTGCGTTGCTTGCATAAAGAAAGCCATGCACAAATAGTTTTTTTTCTATAGCACATGTTAAAGTGTGCTTTTATCAACTCAAAACAAAAGGTCAAGTTTTACTTTAACAGCAAGGGTAGATAAAGTAGCACTTTAACATCAAGGATAGATAAAGTAATTTAATTTTCTAACTTTTGTTTAAATTAAATATGACAGCTTCGTATTATCGTAGCAACCCGATCTAGCTACTGACGTTTTGAAATGTGATTGACTGTCATTATTTTCTTTTGAAATTGTTCAAGTTCTTGCTATAGAAAAAAATATTGTATTATACACGACGATAAAGTTATTTCTATCCACTCTTGAATCATTAACGTCTCGACTTCGTCTCGACGTTAAACGATTCACTCGTGGATAAAATTTAACTTTATCGTCTTGTATAATAAATTACTATTTTCGTGTTTGCTAATGATGCAGACATAGTGATCTTTGGATTTTCATTATACTCATAAATATAAATTATGTTATACTTGTTAGAAGTTTTCCCCGTGGAATCGTCCATGAGCAGACACCTATTACGATTTTCCTATCGTGCGACTTGACTCCGCCAGCAGGCAACATTCTTAAATTAGGTTGTTTCTTGCAGTTCCTGTCTTGAGATGTGTAGCTTATTTGACAGTTGGAATGCAGTTAGCTAATTCTTTAAGTAAGCCGCATTTTAAAAATTACGAAACGCATTTTCTTAGCTGAAGGGAATCTTCATGGCGGCAACCCACCGACAGACACACTAGGTGCCGTCAAACAACACACACGGATTTGTCCCTATAACTCTATCGTGCAATTTTGTTTTGACTATCGCGAGCGAGGCTTTTCTTCCAGCCTGCAACCCCTTCTCCCCATTGAGCTAACTAGACCATCGTTTTCCGTTGTGCAGGGACATAAATCGGATTTTCACCGTAATAAATTCCAATGACGTCTTAGTTAACTATGACGTTGATTGAAAATCGAGTTTTATACGTCATTGCTGCTTCGAACTCAAAACAAATATACTTGAACATTTTGCTCTAGTTTTTTAAAGTAGTCTTCTTCTTCTTCAGGTGCTATATCCTCAGTGGATGTCTGCGATCATCGTGGCCCATATTACTTTGTTGACTGCTGATCTAAATAAGTCGGTTGAAGATAGTCGGGTCCATTGGCGCAAGTTTTTCAGCCATGAAGTTCTTCTTCGTCCAGGTCCTCTTTTTCCCTCAATCTCAATTCTTCCTTGCATTATCAACTGCAGAAGGTCATACTTGCCGTGCTTCATTATGTGTCCAAAATAAGCGATTTTTCTTGTCTTTACGTTTCTTAGGACTTCTTTTTCTTTATTCAGGCGTTGTAGTACTCTCTCATTTGTCACATGGTGTATCCATGGAATTCTTAGCATGCGCCTGTAGCACCAGAATTGAAATGCTTCGAGTCGTTTTGTGGTGTCTTCTGTGGGAGTCCAAGCCTCTACTCCATAATAAAGTATTGAGAACACATAGCAGCGTAGAAACCGTATTCTGGTGTTGATGTTCAGTGAGAGGCTACATAGGACTTTTTTCATGCATAAGAATGCACTCCTTGCTTTCTCGATTCTGATTTTTATTTCTTTTGAGCGATCCCAGTTTTCATTCGGGTGGCCTCCGAGGTAGTTGATATTTTCTACTCTTTCTAGTAGTTTATTTTCTCTATAGAAGTCGGCATTAATGTTCTGTTTACTAATGATCATAATTTTGGTTTTCTTGATGTTCAGTTCTAGGCCGTAGTTTTTGCTGACCATTGTTACACGGTCTATCAGCGTCTGCAGATATTCGGGACTTGTCGCTAGTATAGTGGAGTCGTCGGCATATCTGATGTTATTAATGCTCACCCCGTTTATACTCAGGCCGACGTCAAGTTCCTATAAGGTTTCTCTAAAGAGTTCTTCAGAGTAAATATTGAATAGCAGGGGTGATACGATGCATCCCTGTCTTACGCCTTTTTGTATATCTATCTGCGTCGACGTTTAGTTTTCCGTTCTAATTGATGCATTTTGGTTCCAGTATAGGTTTGATATGATTCGTCTTTCTTTTATGCCGATACCAATTTTCTCTAGTATTGTTATAAGTTTTTGAGTCTAACTGTATCGAATGCCCTAGCGAAGTCTATAAAACAAGCATACACGTCCTTGTTTACGTCTCTGGCCCTTTCTATTAATACATACCTGTATACTGAATAGTGCGTCTCTGGTGCCCAATCCGCCTCTAAATCCGAATTGTGTGTTGCTGATATGTTCTTCTATTTTCCTGTAGTCTTAGTATTATTTAAAAGCTTCACTTCAAAGTTTTGTGTAAAAAATACATTTTTCTGGCGTCTTGTTTTGTTAATCGGCAACGTATTTATAGACTATGTGTAATTCATAATTGTTAGATGTGTTGCCTATATTGAGTGTTGTTAAAATATTTAAAAATAAACGTAAAATTAGGTTTGTAAGTGAAAGTGAACGAGAAAACTATTTCATATTTTTGATGCGTATAACACCGTAAATTAATATATTATCTACATCTATAACAAATAAAGTCAATAATCTGAACTTTACAAAAATCAGTGATTAGATATTATTAAATTATTCCCTTAAAATAAAATCCCAACCTTTACTGTTAAATCACAAAAAAATTTCAGTGAGTTTGCAGCAACTTTTCGGGGAGTACACTTTATAACAAATGTTCAGCAAATCTTTAGCACAATTTCGTTCTAGTTGAGGCAGCATTTTGGTTGTTTGCAGTAATTTTTTATAATTTTCCGAAAAAGTTATAAATCCTTAATTAATTCTACTTTAGCAGCTTTCCCGTACATTGTATGCAAGTCCGTTGCTTTTAGTAGGTAAGTCCTAACATTTGGCAGTGAACAGTAATAATATGCTACTTTGGAACTGCAAAACTCAGTGCATATAATGTATCTTATTAAAAAAACTGGTACAACCGGGTTTTTCGTTATACTGCATCGTTTTGATTTTTATGTTTTCCCACCGCAGCTTAGTTTTGACGAAACTGTTGCCTGTCATTAGTATTGGGCTACTTTTGTATTTAATTTTTTTGCTGCCTGACATATTTAGCAGCCACCTGGGGAGGCGTCAAATAGGTGAACAGCAACCCTACATGAGTACAAAAATCGTTTCTATTATTCAGTTGTTACGCTAGCAATAGTCAAATTGACAATACCGATTGATGCTGTTGAAAATTTACTAATTTACATCGCACTTCTGTAATTCCCAAATGTAAGTCGCAAGTTTGGCCTTGAATACCTGATTTTTCTCGTTTTGCATATGACGCCCGGTATGAATTATGTTATCATTAGCATTAATATTTTATTATTCCTTTGTAGTACTAATGTGTCGTAGTGTTCACTTTGTCATATATTTTGCAACGACGTATGTTTCCCCAATGTTGTATTAAGAAATGCCGATCGTGTTCATTAAGCGCGTGTTTATTTTTTAATGAAAAGTGACCTTTGCTGCCATGTGCTCGAGTTCTAGGAGGCTTTCGGATTATATGATCGCGTTTTTATTGTTATTATTCGGGTTTATAATAGGTTTTAAAACATCTGCTGGTTTTGGTGTAGGTTTTTTCTTAATAATCTCTAAAAATTCTTTGTGGCTATGATTATGTACACGTTAACATTTTTTATATTGACGAACTTACGAAAAGGCGTCTCGTTTTCCTGTTTGCAAGTGTAGGCACATGTTTTCGATGCCCCGAGCTAATGTATTTCTTTCCTGGATTCAGATCGGTTCACATGCATAAATTTACTAGAACTGGCGACTTACCAGAAATTCCATAACGCCCCTGCAGTCTGGGTTGTAAATCAGAAACATGATACTAGGGGGTGCAAGGCGAACAGCGAGTCTTTTCATATAGCAGGTGGTCACACACGCCTGACGCGAACAAAAGCTCAGCCAATTCCACAGTCAGTCATGCAAGCAAAACGACAAACATTCAGCTTTTAGCAGTAATGTGCTCATTACATAATACTTACAGGGGGTTTGATGGCCCCCTCGCGTCATCCCACGTCGCATCTCGAGGAAGACATCATCAGGGATATTCTTCGGTGCACCTTCGAGGATATGTACCTGTAATAATCCTGAAAACACGGATGCTTACCGCATCTAGTATGCCTTAACCGAACGTTAACGGCATCAATGGGTCCAACCCATGTCAATGTAACCCGCAATTACGGTGGCCGCATGGACCGTAAAAGGCACAGGTACAAGGCATCTTTGGGAGATGGGCTTCCCAAGCCACCCAATCGCGCTAATTGGGTCACTGATAAGCACAATGCTTATCAGGTCAAGGGTCGTGGGCTATCTCGCTGGATAGCCATTAACCCAGGTATGAGGGCACCCTCTGCGACAATGAACAGCGATCCAATTAACAAAGCTGTCTACAATCAGCATCAGTACGAGACAATATCGAATGTTCGTATTCGCTGAACAATAGCTACATTCACTAAGCTACTCAGGCACTAGTATTCTACTTAGATATTACAGACCTCATCGTTTTATTCACTCATTTATAATCTACAATTCATTTCACTTCAAAACATAATCGCGGCGGAATCACACACTCGCGGAGAATTAGGCTCGCGTCCACACATGTGCGATCTCGCCCACAGACTGCCCAAAACACATAAGCACCCTCGCATTCTAAAATGCAACCCTCGGTCACTTCGGGTTCACAACATTCCAAATATGGGAATTCTCGGCTAAAGGCCTTTCCATAATTTAAATCTACCTGCTAAAACGCCCCCGATCTTAAAAACAGCATTCGATCTGTGAATTGGTTTGGGACTCGTTCCGATTTCGTGCTAAATTTAGAAAGTATCATATTTCAGTGGATGGTTTAGCCGAAAGCTCATAATTATACGAATACAAATAAAATAATAGAATATTTTCAAGCAGCCCCAAGAACACAAAAATAAATATTACAACACAAGCTTTTTAATTATTCAGCATTTTTAGATTACGCATATAAATAAGTATGAAATGGTTTTTTATATTTTTATCTCAACACTTCAATAAAAATGTAATTGTTTTAAGTGGGTAAAGAAGGTGTCGAAGAATGTGATTCGGTCACGCAATAATGTGAGTATACAGGGTGTTCGCTAAGTATTGTCCTGAAAGAAACTAAACGTCAATCCAAATAGTTCAGTGTTCTTTATGGTTACATTGCCTCAACGACACTTTTTTCCGTTGAAAACAAATTATTTTGATCCAATAAGGGTGAAGGCTAAATATTTTTTCTAGAATTTCCAAAAATATGTTTTTCAGGTATACGAGTCCATAAAGTCTTGCACAAATTTATTTAAAATTCAGATATTTCATTATCGGAAAAACGCTCGAACATGTAAATTAGTATTTTTGGTTGCGCATTTTTTAAAGTAAAGCGTTAGTATACAGGGTGTCCCAGGTAAGAGATATGACGTCATGTCGTTTTTTTTAAATGGAACACCCTCTATATTGTACCATTTTCGAATTCTACGTTGAAAACTGACAACTTTTTGTATAACCAACTATATCTTTAAATTCAGCGGTTTTCGAAATATTGACGTTTGAAAACATTGATATTGTTTTTTCTGACTTCCGGTCAAAAAATTGATATTTCTGGTTGAATCGAAAAATAGCATCAAGTGATAGCTCATAGAAAACTGAGATACGAAAGTGCAAGCCGTTTCGCTTTAATTGAAACCGTTTGGTTTTTACAGCTGCGTAAATGTTCCAAATCGTCAATGTTCAAACGTCAATATTTCGAAAACCGCTGAATTTAGAGATATAGTTGGTTATACAAAAAGTTGTCAGTTTTCAACGTAGAATTCGAAAATGGTACAATATAGAGGGCGTTCCATTAAAAAAACCTACATGACGTCATATCTCTTACCTGGGACACCATGTGTACTAACGTTTTACTTTAAAAAATACGCAACTAAAAATACTAATTAACATGTTCGAGCGTTTTTCCGATAATAAAATATCTAAATTTATGGACTCATTGTATATTAAATATTAGTGCGCAAAATATTGTGTTGTACATTTTTACTTTTTAGAAAATAAGAAGGCGGAATGTCCGACTGTCTTAGTTTCAGACATAGATGTTGCTGCCATCTTCTTGGCTACAATAGTGTCAAAACATTCTCATGATAGCTAAACAGAGTTTGATAATATTTAGTCTGGTTCGTTAAGGTACCGCAAGTGTGCAAATAATTTCTTTATGGATCATTTTTTGAAGGCGCAGAACCTAGTTTCTGCTTGCATGCGCTATACGATATCACAAAATAATGAATGTTCAACTAATAATTAGCCACGGAGGCGCCATCATTTAGACTGGCTGAGATTTAACAAAGAGGGCGCTCTTGATTATCGTATTACAGATATCGTTTCGAATTCGCTTTAATTACAGCTTCCCACATTCTGCTGAGCTTCAAATATTTAATTTATCCTGCTACGGTTCTATACCGGAACTTTGTATATAACCACTGCACAAGTGCACACGTATTGAGAGCAGTGGCGTAACTATGGGGGGTGATATGGGTGTCGGAACACCCCTCAGAGGCTTCAGGAATAACTAAAATTCGTCTTAAATAAAAAAATCTAAAATTACATTTTAGGTATAATAATTGAATATCAATTATTACATTCGGAATTCGGACTCGACCATTTTTAAAATCCGATCTCAACGAACCTCCTTCTGACGTGATTGCTAAGTTCAAATTGCCAAAATGTACAAAATCTTCCATATAAGACAGCAATGGATGCTCTAGCTACGTGCAATAAGGACATGTTTCCAAGCATATTCAAGTTGCTGCAAATTCTTGCAACTATTCCTGTGTCAACTGCAACAGCTGAAAGATCATTCTCCACATTAAAAATAATTAAGGCTTACCTCCGAAATACAACATCGCAATATAGGCTGAATGGATTGGTAATGCTCTCGATTCACAGAGAACTGCAGGTGAACGTAGATTAAATTATAAACGAGGTAGCAAAAAAAGCCAAGAGAACTTGAATTACTGCCATAAGTTGTATTGCAATTGTAATGATTTTATTGGTTATAAATAAACAGTCTAGTTGCTTTCATTTCTAAAGGACTTGCAGTAGGCCGTGATTTAACTAATTTTCTACAGTCAAAATATCATTTAACATTTTCATAGGTTATAGTTATAGAGTTATTGCAAGGACATGCATTATCTTCGAATTTTGTTTTGCAAGCAAGCTGTAATATAACTCTTTCTCGCGGTGTTATTACAATTAATATCAAACCCCAAAGTGTAAGTCAAATTGTAATAGCTCTCTTTTTGGAGCACTATTACATATCAAATTAAATATACCCTTTTATAATTATCAAAAAGAAGCACTATCAGGTATAGCTCACTTATGTAAGTACCCTACTTCTTAGTAGACTAGTAATTGACGTATCTCATAAATCAATTTGACACTTAAAATTATGTCAAGCGATTATTTTTTTGAAACCTCGACTACTCAGTTTTACAAGCAATGGGACTCATAAATCCCAGCTGAATGGGTTAATCTTCAACTAACAACTTTATCTTGCAGTTAAAGACTGAATTACTTTTAAAATATAATAACTATTAGACTTTATGAATCAAATACACGTTTCAGGTACTTCAGTTTGTTAGTAGCACATTGAAGTGTGATCTGACATAACAAAATAAAATACAAATTGTCAAAACCAATTTAATCGAATATTAAATATGTCCAAACTTGATTTATATGAAAATTCTAAAAATAACCTAATTCCAAGAAGTAAATTTCAAAATAGAATTGTCGAAAAACGCCGAGTACTCGAATCACTATTAATTTTAGAAAAATAATTCTAAATTAATTTCTAAATACAATTACAATTATCTTAATGATTTGCCACACCAAACTTGCTGTATAACTTCTTAATAATTTGTAAGAAATGGGCACTAACCTTCTGATTGTCTCTCTTGTACCTGAATGCTCTACCTCAGCTTCTAACTGGATAAATTCTAGTCAGAAAACACCTGCCTGTTCCCGACCAAATCAAAGCTCGTTGTAGTTCTTTGAAAACTCTATTATGTGGATAGACAGTTCGACAGCATACCATAACAGTGGCTTTCACTGGTTTTACTGGCTTCGTAGTAATATACCACGTTAAATGGAATCAAATAGTTTTGAATTTTATATTTGTATAATATTTGTGACTTAAAGTCAAATTTGATCGTAGAGAATACTATATTGCTACTACGTATCAAATCATCAATTATTATTATGCTTCACAATTAATGGGAATTTAACCCTTAACGTGACTATTTCTCGTAGATTATCAATTCAAGTTATTTTAGTACTACTAAATACAAACAACCCTCTGTCTGGTTGCCCTTACAACCCCACTAGTTAAAACATACAACTGGTACATCATATGATATACATTAGATAGCTGGATATTATTTAAATTAATCATTCGTACGGTATGCTGCATTACAAAGCTAAGTTGTTATTTATTTAGCAAATAATTATTTCTGACTTCTTTTGTTTAATAAGCAAATAATAAGCAAAAAATAAATTCTTAAATGTAACTAGGTGGTCTATACTGCCAAGAAGTTAAATCAAGGCCTACCGGAAGTCCTGTAGAAATAAAATCAACTATACTTTATGGTACACTTATTTTTTTTAAATTCTTATTGTAAGGTTGATCACATGATCACTCTCCCAGAACACCCCCCAGAGCAAAATCTTAGTTACACCACTGATTGAGAGACATAGGAAATGAACCTATTGTCAAAAACTATAAGGTGAAAGGCAATGGTTGACAAGTTGACACACATATTTAACGTTGTAAAACGGGACACTATTAGAATCATTTGTAGACTGGCTGACAATTTTCTACAATATATCTGATAATGATAATGTTCCTCTAGAAACCTGCACAGAAAAGCTATTACAAGAAATCTACTGAAAGTTTTCTGGTAAATATAGAAATATGTGATTTTTTTATCAAGAATGGTCACTATGAAATTTGCTCCAAGCAGACATTTTCCCCAAAGTAGCACTTCAAATGGCAAGCTTAAATCGTCGTATTTATCCTTCAGTACCCGTTTACGGTCTGTGAGACCGAGCAAACACAAGATGCAGTATCTAATAGACTTGTCTGTCCGGGACGCTGTTTCAGCAGCCAAACCGTAAGAGATAGAGAAAAAAGTTATATGTTTGGAATGGTCATGTCAGGTCAGGAACCGAATTTCAGTCTCTAACACTAATTATTATCTTAATTATCCTAATCCTAACTTTTTAGGTTAGATCCTAGGCAAATTTTATCAAGGCGAATGCGACTGGTAGTTTGCTACCAACAATGACGTCATATACGTACGTGTGGTGAATACGCGTTCTATTTGCAAAACGGTCTTTTTTGTTTTATTAAATGAGACATTTGTCTCACTGGACTGCTAGTATTACTTAATGTGCTAGCGTTAGTTTACCGCCCATTTCACTACCTTCCTATACAGTGGCGTAACTAAGATTTTACTCTGGGGGGTGTTCCGGGAGAGTGATCAACCTTAGAATAGAAATTTAAAAAAATCTGTAAAGGGCTTTACCCAGAACCTTCCTCGTGGAAATTGTGACACTAAATAATTTTAAAGCTCTAATTAAGTTAGGGGTAAAAGTAACTTCACGTTTCTAATAAGTTAAATAAATTTTCAAATAAAAAAACATTACCGGTGGTTAATTTCGAAGGGCCAGCGGATGCGTATGCAATCCCAATGCTTTGCAAGGAGAATGGGCTATTTCTACCTGCGCATTTATTTTGCATCTTTCGGGTCCCATTTTTGGCAAGAATACAGCTTGCGATATGTACAAATTATTACTTGTATCTATTGCTAAGTTAAATAAAAAAATAAACAGCATTTGCTGGGTGTTCATATACAAATACTACGCGGTCTAAGCCGAAATTCTATGCTAAGGAGAATAATTCGAGTAACCGCGAATGCCTCAAACAATACATAAAATTTAATTTTTTAAGATGCTCACCCTGTATATATTTGTCTAAAATTTTCTCGGTTTAATGGATATATAACGTGTATGCAAAATATTGTCTTCCTCCAACAAATAGTTTTTAAGTTATACCGCCAACAGA
The DNA here is from genome assembly GCA_940337035.1 of Agriotes lineatus. Classification (NCBI taxonomy): domain Eukaryota; kingdom Metazoa; phylum Arthropoda; class Insecta; order Coleoptera; family Elateridae; genus Agriotes; species Agriotes lineatus. The sequence continues at coordinate 117,022,257 of OW679201.1, read as the reverse complement.
CAGACACACAGACAGACGGAATTGAGAAAACCTGTTTTTTGCCATCTAGGGATCCTGAAACGTAAAGATCTGAAGACATCTCGGAAGGTGATTTTTTCGCGATTACAAATATTACAATACATCCTTCGTCTTTCAGACGAGGAAAGTAAAAAAAGAGCGTACCATAAAGTATAGTTGATTTCATTTCTACAGAACTTGCGGTAGGTTTTGAGAATTTCTTTAAGAATTTATTTTTTGCTTATTAACCAAAAGGAGTCGGAAATAATTTTTTCTTAAATAAATAACAACTCAGCTTGCTTGTAAAAGAAAATTGCAAGACATTTTATGTCCTTTCAATAACTCTAACCTATGAAAACGTTAAATGTCATTTTGACTGTAAAAAATTAGTTAAATCACGGCCCACTGCAAGTCCTATAGAAATGAAAGCAACTATTAATTTAAATCATTACAATTGTAATACAACTTATAGTAGTAATTCAAGTTTTCTTGGTTTTTTGCTAAATCGTTTATAATTTCATCTATACATTCTATACGTTCACCTGCAGTTCTCTGTGAATGGAGAGCATTGCCAATCCATTCAGCCTATATTGCGATGTTGTATTTTGGAGGTAAGTCTTAATCCTGTTTAAGGTGGAGAATGATCTTTCAGCTGTTGCAGTTGACACAGGAATCGTTGCAAGGATTTGCAGCAACTTGAATATGTTTGGAAACATGTCCTTATTGCACGTAGCTAGCGCATCCATTACTGTTTTATATGGAAGATATTGTAACATTTTTCCATTTCCGGTATAATTTGAACTCCGCAATCACGTCCGAAGGAGATCGGATTTTAAAAATGATCGAGTCCGAATTACATTTTTTGTGTAAGACGAATTTTAGCTATTCCTAAAGCATATGGGGGGTGTTCTGACACCCATATCACCCCCCATAGTTACGCCACTGTTCCTATATATTGCCATTGCAGATCCGTATTCAGTTTTGAGTTCGTGCGTTTAATAGTAATTTACGATACAAGTGCGTAAAGCTACTATTTAGGCACGAGTGGGGTAGAGTTAAAACGCGAGCGTTTTAAGCCCCGCGAGTGACTAAAGATGCTTTACGCATGTGTTTCGTACAATATTTTATCTACGATAGAATCTAGAAAACACGGTAAATATAAAAAAATTAAATGTAAGTTAGGATTACCAGCAACCGGTTGTAATTTTGGGTGTTTTAAAAATTTTAAAACACGTTGCTACTCACAACGTGCCTAATTAAATCTTTTAAATACGTTACTACTAACGACGTAAACTAATGAAACCATGTTATTAAACAGTCGTTTTACAAACTTAAAACTACCAACTAAAAGGCAATTTTACGCAGTGTCATATAGATAAAAGTTATTTATAATTTCGGTTTCAGAGACCGAAGCGGGTACCCGAGTTGTTTTTATTTTTACCTTTAATATACGACCAATGTGAGGAGAAGAAAGTATTTTATGCATTTTTAGTAACACTGTTATACTAAAACATTGTTATAGTCATGGCAGATTTTATGAGAAAGAACAGGTGCGACTAGAACAGACGATGCGAGATATAATAGCGGAGGAGGATGTCGACAACGCGTTTTATGATGATGTGCCATCGTCTGACGAAGATAATTTATTGGAAACTAGGTAAATGAACAGTGACACTGAACAGGAAATATCTGATTATGCAGACATTAGTGAACAATAAACTAATGCCATAAGATATCTCATTATTTTTATGGAGGTGGCAGAGGGGTGTCGGACTGCGAGACCGGTGCGGGTACTGAATTTTGAACGGGTACTGGAGGGTTATTAATTTGGATAACAGATATGTTTAGATGTCATAGGGGCGCCAGGTCTGAATTATAACCCTTTGAAGTAATTAGCAATTCGTGTCCCCAATCCAAATACAAGAAGCTTTATCTTGACCGTACTAATACAATAGGCTTTTAATATGTAACTATTTGTGGGAAACTTTTTCCAAACTTTCCGAAAAATTGTATCTACGATCACCGAAAAGTTCTGTAGAATTATTAAACATTATGTAAATTTATTGCAAACTTGCAGATAATTTTCCCCAAGCAGGGTTAAAATGAAGAGTTGCTAGAAATAGAATGCAAAACTTGTTGAAAGATTGCAGGGAAATTATGAAGCATATACCTATACATTAGCTGAAAATACCTTGCAGACTTAACTTGCTAAAAGCTGATGGAAAAATTGCATGTAAGTTGGTCAAATTTATTTCAATGTTGCTGGAAGGTTAGTAAGTTTCGGCAAATGTTCTGTAATTTTATCAAACATTTGCTGCAAACTTACTGGGCAGGTTACTAGAACTTGTTGCTTGCTGTAAGTTTCCTGGAAACTAAGCGAAGTTACTGGTATTTACTATAAGTGTTCAGGATGTTCAAGGATTTTTTGCGAAACAAAAGGGTGACCAGTTCCTAAGGTGTTCTTATAAATTTTCCCAAACATTAATAATAATAATAATTGCATATATTGGTAACCAATTCAATATATAACAAAACATATATACATAATATATATACATATATATAGTTCGTTTGGTATTTTCGACCGTCTCAATAATAAGGAGAAAAAGGGGTGAGTTGTCGGGTACTCGGTCTGGTGATTAAGAGAAATGACTTGTTTATGTCATGTCCAAGCTTTCGAAATTAATTTATTTCTTCATCAGGGATCTACAAATGCATCTGGATAGATATTTAAGGTTATATTTTTTCGCATGGTACTTACATAACAAAAATCTTAGTTTTACATAAACTGGTTGACATGCAGAAAGGACGAATAAACTACATATTAAAATTACGATGGATGATTTCCACAATTGACTTAGACTAATTAAAACATTACAATGAGGTTCGAGGGTGGCATTTTACAATCAAGCTGATACAATAAGGGATTTTAGTACTGTGATACAAAGTAACTAAAATGTATGGTGGGAAATTTTAATATTTTAATATACGAGTACAAGGTGAATCAAATTAATGAATTACATTTACGTATTGATACTACTGATGTGATTATTACCATTGTTGTTATTGTTATCGAAGCTTAATATGTATGAGTAAATGTTACGTAAGTTATCTATATCGGATTTTAAATTGAAAGTATTGTCATTTTTGAAAATGTTGACCATCTCAAGAAAAAGGCGGCTTTTGTAATGGGATTCTGATTCTAAGATTTTGACTTCTGTAAAATTAATGTGATATTGTGTTTCTCTACAGTGAATAGCTAGTGCACATTTATTTCTTTTTAAATTGCAGTCACTTCTGTGTTGAGCAATACGGGTTTTTAACCAGTTGGACGTCTGTCCGATATATATTTTGTTGCAATCCCCACATGGAATGGAGTAAATTACATTTGCATGGTTCATTACATGAGTTCTGCCTTTAAGTTTGGAAAAGTGTTTGCCCATATTCTTTAGATTATATCTGCCAATTCTTATGTGATCATTATTTAAAATTTTACATAGTTTAGGTGTTAATTTTTTAATGTATAGTACAGTAAAATTGTCGGAAAATACCCCATTACCTTAAAAAACTTGGCCGCGGCGATTCCTCTTTCCCAGTGATTTAGGGTCATTAGACAAGTGTAAAACCAAAAAGGCGTCACCCTACTCCTTGCCAAACAGCCGCCATCTTGATAACAATTGAATTTGTCTTTTCTCGCGATCCATTGGTCGCACAGAAAACGTTATTGAACAAAAAATGTTGGAAATAAAATTCTACACATTTTTGATCCGTGCCGCGATACCGAGAAGTTGGTATTTCAAACGGTAGAGGGCAACAAAGTTACCAAAAATCTGTCTCCGCCATTCTAGCTCTGTGGGGTTGTTTTTTCCGAAAATTGCGACTGTGAAAGTTGTAGTGCTTGAAAAAATATGCACGAATCTCTTTTGAGACAGGCACGTATGATGATAGCCTGCTTTTTGTTTCGAAACATAATTTCACAGATAACGTAATAAACAAAAAACAAAGTTATTGTGATCATAGCACTAGTGATTTCTGCTTGTAAAAAGTATAAGCTCAGTTTTTCAAAATTTTGAAAAAGTTTCCATATCATGTAATGCATCATTGCATTCAGAAAAAAATCCTCTCTTAAAAGGGCCAAAAAAATTGCACGGTACCAATTTAAAATTTTGAGGTTAGGTTAGATTAGAGTCCCTATATATAAAGAGTTGGGACATGTAGGCGACTCACTTTGGATCCACAAATCATGGAGTACCTGACTTTTGTTGAATTTAAATTTTATGCAGATCATGCATACCCATGGGCAAGATTTTGTAACCACATTTTGTGACAGTTGTGACAAATACTTACCAAATATTTTTAATTTGTCAAAACATAAAAAATATTCTGCAATGGCTGGTTGTTCAGCAATTAATTGTAAAAATCGAATAGATCTAGAATAACCTTTGCGTCGTTTTCTGAGGAACGAGAAAATAAAATGTGTCTGGGTAAATAATATCAAAATTAAGGATTTTAAGGCAACACGCCGTTTATGCAATGAACATTTTGTGGATGATCAGTGGTTGATTAAACATGGAAAAACGATACGGAAATATTATGCTATACCAACATTATTCAATTTTTGGCAACCAGATTTATATAAATGCGAACATTCTGAAATAGGAGAAAATGAACTAATCGATAGTGAAAGCATCAAACGGCAGATTATTCAGGCCAGTGTTAATCAGTACAAAAAGAAAATTTTCCTCTGGGGAGGTTGAATTACGTCGCCTCAAATTCAACATTATTTGTCGAGCATTAAATTCGTATTCATTCTAGATTTACAGCTGCCACTAAACATCTTATTCCACACCTAAGATTATAAGCAGGGGTTTTTCATAACACAAGATTTAAATACCTGCTTATTTCTAACCGCTGTTCACGTCTTCAGAAACTAACTAAATTTAGCCGGCAAATTTTTAATAGTTTTAATAATTTCACATAAATATTATTTTTCTTGCACGTTGCCTCAGATTTCTAAATGAATGCATTCTGTGATTTGGCATGTCAGTTAGTGGGCCATGGCAAGTAAAATTTGAAGATGGTTTCTTAATGAGCTCTCGAACCTGCACCTTTTTGCTACTTTAACCATCTCTCTATCTCTCTATCTCTTCAAATACAAAAGTTACCCATGTTGTCCCTACGAAATTCGGGCATCCTGTATACGCCACGTAAATTAAACATTTATTAACTCAAAGATATGATCTCACTCGCACTACGTGCTCGTGAGCTCAACATCTTTTCGTGAATAAACATATATTTAATTCACTTGGTGTATAATATTTATTAAAGTTAGTGTTTCCCGACTACTTTTTGTAATTTGTTATTGTTAAAGCTGTTATAATACTGCTAAAAACGTCTACCATTACTATGTAAGAATATTGACCAAGAAGATTTTCTTTTGTGGGTACAAAATAAAGATACCGGAAAAATCTTAACTGTGCCAAATGATTTGATTCTGGGCTCGTATATTGAAAGTAATTTCTTTTTGCATAAACCCTAAGATATATTGTAGTCTACTCAGACACGTTTTCTTTTTTTTGGAGCTGTTTCTTCGTCTTGGTTCAGAGCCTCGGACACAACCGAGTCATTATCGACCATGATAGAAATGTTGCTAAAACTGTTATTGAAAAAAGAGCTCACAACTTGTTATAAACGCAATGTGAAAAATTCTTGGAAAAAATCCGTATATGCGATTGCGAGTGCTGTTTCGTGATTGTATTCTGATTAAAAATGGATAATAACGGGTGTCCGCCGGCAAATTTCATTTTTAAACTTAAAATAAAAATTTTAGTACGAGCGATAATGGTTTTCTTTATGTTAATCAAATGGTAGACATGGCATGTCGTTAGTTATAATAAGCGCGGGATATAAATAATTTACATCTCTCCACTTCTCCGCGCTGCGCGGACTTTGAAGGGCTGTCACTCGGAGACTATTTAAATTAATCACATTATTAAAAGAGATTCGTGTATATTTTTTCAAGCACTACAACTTTTATATTCGCAATTTTCGGAAAAAAACACCCCCACAGCGCTAGAATGGCGGAAACAGATTTTTGGTGACTTTGTCTCTCTCTACCGTTTTAAATACCACGGAAAGGATCAAAAATGTGTAGAATTTTATTTCCAATATTTTTTGTTCAATAACTTTTTCTGTGCGACCAATGGATCGCGAGAAAAAACAAATTCAATTGTTATCAAGATGGCGGCTGTTTGGCAAGGGGTGGAGTGACGCCTTTTTGGTTTTACACTTGTCTAATGACCCTAAACCACTGGGCAAGAGGAACCGCTTCCAATTTTTTTAAGGTAAAACGACAATTTTACTGTACTAGTATGGGATTTTTTTGTTTATGATGTCACTCCCAGGTAACTGGCCTAACTGATTATTTACTTGAATGGTAGCTGTATTGAATATTAATTTTGTTAATAGTGTTTTGGGATATCCATTGTTAGACATAATTTCAACTAACCCATTTAAATATTTCCTTTGTAAAGAGGGGTGTGCTATTCTTAAAATTCTGTTTTTCATGGCCAGTATCAAATTGATTTTTTGATTTATGGAATGATGTGAAAAATAGTTCATATATCTGCCAGAGTTTGTGGGTTTTTGGTACCAATCAAGAATTAGTACATTATTGGCATTTCTAATGATTCTCGTGTCTAAAAATGGAATACTGATATTTTGTTCGATCTCAACTGTGAATTGAATATGTTGATCGAAACTATTAAAAATGTTCTGAATTTCGTTAATATGTTCGTTAGGTAGGTACGGATAAAATTACATCATCGACATATTTTTTTATTAAAGGAATATTGAAGGGTAATCTGGGGATGACATCATCAAACAATGTGTCCATAATTATTGTTGCTAAGATGGGACTGATCGGTGAGCCCATTGCACAGTGGGTCGAAATAAACAATTTTTGGCCAAAACTCTGTAACTTATGAAACTGGTCCAAAATTAGGTGGCGATTTCAGAAAAAATAATGAAAAAAATCCCATTGAAAAATTGGGGTAACTTTCAGGGGGTTGATTTCTAAAAAATTTTGTAAAATTTTGAAAAAAATTATTCGCAGAGAACTCAGCCTGACAATTAACGTAAAAATAGTGAAACAATTGCCTGGATGAAGTAGGGTGGTTTTATGGGGGTTGAAATCAAAAGAACGGAATTAAAATCTGAAATTGGGGGTTCGCTTTAATGCAACCATACAGTTAATGTAAAAACAGTGGAAACATCGCTTTTGTAAAATAGGGTGGTTTTAAGGGGGTTGAAATCAAAATATTAGAATTAAGATCTAAAATTTAGTATTCATATTGTATTCAGTCTGACAATTAACGTAAAAATAGTGAAAACATTGTCTTGATGAATAGGGTGGTTTCAAGGGGGTTGAAAGTAAATAACAACTACAAAAATTTCAGAAACCACAAAATTCTGTTTGTAAACTTATGGATTTATTCGGGATGTTTTTTTGCAAAAACGAATAAATATATGGTACCAAAAATTAAAAAACAATACAACTTAATAACAAAATTAAAATTAACAAAAAGTATTTTATTTACAAAAAAAGTATAAATTACACTTTTAAATAGTCAAAAGTATATCATTTTATAAAGTAAATTGGATCAATCGTTGGAGTATCAATTACTCCTTAAAAAGCGAGGTTTTTCACTGCACCCAGGGCCGGACTGGATGTTTGAACCGGCCCGGGCGAGTGATCCCAAACCGGCCCATTTCAAAAATGACTTATTTGGCACACAAACCCAATTATTAGACAAAAAACAATATTTTTTTAAAATAAAATATATATTACAAAAACATAACTCAGATAATACAAACAATATAAAAAAACAACTTCATACATGTCTTTTCCCTTTCTAGAAGTACAGTTGATTAGTCTTATTAGTCGCTCATATACATTACTATCCTTCACATAACGAATTACTACTGAACATTGGTCAACAACATTTATGTCTTGGGTAGTGTCCATTTGAATAGCATATATTTTGGCGTTTTAAACTTCATCCGCAATTTTTTCCTTAATGAGGTTAGATATTGCCGTTATTATTATATTAGCAGTTGACTTTGACAAAAAAGTAACTAAATTACCTCTCCCTTTCGAATGACTTACTCTTTTAATGCGTTTTTGGCTTTGTTTAGCTACCTCTTCAACATGTTTTCGTAATAAAGGATCAAATTTTGAAATAAGCAAGACAATTTCTAAAAAATTTCCATTGTCAATATTTTCATGTAATAAAGAATACGCTGCTTCATTTTGGGTATCACCCCTATAGCTTAGACCACGTTTTCGTATTAATTTTATAGTTTCAATCACGCTTTCCAGTATCTGCCTGTTGTTTTCAATTTTTGCCCTCCTTTCTGCAGTAGCACTTGAAAACAACAAACTGTGTACATCTTTATTTTCCTTATGGACTAGGTAAGCTTCAGTGCTGAGTATATGTGCCATGGTTGACTCAAGCTCTTCCAACCTTGTGTATATATGTTTTACCGAAAAATGGATACCAGCAGAAACGGTATTCACCTCCGTGTCGTTAGAGAACGCTAAGCACACCCAACAATGAAACATTTTCTTAGAGCTATTGAAACCCACGTCCTTTTTGAGCCAGACTTTCTGGAATATATTAATTTAGAATTGTAATTACTTTCGAAGCTGTCAATGGACTGTGTGGATGACCTTTCAAAACTAATTCTAGCTCGTTGTTGCAGGATGGTTTTGTGAAGAAAAAGGCTTGGTCTTTGTTTTCATCTTTTTTATCTTGTCCGTCGTTGTTTGTCCCACTCACATTTTGTTCTACATAATCTAGTACTTCTATGTTTTCCTCAGCATTTTCGACCGGAATAGAACTAGTCTCCGCTTGAGAAGCATCATCATTTTTTGTTGCATTTTGGTAATTATCTTGGGTTTCAGTTTTGTCACTATCTCTATTTTGCAAATCCTCCAATTTATTTATTTCAAACAAATCCGAAATTCTATTGCAACTCTCCGCACTTATTTTCAAAAGTCTTTTTCGTTTCTCCCTTTCTTTTTCCGCTCGACCTTTTCTCTTCGATGCTTTGACTTGTCGTTTGTTGTCATTTTCGTTACTAATATCACTCATCTTTAAAATCCTTTTAGAGCATGTAAAAAGAATAACGAAATATTGAAAAAATATCAAATATATAAAGTATTCTCGGGTTCTAGTATAAGCGACACATAAACTGATTTTTCGACTTACTTGCAAATCTTTTTTAACGATTTAAAACCAGAACACTTAACAGTAAACACATCGATAAATACTTTGTAACACGTTAAAATTGTAGAAATTCACTCTATGATCCTAGCGCCTAGCGTTTATTTGGTGTCAGATTATCGAGACGAATGGCAGTCAAATCTGTGATTGTCTGAGATAGAATGACGCAAGCGACAAGCCGTGCGTTGCGTTGCACCTTCACATTGCAGAATTGTACAGTCAACATGCAGACTCCACCCCGCACCCTACTAACATTCATAATTCGTAGAACATTTTTGTGAGCAATCTTCCGGTCGCAGCGTTCCACCAGAGAGCATTTAGTACACCAGTACACGTTAATACGTGGTTGTGATTAACCAACAGCCCACCGGCCCCGTCGACCACCGGCCCATCGGGCTGGCGCCCGATCGCCCGATACGCCAGTCCGGCCCTGACTGCACCATTATGTTTAAAAGGTCATGGTTTAAAAAAGCGCAGCTAAAAGTTGTGGAACATTAAAGTCCACACTTTAATATACACAAATATTTTTTTAACAAAGTCGAACTTTGCCAAACTAAAATTTAAATAAAAAAATAAAGTTAAATTTAGCTGTTTTTACCGGCGCGGTGCCCAATACCCCTTTTTTATGATATGTTTTAAGTCACAAGCCATATATTACTATATAAAGTGAAATATTTATCTAAAATATAACCCTGACCTTGTTCTCTGTCAGACATGGCTGATTTTTAACTTAAAGTTTAAAAAATCACAATCACAAGAACACTAAAATTTCACTGTACAACTACAGACTTACACACGTCTTCGTTCTAAGGTTTGCAGAGTGAAAATTGGCCAGGTATAGGGTTTATGATGATTTCTCTCTTCAATAATGACCTTTATTCTTACTAATTACGCAGTAATTTATACATTTCCTGCAAGTTGTTAAAATTCAATCATTCCTACTTTTGGCCAGAAATTTCTAAAAGCGAGCCACTGAGCATTGGGGTGCCAAAAATCTGTTTATAAAATTTTCCATTGAATGAAAAATACGTGTTATTACATACAAATTTGATGGTAAGTATAAACAATTCTTTATTAAAGCTACAGCAATTTTCTATTAAGTCCCATTTTGCATTAATTGTGGATATAACCAAATCAAGAGGTATGTTGGTAAACAGCGAGACAACATCTAGTGAAATGAGCACATATCCTTGCGGTAATTGATAATTATTATACATACTTGCGAATTCAAACGAGTCTTTAGTGTTGTAACCATTTTCATTTTTGAAGGCAGTAGATAGTATGTTGGCAATGAAACTGGAAAGTTTATAAGTAGGTGAGTTCACTGACGATACAATCGGTCTCAGTGGTATGTTATTTTTATGAATTTTCGGCAACCCATATAACTTGGGTGTCGTAGCATTGTGAATGGACAGGAGTTTCGCTGTAGGCTCATCTATACAATTATTCTTAAATAATTCTTTGATCAGGTCATTAGTTTTCTTTTGTGTGGTGAACGTCGGATCACTTCTTAAAGGTTATATGTTTGTTGATCCTCTAATAGAACACTAACTTTCGCCAAAAAACTGGCGTCAAATAAAAAATATATATTTAGAATTTCTTGGAAAATTAAACACTGACGACCAGAGGTGGTTGCAAAGTAATTACAAATGTGCCAAACAAAAGTTGTCACGTGACTTCCGTTATCAGTAAAATTTTACATTTTTTAAAAATAATTACGAAACATTCATTTACTAGTTAAGATAGACAAATTTTACGAAAAAAAGTTTTCTGGCCTTCAGATTGTTCAGTCAGCTAAAACTAACACACAATAAAAAATCTCATTGAAATGTTGTTTAAATTCCGAAAAATAGCACTTTTTGGATTTACACAATTTCTAAAAACCCCATTTTCTAACTAAGTGCTTTTTTTACAAAATTTTGTACAAAAATTTCTTTAATGTTTATTTTCCAAATCAAAGAATTTTATTTTTAACAAAGGTTTTTTTATTATGAAATAAAAAACTGTTAAAAATATTTGTTTTTCTACAGCAGTCTTTGTTAAAAGTAAAATTCTTTGATATGGGACCTAAACAAAAGAAAATATGAGAGATCAAAGTTGGTCGAGGATTTCGAAATGTGGTATAAGAGCCTAGTTATTGATTCTAAACAACTTCTCTTAATAACTTTTTGTCGTATTTGCTACATAAAAGGCACGCTACTCTACAGTAAAATAGGTTTTTTGGAAATTTCCAAGGCATACTTGAGTTTTCAAAACTGAAATGCTGTTAGAAATTCGCCTTTAACCAAGCAGGGCTAAATCCCAAAAATGAAAATTTAGATCCAGAATTTTTTACTTTTTACAAGAGTCGTTTCACCTATCCGGGGACGCACTGTATACAGGGTGATTTATAACGGGCGGACGAAACTTCGGCAGTATGTTGGGGAGGTCATTTTGAGTAAAAAATAGTATATGAACGTAGGTCGTATTCCATTTAGTTATCTAACTACGAGAGATCCAAGTTTAATTAAGGGACGGGTAAAGGTAAAACCGCTCAAAGTAGCCAATTATTCAAGCTTCATATCTACTACGTATGTAGGCCAATCATATCAAACTTTTTTTTTATGATAGCCTGTAGTTTTATCTGCCAAACGATATGGATTTTATGGCAATCTATTGGTAGGAAGGCCATTAAAAATATTTTAAAAACACCTTGCAATTTATCTCCAAAGAGTTTTTCTCCCAAACGGCCTTTCCAATCTTAGTCTTTTTTATATCAGAATTATTCTTTTTCACAGTTCTAGTGTATGAGATAAAAAATAGAATAAACTGTGAAAAAATGTAAAAAATAAGTTTGAAAAAGTCAAGTTCCCTTACGATTTTTATGAAATTATCTCATTCGCTAGATATTAAGAAGTCTAGGACATAGGCGTCAACAGAATTTGAAATGTGCGTTTCGTTTTTGAGAAAAACGTTAGACAGATAAAACTACAGGCCATTGTACAAAAAAAGCTTGATATGATTGGCCCACATACGAAGTAGATATGACGCTTGAAACATTGGCTACTTTGAGCGGTTTTACCTTTATCCGCCCCTTAATAAAACTTTGATCTCTTGTAGTTAGGTAACTAAATGGAACGACCTATGTTCGTATACAATTTTTTACTCAAAATGACCTCCCCAACAAACTGTTAGAAGTTTGGTCCGCCCGTTTTAATCACCCTGTATACACGGTGATTTTTAAGTTGATTATTTCCTTTTTACCAGGATATAAAGCTAAAAAAAGTAAGCTTTTTTTTCATTTACTACTTTTGCAAAATATCAAAACTAACGTAGGTACAAGGTGTGAAAGTTTCAAATTAAGAACTAAAATTACTTAAAGAAAATTAAACTCAACTTAATCTAAAATGATATGTTCAAAATTATCAGCATTCGCTTCTACACACACGTTCCGCGTATAAGAGCTATGCGGCAGCGGCATTTTGACGACACTCCCAGTGAATAATAATCATATTCACTCATTCATTATTTTCATAAACATGAGCCATTATTGTAGCAATAACATTAAGAAAATTACAATGGAAAACTAGTTGACAGGTCATTGCTTGACAACAGGAATAAACAAAATTAAATTGTTCAGCCGCCTTTGCGCCAAAGTTTAGTTTTTAATTTGAAGCTTTAACACCCTGCACCTCTGTTAGTTTTTATATTTCGGAGAAGTGGTAAATTTGTCTGGTAAACGTAAAGAATCAACCTAAAGCTCACCCTGTATATAAATATATATAAAAAATACTGGTAATGTTTACATTTTACTTTACACAGGATGACAGCTTGTCCGAAAACCTCTTTAGCCCGTATTAGATTAGCCCGTATTAGATATACCTATTGAGTGATTTTTACTTAGTTAAAAAATTGCGTTTTCGAAGTTGTGTAAATCCAAAAAGTACAATTTTTCGGAAATTAAGCAAGATTTCCATACGCTTTTTTATTGTGTATTAGTTTTAGCTAACTCAACGATTTCAAGGCGAGAAAACAACTTTTTTTTGTAAATTTTGTCTCTAACTTGGCTAGTAAATGTACGTTTCATAATTATTTTAAAAAAATGTAAAATTTTACTGATAACGGAAGTCACGTAACAACTTTTGTTTGGCCCATTTGTAATCACTTTGCAACCACCTCTGGTCGTCAGTGTTTGATTTTCAAAGAAATTCTAAATATTTTTTTTTATTTGATGCCAGTTTTTTGGCGATCACTTTATTTATTATTTGTTTATAATAATTTTCTTACGTAGTGCACACTGTAGTTTGCGAATTTGAATTCGGCGCCGAGATGGCTCCGCGCCGAGTTGTCTCGGCGACGAGCTGGCCCCGCGCCGAGTTTGCGGCGCCGAGATGTCCTAGACCCATATATATAGTGTTAGTGTTAAAACTAAAAAGTAATTGCATTATTAAATTTGTTCAGGCTACCAAAAGGGCAAATTCAGATTACTATTTAAAATAGCATCTGCTCTTCCACTTATCCCACGTAAAGCTTAAAAATATTAAATAATTAACGACACTAACTGTAGACTAATAATACTATCGTAATGTTAAACATATACCTATGCAAGAGATTGATTATGATGCACTGATTTGGTGATTAAGTAGAATGTTAAACAGATTAGAGTAAAATTTCTCAAGAGGAATAGGTTTTGAGATGCACCGGCAAAGAATTGTATAAATAAGATATATTGTAAGAAAAGGATCGCTCATAAATTGCAGTTTCGTGATATGGAGGCGTAATCAGATTTCTATTTCGCGTATTGACACTATGAACATCAGATCTAATAGTAATTTTTGTATTAAGAGCGCGAAATTAATGATTTTAGAGCGTGAGAATGTTACCGCTTTTGACGAGGCGATAGCCGATAGCCGAGTCAAAGAAGTCATTCGAATTTCGCGCTCACAATACAAACAATGTTTTTTCTACAACCGTTAAACAAGAATATCAATAATGTTTCGCGCCGTAGTGCACGAACATTTTTGGCGCTCTAGTGCGCGAAATGCCTTTTTTCACGTCAATGGTAACGTAAATAAATATCCCAATAAACTAAATAAGAGGGTACTTTAATTGAGATAATTTTATGAAAAAATGTGGCTGAATGAAGTATTCTACGATTGTGCATATTTAACCATTTCATTTCCTTAAGTTTATGTGTTATGTGATCAAATTTTCTAATAGCGTTAGTCTGTTATTTTGTCAAGAGCAGTGAAGATATCGTCAGTTATATTTAAAAGTGCAGTTGTACAGCTATAGCCTGGTCTAAAGCCAGATTGAGTATCTGCAGTGATTTCAAAAGTTTCAACGTAATGCCTTATTTGTACGTCTGCTTTATTTACTTACGGCCGGTCTTATGAAGGTCACTAAACCTGACGTTAACTTTAAATCGCTGTTAAAATAAACAAAAGCTCATCAAAACGTTGGCGCTTATGACATATTATTCATTAGTAAACTAATTTTTATTCACTTTTGTTTATTTTAACAGCGAATTAAAGTTAACGCCTTTATAAGACCGGCCGTTAGCGTGTGAAAGTTGAAACAGTTAACGTTGGCAATTCCATCCGCGAACGGCAAAGCAAATATCCGCGAACGACAAAGAAAAGGAAACACAAAGGTGCCCCGCGTAAAATTAAATCAGTGAACCGCAAAGCCGCGAACGGCGAGGTCTGACTGTATATGCACTGCATCATCAGTAATTTTGGGCGATACTCATGTTTCTGCTACACCAACCATATCACAATACAACGACTGTACAAGATCCTTAAAATCTTTGAAACTGTCTAGTAGCGACCGAATATTTAAACGGGCAACCTTAATAATGCCACCACTCATCTGAAAAGAAGCAATATTAAAAAACAGACAAAATCCATTAAGCAATTAATCAACATCAGCAGATACTGATGAACCCCAAAATTATAACTATAAACAAATTTTATACGATGACTCATAAAAATGAATATTTGATTAATAGAAATAAAACTAAATATATTACCATAAGCACATTTTCAGCAACATACCAGTAAACTTAACAGCAGAAAGATTGACAAAAATCTAAATGAACTTATATTTGCGAAGCCATCAAAATAACTAAAAGTAAACCACAAACTGTATAAAAATACATTTTTGTGGGAAAAATTTTCCACACTTCCTGAAAAAAGTTGTACCTACTATCACTGAAAATTTACTGCGGAGTTATTAAACATAATGTAATTTGCTAAAAACTTGCATAGAATTTTCCTCAAGATTTCTTAAAATGAAAAGCTACCGGAAAGAGAATGCAAAATTTATTGAAAGTTTATAGGAAAATTGAGGCATAGGTAAAGACATTAACTTAAAATTCCCTACATATTTAATTTGCTGAAACTTGATATGAAAGTTGCTGAAAATTTGATACAAACATTCCCATGTTTCAAAGCTAATAAGTTACGGAACGCTTACTGTAATTTATGAAATATTTACAGCAAACTTACTGAGAAAGTTACTGGAACTTCTGTAAGCTTGCGGGAAACTATGTGAAAAGTCTGTACTTCCACTTTTCTGAAAGCAGAATAAACAGTTGCTAAAGTGTTCATACAAATTTGCACATATATTTTCTGAAAACTTGTTGACACTTAAAGGTTGCTGTAGGAAGTTCTAATCAGGATTCTAATATACTTAAGATTTTCTGTAATTCAAGATAAACAAATCAGGATTAACAACAGTAACTCAACAAAGCTTCTGTGTTGTATTCGTAACAATTGGAGCCGCCTTCTCTTCTTGTTTTGAATTTTAAACTTTAATTACGGTGTGTTCTTCATGAACTGCATACATATTTTATACTGTTTGCATTATCGCTTTCAACAATAATTTTTTGTGTAAGGTATATAATGTAAATCAAACTTACCAAAGACCTGCACATATGTTACTCGCATACATATATTCATTTTATAATAGCTCTCATGCTAATTTCTTCCCACACATATCACTTTAATAACGTCTCACGAAAATGATATTCTGCTGAGAAATAAAAAAAATAAAATGTCATATACGGTGTAAGCCTTATTTGCGACTATAATCTAACTTGTGGCAAACGAAATCGCTTAGGCTACACTTTGCTCATTACTTCTACTGCACCTACAAATTAAGGTGAATTATAAACCTAAAATAGTATAACACTTGTGGCAACCCTTGTGATTCTTTGCTAGAGATGGTTTCCTCATCAACACATCACAATGAAATAATTTATGAGCTGTTTGGTTTTGAAATGAATGAAACTTGGAAAAGTCGAATCGCGGATTTTACTTTGCACAAGTAACAGCTTGCTGTGCGACAGTCGACAGCCCCAACCATCCACCTTTACACGAACAATCCGTTCTAAAAAAAAAAAACGACGGCCTTGCCGCAAGATTGTATCGATTGTTGTTATCTCTTTATCATCGGCGTTCGCAAGGCACGGCTAATTTTGCAAACCAAATAGAGTGTAACCCAAACCATACCAAGCCCACTCCCCGTCATTGTTGTACGAAGCCAAACAGCCGGTGGCTTTTAAATGCACAATTTTTGCTGCCGCATTAGCGTTTATCTATTATCTTACGCAGCCGCGGTCATGCTCAGGTAATATTAAGTAAGCAATCGTGCAAGATGCGGATATCGTTACATAATTCGCCGTGATGAACAACGTGCCGGCTTCAGGGTCGACCTAGAAATTGGTTTTCGGTGCGAGTCGCCGGGTTTGTGTGTGGTGTGCGAAGATGGAGTATGGACATTACGAGTACACGAAGTTGGTGTATGGAAGGTACGGTTTAGATGTTGTAGATGCTATGTATGGCGTAGAGATGCCAAATGCTTTCTATTAACTGCAATCTGCACTGCTTACTGTGGAATATTAAAAAATATATCAGATTTGCATGCACGCCACTTCCAAGGTGGTCCTTACATAAGTATATACTATTACCTATGCCTGCGTTTATAGTTTTCTAGAGACCCCCGAGGTCTTTAATTTTGTTTCGCCCTGCACTTTGGCAGATATAAATTAGCTTTCTCGCTTTTGCTTAGTAAATTCAAAAATGCTTATTATTTAACTGCGCATTTTTAACAATTTATTGCAACAGGCTATCCACAAATGTACAGAAATTATTAAAATTGTGAACTCTAAAAGGTCCAAAAAGATGCAAGAATAGGAAATTAAAATCGGCTGTAAGTTGATTTGTGGCAGGTGTGTGTTTCTCATTACCGTTTTTATATTTCCTATTCTAATCAAGCCGAGTAGTTTATTATTGAAAGCTAACCTTGATGTAGGGCTACATTTATTTGCAAGATTACTGGAAATTACATTTTTAAAGTACTATTTGAGGTTTGCAACGGAAAGATATGCTGCAAAAATAATTTAAAATTAATTTCCACCTTCAACTGGCTGCATGTTCCTGAACATTATTGGCTGTTTACTGATCATAAAATTTTAAAGGAAATGTTTTAACACATTTATATAAGTCACGTATCGACATATTTACTTGGTAGCTAATCGTAAAACGACGATTTTCTCACGTCATAATTTAGTATGTATATTGCATTCTACGAGATGGGAACTGAATTTGCTTTAGAGAAAGTACACTATTTAACAGTTTTGTGTTAGGGGAGTGATCGAGTACTATTATTCATTGCGGAAGGAATTGGTAATTCCAGTCTTTAATATGGTCTTTGAATGTTGCAACTGCAGTATTTAACAAATTTTAAAATATTTTAAAAAGCAGCATTGTACCTATTGGTTGCACATTCAAAATTGCACATTTGCACATCCAGTTTCAGATGTGTTATAGGATTTTGTTCAGGCCCAATTTTTAAAATGAAAATTCCCGAACGTAATTTTTATCTTACTTTTTGCAACTTGTAAACCCTTAATTATACTCTGGAATTCGAAGTTGCAACTTCTAAGATTGAACTTGTAATTTTTAAAGTTAAAGTTACGTCTATAATCACAATGACAGCCTGGAAATTTAAAAATGCAACTTTTAAGCTTGCGTGTATAAATACTATAAGTATATCTCATTCAACTCGAATATGTTACATGTCACCTCAAACTGGAACTTAAACTGTAAAATTGCTGCTTGCAAATATTTAGATTGTAATTTTACAAGCTGAAGTTTTAACTTTTTTATACTAAAAACTGCATCTTTACGTGATTATTACTGCTATTTTATAGAAATGCCATAATATACATAAAAGGTTTATGTACCTAGGTTTAATTTCAACTATACTCGTAGTTACGGAAACCAATTGTAAATTGTAAACTACAAAGTTCAGCTTGTAAACTAGAAATTTCAACTTGTAAATTCGAAATTGCAATTCGGAAGCTCTAAATAATTGTTTGATTCGTAATTGTGGTATGTAAAGTAAAACTGCTGCTTGCAAACATGATATTGCAACTTTTGAGTTCGAAATTAAAATTGTTAACCTCATAATTGCAACTTCCAAATTCAGAAGTACACACAACTTGTAAATTGAAATTCCAACTTCTAAACTGGAAATTAGAATTATTAACTCATGATGTAGCTTATGAACTCGGAACTACAACTTGCAACTTTGAAATTGCCACTAGTTGGGTATTAAAATTGTTGACCTCGTAATTGCTTGCAAATTGAAATTTTAACTTTCAAACTAGAAATTAAAATTGTTTTTTCTATAGCACATGTTAAAGTGTGCTTTTATCAACTCAAAACAAAAGGTCAAGTTTTACTTTAACAGCAAGGGTAGATAAAGTAGCACTTTAACATCAAGGATAGATAAAGTAATTTAATTTTCTAACTTTTGTTTAAATTAAATATGACAGCTTCGTATTATCGTAGCAACCCAATCTAGCTACTGACATTTTGAAATGTCATTATTTTCTTTTGAAATCGTTAAAGTTCTTGCTATAGAAAAAAATATTGTATTATACACGACGATAAAGTTATTTCTATCCACTCTTGGATCATTAACGTCTCGACTTCGTCTCAACGTTAAACGATTCACTCGTGGATAAAATTTAACTTTATCGTCTTGTATAATAAATTACTATTAATTCTTAATTGCAGCATCTTTTAAATTCGAAGCTACAGTTCGTAGAACTACAACTGGTAACATAAAATTTTAACTTTTAAACTCGAATTTGCAACTTGGGAGATATTGTAATTTTTAAAGATAAAGTTTATTACAACTTCTATAACCGAACTAGCAACCTGGAAACTAGCAAATTCAGCTTTTAAGAGTTTGATTGGATATTTACTTTATTTTGGTGTTGCGTCAGCATAAGACTACAACAAAATCAACTTCAATGTGCAACTCGAATGGCATCTTTAAAATTGAAATTGAAGCTTGTACAATTCCAATTGTACTTTTTAAAGCTAAAATTCTAACTTGTAAACACGAAATTGCAACCTGGAAACTTTTAATTGGAATGTTTCACTCTAAATCGCACTTCTAAGACCGCATCTTTGCGCTTCTTGTACTGCAAGAATATAGAAACACCAGAAGACTAAAAAAAATATTTAACTTTTATTAGAAATATAATTTCCAAAATCAAATAGAAACTTTTAATTGTCATATTTAGACTCTCTCATTTGTATATGTATTTGAAGTTTTAATATTATGAAATTGCAACAATTGAACGGCAAGAAGAATAACCTACAACTTTACTTAATTGCAATTTTTATTGTTCAATTTTATTCCACACCAATATTAAAAGTAAAAGTTCCAATAGTAATTTTGATATTGGTATTTGCAAGCTATAAATTCCAAATTCCATCCTGCAAACGAGAAATTTGAATTTGTAAATTCGACATTGCAAATTGTGAATTTGAAATTGCAACCTGTAAATTGGAAATTGCAACTTGGGAATTGGACATTTCAACTGTAATGCTCTAAACTGGAAATTGAAAACTCTTAATTACAACTTGTAACCTCGAAATTGCAACTTATAAACGATAAATTAAAATTGCTTAACTAGTAACTGCTACTTGGAAATTCAGAATTACAACGTGTAAACTTGAAATTATAACCTTTAAACTAGAAATTGGAACTGCTTATATTGTGATTGTAGTAAGGTCAGAATTATAGTTTGTAAACATGAAATTACTACAATTATCTTCGATATTAAAATTGTTGACCTAGTAGTTACAACTTACGGAGAATGACCAGTTGTAACTTGAACTTGAACTTTTACAATAGAAATTAGAATCGCTTAACTGGTAATCATAGCTTGTAAACTAGAAACTACAGCTTGTAAACGTAGAATTAGAACGTGTAACCGTAAAACTGTAACTTCCAAGTTCGAAATTAAACTTGTTGATCACGTAGTTGCAACTTGTGTACGACGAATTACAACTTGTGAACTTAAAATTGTAAATTTTAAACTTGAAATTGCAACTTGCAATATTGAAATTGTAATTTCTAAACATCTAACTATACTCAAAATGACAACTTGGAAACTCAAAAATGCAACTAGATCAAAAACAAAAAAAAAATTTAATCAACTTTAATTTCCAACACGTAAAATTGCAACTGGCGCACACGAAATTGCAACATGGAAACTCAAAATTGCTATCTCGAAACTCAAAATTACAATTTTAACTGTTTAAATCGCAATTGTTAAATCTTTTAGCTGCATCTTTGGCGTGCAATAATTCTACGATCTAGGCATACCATAGTAGAAAATGTTATTGAATTTTAATTTGAAATATAACGCTCAAAATAAAATGAAAGCCGTTAATTGTAAATTAAAATTTCAAGAATTGCAGTTTAACCTTGTAAACATGAAAATGCAACTTATAAACTGGTCAACTGGAAATTGCATATTAAAAATTGTAATCTAGAAATTCCAATTAATACACATTGAATTTGAATTTGAAAAATAGAAATTTCAACTTGAGAACTCGAAATAGTAAATTGTAACTTGTAAATAATAAATGAAACCTGTCACTTGATATTGCAATTATAAACTTGTTCTGGAAATTGAAACCTTGAAATTGGATATTGCAAATTGTAAACTATAAATTTCAATTTGAGATCTGTAAATTTCGACTTAAGATCTCGAAATAGTAAATTGTAAACCCGAAATTGTAACTTATAAAAGAAAAATGTCAACTTATAACTTGAAATTCCGACTTATAAACTGGTCTACTGGAAATTACAACCCGTAAATTGGATATTACAGATTGTACACTAGAAATTTCAATTTGCAAACTGTAAGTTTCATCTTGAAAACTGAAATCTTGAACATGAGGACTCGAAGTAGTAAATTGTAAACTCGAAATTATAACTTGTAAATTAGAAATGTCAACTGTTAGCGTGAAATTGCGACTTACAAACTTGTTCACTAGAAATTGTAACCTGTATTCAATATTGCAAAGTAGTAAATTAGAGATATCCTTTTGTAAACTCGAAATTACAATTTAAAAACTGGAAATTTCAACTTGGGAATTCGTAGTAGTAAATTGTCAACTCGAAATTATAATTCTAAAAGTCAACGTGATATTGTGAGATATTAACTATATTGCAAATCGCAATCTAGAAATTGTAAAAGAATAGTAAATTGTAAACTCGAAATTGTAACTTGTAAAATATAAATGTCAGCCTGTAACTCAAAATTGCGACATAAACATGTTCTCTGGAAATTCCAACCTGTAAATTGGATATAAAAAAAATGTATACTGGGAGTTTCAATTTGTAAACTCTAAATGTCAACTTCAAAATTAGAAATATCTACTTAAGAACTTGTACATAATAAATGTCAACTTATAACCTGAAATTGCTACTTCAAAATTGAATATTGCAATTTGTAAACTAGAAATTTCAATTTGTAAATTCTAAAGCGCAACGCGAAAGCTATTTCATCTTGAAAACTGGAAATAGTAAATTGTAAACTAGAAATTGTAACATGTAAACTATATATATATCACTTACAGCCTGAAATTAAGATTTATAAACTTGTCCATTGCAAATTGCAACTTGATAATTGCATATTGCAAATTTTAAACTAAAATTTTAAATTTTTAAACTCTAAATTTCAACTTGAAAAGTAGAAATTTCAACTTCAGAACTTAGTAAATTATGGACCCGAAAAAGTAAATTGTAAACTTGTAAATTATTAATGTCAACCTATAACTCGAAATTGCGACTTACAAACATGTCCACTGGAAATTGCAACCTGTAAATTGGATATTACAAATTGTAAACCAGAAGTTTCAATTTGTGAACTCTTCTACATTTTATCTTAGAAATTCGAAATTTCAACTTGAAAACTCGAAGTAGTAAATTGTAAACTCGAAATTGTCAACTTCTAACTTGCAATTGCGACTCCTAAGCGTGTGTTTCCACTGGCAATTGCAATCTGTAAATTTTATATTGAAAATTGTCAACTAGAAATTTCAATTTGTTAACTCTGAATTTCAACTTAACAACTGGAATTTCAACTTGAATACTTGTAATAGTAAATTGTAAACTCGAAATTATAACTTGTTAACCCGAAGTTGCTGTTTATAAGCTCTGAAATTGCAACTTGTAAACGCAAACTTATTAACGCAAAGCTGCAAATTGTAAAGTCAGAATTTCAACTTGTAATCTCGAGGTAGTAAATTGTAGATTCGAAAATGTAACTTGCAATTTGAAAATGCCAACTGGTAAACTTGCAATTGCGACTTGTAGAGTCTGAATTGAAATTGCAGCTTGTAAAATCTCAATTTCAGTGCGTGGGCTCTGTAATTGCAACGTGTAAAACTAGAGATCGTAGTTGCTAAACTTGTAAATTTGAAATAAAAATTGCTCAATTAGTAATTGCAACCTGTAAACCTTGTAAATTCAACATTGAAATCGATAAAAAATCTATATGAGGCTGATTGTATTCTACACCATTCATAAGCAATTTTTATTAAGCTGTTCACAGAATTTTAAAAGTTGCACCTGCAACTGTGAAACTAATAGTTACATGGTTTAAACTTCTAATTGCGCATTATACTTACAGTCATATTGTTATGTTTTCATCAGGGCACAAATTATGTTAAAACTTCAATTTCTTAAGTAAAAGTACAATGTGAAAGAAACATTTTTGCAAATTAGGAAGAATAAATTATAAATGAAAAGGTAACTAGCAGAGGACTCAATATGAAAAGAATTCTAAAAATAAATTAAATGCTTGTAGTTGAAAAAATCAACAATTTCAAGTTCCATCCAAAGTCCAAGGGGTTAAATATGATAAATTATTTGTAACATACACCAGTAAGCTTAAATAACTACGAAAATTCGAGTTAGACAGATTTATATGCTTTCAAAATGGCAGAGTAATACAGTTGGTTACAGTACGTGTGTTGTTGAATTACAAACATATGTGACGATGCATAGTACAATACGATTCGAGATGTGTTTGTTGATGTCCTACGAGCGCAGCACACTGGTAGGCCACCTGGAGATCGTGGAGCACGTATTTGAGGCACTGGTGGAGTCAAGGTACCTGAAGACTAAAGGTAACGCATTTCCGAGGCAGTAATATTGTCCGACACAGCTGCACCATAGTTTAAGTGAAGGCAGGCAATATCCAAGATTGCTAGGGCTCAAGCAGCAAGCCAAACCTGGTTGCGCGTATACCTGAACACTGCTGCAACAATAGTAAACTTGTGAGAGTCATAAATTGAAAAACAATGACGTATTACCCTTAGCAGCCATATTTGGGTCGAATTCAAGGAAATTAGGTCACTGGGGCGAACTGGTATACTTCAGTGGGAGGTCTATGTGGACAGCAACAAGGTGGAAGCTGGAAGTCTTCGTCACGGCGTCAATGGACCGCGGCGCAGCTATCTGCAGGTTATTTCCTCTCCAACCCTCCGGGAGATCCGAACAAAAACTGGCTAAGGACACTTCGTTATGAGAGCTACCTGTGCCCATATGAATTTTAGTGTAACTTAGACATGTGGGTGTAGATTTTTTTTAACATGTTTGGCGCGTTTTTTTATAGCTTTATTTTGTGCGTGAAGCTTTCGTTATTAAAAATACGTGACGAATGACATAAGCCGTTTAGCTTAGAATGCCTGACGTAAGTTAAGCCAATTAAGTTTTTATTGAAACAATTGATGCGTTGTTTTAGAGCGTTGAACTTTAGGGAGCTATATATGCATTTGTAACCGATTTTAGGGTGTTTTTTCTGTCTATTGTCATTATCAGTGATCGTTTGCCGTGAAATGTAAATAAAGTTATACTTGACATGCATTATTCACATTAAAAATCCGTTACCAAATTGGTAGTTTTTATTACGCGGTTGTATTTCACTAATTAGGAAGTGCTTACCTTACTGAGCGTGCATAACAGCCTTCCTAATGAGTTTGGACCACGTGCACATCACAATTAACCTTCTGTAAGGGCATCTAGTATACAGCAGCGAGATCGTGGATCTGAACGGCGCCCATGTTTCCGGAAATTGAAAGAAGTCCATTTTGCTTCGACGCAGTAAACCCAGAGATCGTGTGGGAACCCCAGTGCCATACGTTGGGGCGCTTATTATTTATTTTCAATTTTACTGTATTTAGCTCGCGAATTTATTAAATGTTCGTTGCCATACTAATGTACAATAAATTTTAAGACCGAAAGTTTATCAGAATAAAAGAAGCATTTTTTTATCTCGTTAGAGAATTCGTTTCAATCTTTGAGTCACATGCTAGTTTGGTAGAAAAAGTATTTTTTAAAATAAAACAAGATCTGCTTGTCGTGTTGCAAGCCTTTAAGCATCATACTTTTCCATTTTCCATCATTAGTCAAAACATACGACAATATATTCGCTTATAGCGTCCTACGCCCTACTGCTCCCAATTGCCACCCTCTCTGGTCCATCCAGTCTCCTGCTACCAAATTTCTAGCAGACATCGTTTTCTGCATACTTCTCAGCTAGGTTGTTTTTGGTCGTCCTCTTTTTCGGTGTTCTACAGGAGTCCACTGGAATATTTCTTTAGGGATTCTTTGTACATGACCATACCAAACTAGTTACAATGATTGTTGTTTCGATGCCCATGCAATCTCTTATTCTTTCATTTAGAACTCTCTCTCTCCAAACGAAGTACACATGCTAATCTTCGCCAGAAGTCCATTTCAATGGCCCGTAGCTTTCTTTCTACGGTCGAGTTTATGTACCATACTTCGGATCCGTATGTCACGCTTCTGTCTTATACTATCACGATTCAATCGTCAGCAAAATGTAGGGGATATAAAGATGTTTCATTTGTTATTCGAACTCCCATGTCGTGGCATTTATTTCTCCATATTTACAGCGTATGGTTCAGGTTAAGTTAATAAGGTAGGTGAAAGTGGACATCCTTGTCGAAGACCTTTCGTCACTTCAAATGCTTCTGATAGCTGCTGTCCGATCTTCACCTTGGATAGTGAGTATCTATCAAGTTGTTTTATGATCTTTATTACTATAGTGTTTATAGCTAGTTTCCCTAACGTTTGCCATAGCTTACTGATGGGTACACTATCATATGGTTTGGTAAAATCGATGAATAGTAGATGGCTTTACCTCTGTGTTTCCAATTGTGTTAGGCAAAGTCTATTATTGACGCACGACCGTCCTGCTCTAAAACCAGTCAGCTGTTCTATCTCAGTGGGGCCGTATTCGTCTTCTACAAAGTGTTTTAAAGTTTTGCTATAGATTTGAATTAATGTACTTGTAACCATTGTGCATCGTAACCATTATGCATCTGTAGTTTCCACACTTATTTCTCTGGCCTTTTTTGTAGATCGGTGTTCCTTCTCTTCTTGTTTTCAGTCTTTAAACTGGTTTGTCACAATACTCATCATGAGCCAAGTTTTTCATTTCGCTGTACGTCTTTGCTTTAACATCTTTCATTACTTGGTTCTTTCCTTCTATTTGCCCTTCTCTAATGGTGCTCAGCATACCCTTACTTCGCAAAATATGACCTAGTAGCTCACCTTTTTGTATTACCTTGATGATCCTTCTTTCTTCTACTATTCGTCTAAGAATCTCATCATTCTTTGCCCTTTCCATCCAGCTGAGCTTGGGCATCCTTCTGTAGCACCATAGTTCTAGTGCTTCCAGGTGTTTCTTTTCTGGTATTCCAAAGGTTCAGCATTCGCATCCGTAAAGGGTGTTATCCACCCCATTT
The DNA here is from genome assembly GCA_940337035.1 of Agriotes lineatus. Lineage (NCBI taxonomy): Eukaryota > Metazoa > Arthropoda > Insecta > Coleoptera > Elateridae > Agriotes > Agriotes lineatus. The sequence goes on along the minus strand of OW679201.1, from coordinate 116,995,838 downwards.
TCCAAACGCCAGGAACTTGTTCTCCATTTTCTTATCTTTCGAACACTCTCAATAGTAATTTTTCAGAGCCCTATTTAATTAATTCCACAGGTATATCTGTATCTTCTGGTCCGCATGCTTTTTATTTTTCTTAGAGAATACTGCTTTCTGTACAATTTCTTCTGTGATAATTACTGGTTGTCCTTCGACACGATAGCTGGTTGGAGAGTGTGACAGATATTCTTGTCTTTGTTCCGTAAGCTCGTTCTTATAGTGCACCTCCCAGTCTTTCATGCTAATTAAGTGTAGATTAACCTCTGGTACGTCATTGATCTCTACACTTTTTATGAATTGCCATGTTTCGGATGATGTCGTTCCTCCCATGCACATATCTATCTCTAAACATTTGTTTTCCCAGCTTCGGCTTTTTTCTTCTAAAATCATGCGTTTGAATTTTGCTAGCTCCCACATTACTGTGTTCTGATCTTGTGCTTTGGACAAGATCCTTCTCTGGCTTAAAGTATGTGCAGGTAGAGATCTTTAGTTACGTTAGGTTTTAGAGTGTTGTCTAATTTTTCATCTGATCTTTTTCTATATAGTTCTCGCACGCTCTCATCCTGTAGTCGGTCTGTTCTGTATTTAGTCCCGCTTATTTGGTTTGGTATGGGTTTTGGATTCCTTTTCGCTTGTGTAACATATTTAGTTGGAAATTCTATTTTTGCGTTTATTACTATTATTATTATTTGTTAAGTAAGCAGACTGCTAGACCGACTTTTGCTTACTGTCGACAATTTACAGTATACGTATACATTGCAGCTCTAGTTAGCAACAACTAAAAAAAAGAAAAATCCTAAAAAGAACAATACAGAGATCGCAATAACATCATCAAGAGCAATAAACATTAGATGGTGGTCCGAGCCACATTTCTTTCCTCTGAACACTTACATTGGGAGTTACTTACAGCCATTCAAACTCTATTTTACTCAACCTTAATAAGAAATTCTCATTCCAATTGTAGCTTTTGAACGAGCTTTAACTTGGAAGAACAACTCCCGATTTAAATTACAGAAATACTCATTCAAAGTGCAATTGTTCCAATTCAGAGATTCGAAAGGAATTTTATTTAGACACTGCAGTTATATATTTTAAATTCAATAAAGGTTGCATAAGTGAGCGGATGGCCCCGCGAGAAAATGCTCCCATCTCAGGCGGACGGCCCGGGTTCGAATCCCCGGCTACCACGCTAACACATGTGGTAGTCGTTGACCCCTACAAAAGGGAACTCTTCCTCACTTTCGACGGGCAAGGCTAGCACATACCCGGCCTAAGGGCAAAGAGGGCTTATAGAACCACTTTGTGGTTAAAACGGGCCACTGGCCTATAATAAGAGGAAGAAGAAGAAGAAGAAGAAAGGTTGCATAAGATGCCTTCGTAATGTTTGCCACGGCAATGGATACTTTCTTTATTGTAAAATATGTGAAAGTGAAATACATACTGATGGCATGCAGATGTTTATAAATATGTAAATACAAAGTGTGCCTTATAACATTTTACATAAATATAAATACACTTTTTTGCTACGTTCTTGATAGTATAGTTATTCGTTTCTCTTATCTGCTGATTGTTCGCTATGAAGCCGTATACTAGTATTTCATAATACAAATAACCAAATGTTATCTAATAGATAAAGATAATTGTGTTACGTTGTTTACTATAAATATAGTTCAAGTGCATGTAATGAATTTTCTCAGAATTCCAGTTGTTACTCTCGTAATTATATACTTTCAGCTGATCGACTTTGAATTTTACTTACTATGAAAATTAGTTGATTTGCCTTTTGTGTAATTTTGTAGGATTTGTCCTAGCTTTGCAAAGCTTACGATTCACTATAATCTTTAATCTTTTGAAGACCTGAAACTGGATACCGACCACAGAACTTGTGTAAAGCGAGACCTTCGCCCAGATTCCCAGCGATTGCTCGGATTCTTCGACGATTTGGTCTCTATCGTCCCAAAAACGACCTACAAAGCGGGTATGTTGCCTGCGTAATCTCTGTTGTACTGCACATTCACGCACGGTTTTTTTATCGAATGTCTTAGATATCTTTTTGAGCACTTCAAAATTTTTGTTTCAGTTGTCATCTGGTGCGAGAGTTTGCTAAGACTAGTTTTTATTTCTGTTCTTTGTTCGAGCTTCCTTTTGTTTATTAAGTTTCGGCATAGACAAATGTATTGCTGTATGTTTATTACTAATAAATGTGTTCGCATATTTTTTAGTATTCATTGTCAATACACAATATTCGTTATTTCTAGATGTATTTTACTAGTTTGCAACCTTAATTAGGTCTTGCTTTTGCAGAAAAGCATACTCGGTCAATATTTTTAGACATTGTGTCGTATTCCGCTGCCTGATAAACTAATAAATAAGTTAAAATCTGTTTTTAAGAAATACCTAATATGATAAGGAATACGATACCGTGGGCCAAATTGTTTCTTTTCCAATTTTTTACTTTCTTAGCGTGATTGAAAGCCCTAAGAAAGCCCAATAGATATTGCCCTAGACCGTGACTCGGCTAGTGTTTTCGACAGAAAATCAATGGTATATTTCAAAATTTGCGCATTGTTAGCAACATTGGATATTAAGTCGATAATGCGAACTGGTCTCCATGCCAACAGGCTGATCAAAGACTCTTTGTAGTTATTATTAAGGAAATTAGCAATTTGTGTTCTCATTTAGTAGCTTTTTGAATAATCTACTAATATGTGTTAAAAATTGTGACTTGTTAAAAATGTAATAGCATATTTGGTGCAAAATATCAAAAATGAAGCCCTTTATAGTTGACAGTTTTATTTACTTGCTGTTGCATTTTTAGATATGCCCTGTATAATTATTATTGGGTAACTAAAATGAGCGGAAGCGACTTATTATCATTGTTATTACTGCCATATGGTTGATTAATTCAGGGCCCGATTACAATATGTAGATTTTCAACAATGAGATCGAAGTAGTAGATAACATCGACACGTATTATGCCATCATATTTAACGACCTTTTAATGTTGGTAGCCACTACGATGATTAAAAATTGATTTGTCATATAGCGTAACCCATTAAAAAATATTTTTTAGTCTGGCTAGTCCAAGAAATAATTTTGTTTTATAGCTTGGTTTGTAAGAAATCTAAAAATGAAATGTAGGTATAGGTTCTTGATAGCGAACTTCTATGTTTATGACGCTCACGACCGTATTTGTATATAATAATTATTGTAATAAATTAAATCATTATGACTAGAGGTACGCGCAGTTACCATTCTGTAAAATTAAAAATAGCTGCTTTCTACATTTTAATTTACTAACAATCTCTATGCTACCCAATACCTCTAACACACAAATAAAATTAAAATCTTCTTGCAGCGAACCACCAGAAAAAAACGAGAAGTCCAAAGATGAATATCCAGCAGTATCGTTTTTCCAGCTGGTACGTTCGCTTTTAAATCATTCTTCCAATGCTTAACATACATTCTCTTACAGTACAGATACGCAACCACCCTAGACAAATTTATCCTGTTCATAGCAACGATATTCTGTGCAGTATCAGCAATAAGCAGCAGCTTGCTCTCGATCACTTTTGGAGAAGCCACAGGCGTGATCGTCAGCTACGTTGGCAAAACGTTTGAGAAACCCAACGCCACTGAACAGGCAGCAGCTGAAGATCTCCTAGATGATGGCATGATAACCTTCGTCATCGTTAGCTGCTCACTAGGGCTTGCCATTCTCGTTTCAACCTATTTTGCTACGCTGCTGTTCAATTATAGTGCCTTACGACAGGTGGGTTGCTTGGCGCGTGCGCCAATTGGATTTTTGATTTTGATTGTGTGGTTTGCAGACGTACAGGATCAGGGATTTGTTCTTGGGCAAAATCTTAAACCAGGATGTATCGTGGTATGACCTGCATCAGACGGGAGATTTTGCTAGTCGCGTTGCAGAGTAAGTAAAAATATTAGTTACAGCGAGTACTTGCTTGAACCTATTTTTTAACGTTAAATAAGAAATAGTATTACGAGGGCTATTTGATACCTAATTTCACGGAGTTGAAAAACTCCAAGACAACGTATTAAAATTTTGAGCGAATGCGAGAAACAATTTGGAACTCTACTGATGGTTGGAGTCCGACGGGACGCATTAGCGAAAACGGCACCCTTCAACGGTTATAAACGACCATTTTAAGAATATTACGCAACAGACGGACCTGACATTTGTTCGTTTGAAGAATATAATAAATGGTAGACAGGAAAATATCAAAAAGCCCACATATTTTAAAAACTAGAGTTGAGAACTTCAATTTAATTTTAATTTTACATAAATAATTACATTCAGAATCACATCTCTGTTTTTTCCAGCGATTTAAAGAAAGTGGAAGAAGGCATAGGTGAGAAAGTGTCGATATTTATTTTCTACGAAATGGTCTTTGTGACGTGCATTCTACAAGGACTAATCAGGGGATGGGAATTAGCTCTTATCTGCATGGTATCGTTTCCAGTTACAACTATATCCATGGGCTTCGTTGCCTGGGTACGTGGTACAATGTTGCAGAAAGAACACTTGCTCACTTAAAAAATCTTCTAGATTTCTTCCAAACTAGCTAAGCAAGAAATGGACGCATACGGAGAGGCTGGTGCTATAGCAGAGGAAACTTTGAGCTCACTCAGAACAGTGGTTGCTTTTGGCGGCCAGGAAAAAGAAGAGGAGAGATACAACAGCTTGCTGCTGTTCGCCAGAAACAATAACATCAGAAGGTCGTTCTTTAACGGAGTTAGCAATGCCCTCATGTGGTTGTTTGCATATGCGAGCTACTCACTTGCATTTTGGTATGGTGTTAAATTGATTCTCAAGGAAGCAGACCTTCCTGAAGATGAGAGAACTTACGATGCTGGAAATATGGTGGCTGTAAGTTTAGCTTCTTTGGTTTAACAGCACAAACGAGTTCAAACATTTTCAGATCTTCTTCAGCGTTCTAACAGGAACATGGTATTTTGGGATGGCTTCACCGTACATAGAAACTTTCGGCATTGCCAAAGGCGCCGCCTCGAAGATATTTGCAATAATCGAAAGCCAGCCTATAATCAATGCGTCAAAAGGAAAAGGTATCAGACCGAAAAAGATTGATGGAAATATTACTTTTAAAGACGTACATTTCAATTACCCATCTAGGTCAGACGTGAAGGTATGTGGATAGAATGACAAAACAATTTTGGGTTTTATAAACGTAATTTTCCAGGTGCTACGCGGACTTAATCTAACAGTTACTGCTGGAGAAACTGTAGCATTGGTGGGGAGTTCAGGATGCGGAAAGTCAACCTGCATCCAACTCATTCAGAGATACTACGACCCTGCAGCTGGAAGCGTAAGTATCTCTTGCAGTATTCAGTGGAATTATAGTGATGCTGCATTTAATTTTTCAAGAAAACTAATATACTCTTAATAAAACTTGTTTGCAAAGCTTCCGCTGGAAGCTGTTTTCGGATCTTCGAATAGTATGCCGAAAAATATAGGGTAGAATAGTTATTTCATCGTTTTAGGCAATCGAATATTCCTTGGATTCTGTTGAGAAATTGTGCCTCTTTCGGGACAAACGAATCAATGTTGGTGTCTGTTCGAGACAAAATCTTGAAATTGCGAATATCAGAATCTGTTTCGGTACAAACAAATCGTCCTTAGCGTTCGCATACAGTGTGTACATAAAGTATGGAATAAATTCATTATCTAGAAAAGGAAAAGGTTTTCGGAAAAATCCTCGGACACGTCAACCTTTGTTTTAAGATGCGCATCTTTTGACGTTCCATTCCCATTGGTGACATTATTACTGTTCCGGATATGACGTCATCGACATTTTTTTCAAATGGCAACCTCTATTTTTGACAGCGCCATTTGAAAGAGCATATTTTTCTGCATACAGCACATCAAAATCTTTGTCATGTTACATAAGGAAATTTTCGAGAAAATTAATGTTATAACGATTTAATTAATTTTAATTAATTTATTTTATTCAGTTAATTGAACAAACTAATTAATTAAGTGTTGAAACTGAAGTCCTTCCTAGCTTTGTAACGGTCTCTTTCTAAGTCATAAAAAACCACTCTTTTTATTATAGCAAAAGACATTTTATCCACAATCACCTTATAATTGAAGTTTTGTCCACACTTATGAACCGTCTAAAGTACCACTTTATCCCCTAGTGGAATAATGAAATTACTTTATTTCATTAGTGGGATAAAACCATGTCACTTACTACTGCAGTGTTGGTAGCACTGTCAAGCTATGCCAAATTCGAAATTTGTACGTTAAGTTTTGCGTCAATCTGTGTCAAATAACAAACAAAACTTAACCTATTAACCTCTCGAATTTGACATAGACTGGCAATACACTTCAGTACTGCCAAACGTATAACATTTGATCTTTCGGTACTTTCCAAATTGTCACTATGACTTTTCATGGCTGTCAATACAAAACGTATGTTTTTTACTTCCTTTGACGATAAAGGAAGTATTGGATTCACCTCAAAAATTACAAATTGAGTTTTCAACAGATCTTCACGTTTTAGAGTCCCCTGAATTAATTAGTTTGTTCAATTAACTGAATAAAATAAATTAATTTTAAATCACTATAACATTAATTTTATCGAAAATTTCCTTATGTAACATGACAAAACTTTTGATGTGTTGTGTGCAGAAAAATATGCTCTTTCAAATGGCGCTGTCAAAAATAAAGGTTGCCATTTGAAAAAAATTTCGATGACGTCATATCCGGAACAGTAATGATGTCACCAATGAGACTAGAACGTCAAAAGATGCGCATCTTAAAACAAAGGTTGACATGTCTGAGGATTTTTCCGAAAAGCTTTCCCTTTTCTAGATAATGAATTTATTCCTTACTTTATGTACACACTGTATATTAAAATTTCACTCGGCACAAAAGAATATCTCATGGATTCTGTTCGCGGCAGAAATGATGTCTCTTTTATTACGAACGATTCGCCCTTGGTTTCTATTCGTGGCCAAATCGAGAAATTGCCCATATCAAAATCAAATGTCTTTTGGATGCTGTTCGCGTCAAAAATAAATTGCCCTGGGAGTGTTTCATGGCAAAAATGAGGAATTGTACACCTTTTAGTGCAAACGAATCGCCCTTCTGCAGTCTGCAGCAAAATCGAAAAATTGCGCATATTAAAATCGCATTCAGCTCAAACGAATCGCCCTTGGATTCTGTTCTCGGCAAAATCGAGAAATTGTTCATATCAAAATTGTATTCGGCACAAACTAATCGCCCTTGCATTGTGATCGTGGTAAAAGTGATAAATTGCGCAGAATAAAATATCAGTTGACGCAAATTAATATCCTTTGGAATGTGTTCATGACAATAATGAGAAGTTGTGGCGAAAGAGACACAAAGCCGTATATCAAAATCTCTTTCGCCATAAATGAATCGTCATTGAAGTGTGTTCGCAGCAAAAATGAGAAATTGCGCATAATAAAATTTTATTCGGCGCAAACGAATATTCCTTGGAATCTGTTTTGAGACAAAATCCAGAAATAGCCTATATTAAAGCCACACTCTGCGCAAACAAATCTTTCTTGGATTTTATTTGCAGCAAAATTAAGAAATTACGCATATCAAAATTCTTCAGCATAAATGAGTCTCCCTTGGTTCCCCTTTGCAGCAAAAAATGAGAACGAGCACCTTTTAAAATATCCTTCACAAACTAATATTATTTTGATTCTGTTCGCGGCAAACATAAAAATTGCGCTTGTCAAAACTTCATTCAGCGCAAATGAATATTCCTTGGATTCTGTTCATGACAAAAATAAGAAATCGAGTCTCTTTCGGCTTCGGATTTTTATTCGTGGAAAAATCTAGAAATTACGCATATCAAAATATTCCTCGACACAATCGAATGTCTCTTGGATTCTGTTCGTGGCTAACTGGAGAAATTGCGCATATCAAAATGTTATTCAGTGCAAACAAATATCCCACGGATTCTGTTTGTGGCAAAATCGAGAACTTGTGCCCTTTTCGGCACAAAGGAATCGCCTTTCGTTTCTATTCGTGGAAAATCGAAAAATTGAGCATATCAAAATTTTTCTCGAGGCAAACGAATGTCTCTTGGGTTCTATTCGTGGCAAACTGGCGAAATTGCGCATATCAAAATTTCATTCGGTGCAAACAACTATTCCTCGGATTCTGTTCGTGGCAAAAATGAGAAATTGTGCCCTTTTCGGCAAAAAGGAATCGCCTTTCGTTTTCATTCGTGGAAAATCGAAAAATTGCGCAAATAAAAATTTTTCTCGAGGCAAACGAATGTCTCTTGGGTTCTATTCGTGGCAAACTGGCAAAATTGCGCATATCAAAATTTTATTCGGTGCAAACGGCTATTCCTCGGATTCTGTTCGTGGCAAAAAATGAGAAATTGTGCCCCTTTTGACACAAAGGAATCGCTCTTCGTTTCTTATCGTGGAAAATAGAGAAATTACCCAGTTCAAAATCTTACTCAGTCACAAACAAATGTCTTGGATTCTGTTCATGGGAAACTCGATAAATTACGCATATCAAAATTTCATTTGGTGCAAACGTATATTCCTTGGTTGTGTTTGTGGCAAAAATGAGAAATTGTGCTTACTCTTTGGGCACAAACAAATGGCCCTTGGTTTCCGGTGGAAAAATCGAGAAATTGCGCTTATCAACATTTCATTCAGCGTAAACGAATATCCCTTGAATTTTGTTTGTGACAAAATTGAAAATTTGGGCATATCAAAGCTTTATTCGGCGCAAACGAATCTTCTTTGGAGAGGGGTGTGATCGAACGGTTTGTAGTAAAACGCCTGAAATCTCGAAAGGAGAAACCTGTAGTTCCATAAGATAATGGCTATCAATGTCTTCATTGTACCCTTGCAGTATTTTTAATATATACTATATACCATCTTCAGGTATACATCGATAACAACAGAATCACCGAACTTGATCTTACATGGCTGCGGAATCATATTGGTGTGGTCGGCCAAGAGCCTGTGTTATTCGAAGCCACCATTGCCGAAAATATCAGACTAGGTTGCAAAACTGCCACCCAAGATGACATAGAGAAGGCTGCCAAAAAGGCAAACGCCCATACCTTCATTAGTTTGCTTCCACAAGGCTACGATACATTGGTAGGAGAACGTGGCGCTCAGCTGTCTGGAGGACAAAAGCAAAGGATAGCAATTGCGAGAGCACTCGTACGTGAGCCAGCCGTTCTTCTTCTTGACGAAGCCACTTCTGCATTAGACACTAATAGTGAAGCGGTGGTGCAAGCTGCACTAGATGCTGTGGGTGTAGTTGTTGTTCAAGTTTAATTTGTTGCTAACGTTGGCTGCTTTTAGGCTAGTAATGAATGTACAACAATTATAGTAGCACATAGGTTGTCGACTGTACGAAAGGCCGACAGGATCATAGTTATAAATGAAGGGCAGGTACAAGAACAGGGCTCACATGATGAGCTTATGGCTGTGAAAGGAGCTTACCATCAACTCGTAACCGCACAAGTTGCTCCAGATGATGAAGAAGCTGAAACTTTGGATTCAAAAACAGGTATTGATAGACAGAAATAATAATTGTCATGTGTGTATTAAATTCAATATATATTTTAGTTCCAGAGGAGAAGGTCGATTTCATTCGGCAAGTTAGCGTTGACATCAGCAATGGTAAAAATCCCTCTTACATTTCTCCTGATCAAGAGGCTGTAAGTCTGTCTACAAAATACTCACAAGCACATACTGTGAACGACTTAAATCTATAATTGCAGATTGCCGAAGAACTCGAAAGTAGTGAACAAAAGTCTTCCTCTTTGTGGGCCATTATGAAGTTCAACTCGCCTGAGCAGTGGATGATACTGCTTGGGTGCATCACGTCTGTAATCACGGGAGCTGGTATGCCCATATATGCAATTGTTTTCGGTGACGTGATTGGGGTAAGTTGCCCTACTTTTCAAAAATATATTTTAATGTAAGAGATCCATCGTAGGTGTTGGCTTCCAACAATCCTGAATATGTAGAAGAGGAAACGAACAAGTTCTCCATATATTTTCTCATCATAGGTATCATAACCGGCATTGCTACTTTGCTACAGGTAGAGTTTGGTAAATTCAAAGCAGCAGTGCATTAACATTAGCAATTTTCAGACTTATTCATTCGGCGTTGCTGGTGAGAAGCTTACGATGAGGCTTCGAAGCCGAATGTTCAAAGCATTCCTGTCACAGGAAATGGGTTGGTTTGACAATAAAGACAATGCAGTGGGAGCATTGTGTGCGCGATTATCTGGAGAAGCTGCCAGTGTGCAAGGGGTGGGTATTTCTATTATTAGCCTCATTACATCAACTAAGATTTTCGTCTTTTAGGCAACAGGGCAGAGAATCGGCGCCATTTTAAATGCAGTTGCCACGGTTCTCATAGCTCTGGGAACGTCGTTTTACTTTGAATGGAGGGTGGCTTTCGTAGCTCTTTGCTTTGCCCCACTCATCGTCCTTTCTATATACCTGGAACAAAAAATTATCGCAAAAGAAAGTCAAGGCCATTATAAATCGCTGCAGAAATCAACAAAGGTGAGTGAGCAGTTGCCATTAACAATTTTATACTATACAAATATGAGGCGTACAAACACATTCGGAGTGGTCATTCCTGAACTTGGTAAGGAACGATTTCCAAGCTGGAATCGTGAATCAATTCATATTTTTCAATTCAGTTTTAGGAACAAAGTATTTAACACGCTGGGCAAGGTTTTGTGAGTTGAAAATATGTATTTAGTCTTTTCCTTCTTACTCGAAATAGTGTTCATGTGTAAAAGGGAGATCAAAGTTACTTGAGATCAGCTTGTTCAATTTGTCCATATCGCAAATATTTCTTAAATTTCACAGATTCAGCTTGGATTTTCTGTCATGAAATCGTCAATTACTAATGTCTGAAAATACACTCAAGATTAGGTAGTATATTTTATCTTTTTTTAACTCAAACAAAAAACGTGAGTTTGATACAGATTGTAAGCATTTCCATCTTTCAAACAGTTTTTAAAGTTTAGTATTCTCTCTCTTTCTCTCTATGTCTCACTCTCTCTCTAGTTCACTACCCTAAAAAGGGTTTGGTAACATCGTGAAATTGAATTTATCCTGCTTTTCCACGCTTCTATGTTTTTTGTCAATCTTAATCAGAGGTTTAGTTTGATGTCAGAGATCTACCTCTAGGCCGACGACCTTCTACCCCAGCTTCGTTACGTATTACTCATATACAAGTGACCAGTTTGCAACGAAATTAAAACGTGAGCCAGTAAGATAGCTAGTTACGCCAGGGGATGGAACAATTCGCCGTTGCGGGTTATCCGCCGCCGCCGTCCAATCGTGGTAGTCGATTCACCGTCGCCGATTGGTCATCGCCGATTCGCCGCGGGGTCCAATCGCCGTCGCCGATTCGCCGTAGCCGATTCGCCGCCGTCCATTCTCCGTAGGTCAAATTCGCTATCTACCCGATTCGCCGACACGAAAAACGGTATTTTTGAAACGCTAAAATAATAAAGAAATAATCTGTAATTCTACCTCTGGTGAATTTTACTGACCACAGTTTATCTCTGTATTAAGTTTTGATCCTTTTAAAACTTCTGCTAATTATTACTAAACCATGCAATTTGTTGTTTGATGAATTTCTGGTACTGATTGTGTTGGACATCTTCTTTTTCAAAACAACATAATTACCGTTGGACCATCCTAAGGAGCGCATTAGTGATAACCTGTCGAACATTTTTTTTTGTATTTTATTTACACCTGTTGTACATTTAAAACTGATCCGCCCACGACGAATGATCTTACGGAAAATTTTCCGACGGCGATTCCGCGATGACGAATCGGCTACAGCCAATCGGCGAATTGTCTTAAACCTGCTACACCATTTTCAAATATGAATTCGTTTTCTTTTAAATGCCATTACCAAGATTTTGTTTCCAGTACTAAACAATGCAGAATGTAATCTTAAATAATCTTTGATGTTTGACTGAAGTATGTTAACCAGAAACCCAAACAGCTGTTCTTGTTGTAGCAATTATCAGTACTCTAACCCCAACCTTTATCTAAGTGTCATGCCAAATACAATTCTAATCCAATAGGGTTTACAATATTTACGTATACAGGGGTAATGATTACAATCAATCACAAAATTTGCAGATAGCTGTCGAAGGAATAAATGGGATACGAACGGTTGCATCGCTGGGATGTGAAAACGTCTTCCACGACAATTACATGACGGAATTGATCCCATACCAAAAGATGGCTAAAAGAAATACTCACGTTAGAGGGGTAGTGTATGGCGTATCCAGGAGTTTGATGTTTTTTGCGTATTCTGCTGCCTTGTACTACGGAGCGATGCTGGTGAAGAGGGAAGGACTGAATTATGCCAATGTTTTCATGTGAGTTATTACCTACTATTAATAACAAGGCGTTGCAGAAATAGCGAATTTGGTGTGACGAATTAGTTGCAACTTACTACCATTCTAGAGTATCCGAGAGTTTGGTAACCAGCTCGTGGTCCTTGGCCAATGCCCTGGCTTTCACACCCAACTTCCAGAAAGGCCTAATAGCAGCAAACAGGATATTCGAACTGCTGAACCGTGTACCCAGGATACAAGACGGCTCCAGCAATACGAAACAGCGATGGGTCAATGGAAACATAGAGTATGAGAAGGTGTACTTCTCATATCCATCCCGTCCCACCGTGCCCGTCTTGAGAGGCCTAAACCTATCCGTCCTTCAAGGAAAAATGGTAGCTTTAGTGGGCCCCAGTGGTTGCGGCAAGTCCACCATTGTGCAGCTGCTGGAGCGCTTCTATGACCCAAGTTACGGCTCAGTCACGGCAGACGGGAATGGCATCGACTCCATGAATTTGTCCGCATTAAGGGCGCACCTGGGCATTGTTTCCCAGGAGCCTAATCTTTTTAGCAAAACCATCGCAGAGAACATTGCCTATGGGGATAACAGTCGGACGGTTAGCAGGGACGAAGTGATAGATGCCGCCAAGAAGGCCAACATTCACACTTTTATTTCATCTTTGCCACTTGTAAGTTGGTATGCCGACTTTCAAGGTCGAACATAGGGAATTGCATTGGAAAGCATGCTTACGGGTAATAGTATTAATTTATTAGGGAGAAAACAGATTTGCAACCCTGTAAAAAAGCCAGAAATGCTCCAGTCAGCTCAGCGGAGGGGGGTAGTTAGGTTGGAAGAGATGTTCACTTCACCAAATTCGGATAACTATTAGGCGCCACCTATTGTGTCTGCTGGAAGCACTAGTTTTACATTTATCTAGGGTCACAGCTGAGGACTGAAATCGTAACAAACTCGACCTGTTTCGTAACGTCACGTTGCGTAATGCAAAGAAAACCCTAAATACGTGTTCCCCCTGGTGCAGTTCCATGGAAATTAAGTATCGTTAGTCTGGTGATAGGTGCACGACCAGTTGCTTAAGGCCCTTCTGCACTCGCAACGGGAATGTGGTTAAAATGTGGGTTTACGTAACGCCGTTATACTGTTAATTTAACGTAACATATTCGGAACGGGATAATTCATAACATGCATTACTTAACTATCGTATTTAACGTAATGTTGGGCTGGCGGCGAGAAGTTATCGACAGCAAGACTCAGCGGGCTTGAATAATCGGAAGCTGGGCAGGCAGAATAAGTCGCGGCTTGATGTCAATACGCGAGCGGCGTGAAGAGATAATTTTCTCTCGAAATTTGGGGGCTATGTCGGCTTAGACCGTCGCTCTATGGGGTGGCTGCGGAAACTACCTATGTAGGCGGGACGGTAGAATTTTTCAAAATATCTGACCTGAAAGTCGAAGCTTTACTTCAAAATAACGCGACGGGACTCAAAAGTTCAAACCTGTAGGAAGTTTCGCCATGAGTATGCCAAATTCGAAGTTGAAAAATTACAATAACATCCGGTAATCATTGGCGTATTATGGCATTTTGATTAATTCCCATACATGTGTCTGCTGGAAATTATAACCTAAAATGATCACAGCAAATAATTTCAGGATTTTTCTAACACTGAGTAAAATATGGGCGCAACATTTTAAGCGGCTTCTGGCAACAACCACGGTTAATACGACACTGCCGCCGGTAATGTTTTTAAAATGGCTGCTACATGACGCGGAATCTTTCGATTGCGCTTCGCGCGCGTGTGATACGTAGCGGGACGATATAGTTTTTTTAAATATCCGACCAATAGTCGACAATGAAGCTTCATTTCAGAATACCACAACGGAACTAGAAATTTCAAACTTTTAGGCGGCGCATTGGAAATGTCAAATCCGGTGTAATGTTTCCCAAATTCTGTTACATGACGCGGAATCTTTCATTTCTCCCCGCGAGCGTGAGATATGTAGACGGGGGGGGGGGGGGGGGGGCGGTAGAGTTTTTCCGAACAACAGAACAACTCAACGGAACTCGGAATTTCAAACTGGGCGGTGCAGTAGGAATGTCAAATCTGACAAATGCCAATAATGGCCGGTAATATTTTCAAAATCCTGATATTACAGGGAGGGGGGAGGGTGGCAGGGTAAGTTTAAACTAACAGCAAATTTCAGTGCAAATTCTCTATGTTTAAACGCGTAATTCTCCACTTGCTTTGATTTCATTTATGCATTGTAGGGCTACGATACAAAGCTCGGGGAGAAGGGCACCCAGCTTTCTGGGGGCCAGAAGCAGAGAATAGCCATTGCCAGGGCTTTAGTCAGGAATCCCAAAGTGCTTCTTTTGGACGAAGCCACTTCAGCTCTGGACGCCGAAAGCGAAAAGGTAACATTTTGCTGCCATGTAACCTGTTCTCTAACGTTCTAATTTGTAGGTTGTGCAAGAAGCCCTTGACAATGCCAAGAAGGGCCGGACGTGCATTTCGATTGCTCACCGCCTCACAACCATCCAAGATGCTGACGTCATTTGCGTGATAAACCACGGCAGGGTTGCAGAAATGGGCACCCACTCTGAGCTGCTAAGCTTAAGGGGCCTCTATTACAATCTTCACAGCTTGCAAAATGGTTTAAGCTAGAAATTTGTCTTCGAACAATGACTAGTTGAGGCCATACTGGCTTCAAATGTGATAGATTACGAATTCATGTTTTCCATTTGGGTACTCTCATTGTAATTTTGATTACTTTGGTCTTGTACGAACAAATTAAGAATGTGTGCTTGGTATTGTCCTTGTTATTGGGATGTATTAGTAAGTCAGTATTTCACTGGAATCTACCACAAATTGCAGTTACAGTACAGAGCGATAGAAAATGATTTTTACTTTGCCAGAAATTGCTTTTGAAACTGATTAGATAATGCCAATCGCAAATTTGGCATATTCGTGGTCACATAATCTTAAATCATTTTCGCTCACTCTGTAAAAGTTCAGCACGCAACTAATGTAGTTTAGAAAAATTGCAAGCTCCTAATGGTTCCTAGCACACAACCCACAGTCTCACAGGGTATAATAAATTTTAGAAAAGCTGTGGGTTCCTTCAGTATTTTATGTTTGCAACGTTAGAGCTCTTAACAGTTACCATGATTACTCAGGAGCGTGTTCCAGTTTGCAGCTTTTTATATTATAAGATTAATACTTCCAAATGTCTTTTGTGGATAATCATTATGTTCATAGCTCGTTAAATTTTTTAAAGCCGCCCAGGCCTTTTTTGTAATAACTTACTGGGGGGTTGCTTTGTATTCTGTATTCGTAGTAATGACTAAATGATTCCAAGTATTTTCGTGAATAATCTGTAGCAGTTTGCCTTGATCCGTATGGTCGCACTATGTTTTCATAGACCGTAAAGTGATACTAGTTGTATGAAATGGCGTTTGTACAGCAATGCTGTACTGTTTGTGTACTGTAATGAAGTTTTATAGCATCATAGTTATCGTTTTTGTTTGTAAAATGTTTTTAACCGTAAATCTTTTAGTTTATGTTCCAAGTTTATGTTCTGACTTCTTGATAAATATGCTTCGAAATATATTTTTTTACTAATATACTTGTTTCTATACCGATATAATAGCTTTTTTACAGTTCTGAAGGTCCCCACATGATAATAATTTAACATTCGGCGCTAGGGTTGCCATATTTGAAAATAAATTAAAGAAACGCATTAAACTATTATGTATTCACAAAGGAAACTAATATTAAAATCAATTTAACCCTTTAACGCTCTCTGGTATGATAGTTATACCACTGTGCATAATAGTCAATAATACTCGTTTTGAAACTTCATACTGCTCTGAAACCTCTTGTTTCCGTTTTAAAGACATTCCAGTTTCTTTGTCTAATTTTACATTTTCTAGAATTATTGTAGTATAAAACTACCCCAATAAACCTTGGTGTAAATGTGCAGCTGATATGACAGTATTACCAGCGTGCATTCTGAGTCACGACTTTTGGAGTGTGTACGCGCTGGTGAAGTTTTTGGTTTCTTACGGTTTTGTGCGAGCAACTTTGAAGTTTTCACCTGATAAGCGTTGTAGTGTAATATGTAAGGATTATAATATTGATAAGTAGTATAAATTATTTTGTCCTAATTTTGAAAAATATATTGATATTTGGAAACCTTTTATTTGCGTCGCAAAAATAGGTATGTCCAATTTTTTAGTAATAACGTACATTTTTTTAGACAATTTGTTTTTGTGTTTCGAGTATTTATAAACATGTAGACGTCACTGTACATTTTTTATGTGGACTTCCAACCCCACTAACGACTGTCATGATGTTATTATGACAACCGGGACCAACTTTTTTCCGTGGCAGCCGTACCACGAGGTGCCGGGAGAAGTAGCCGTGGAACTCCCATCCAAGTTCTGACCAGAGAGAGCGTTGCTTACCTCTGCTGATCGAACCTGGACGCTTGTTCAAGCTACAACACCCGGGACCATCATATAGATGACGTTAGCTCCCTGCATTCCAGTTCAGTACTAACGTTCACTTTGATCTGTTTATTGTTCATCATACTGGTATCGCAGTTGCATTTATTAAATTGCAATTTAGCTTTGATCACATTATAGTTTTGTACATTGCCTATTATAATTGGTGGCGGCTTTACCGGTTTGCAGTTTTACCTAATTTGGCTGGTTCGGCTTTCGGGCTGTTTTCTAATTTTTCTGGTGATTCTTCTGCTTTTCTTTTCTTATTGCGCTTATTTCCCTTTATAAGCCAATCTGTTTCTCTAGCAACGAGTGCCTCATCATCCGAATTTACCGGACTATATGTTTTATTATAAGGGTTGGGTGCAGTATTGCTAGCTGCTCTGAGTGCCTTGATTTCGGCCAAGGCTTCGTTTAATTGTATCTGTAAATTCAGTTTTCTAACGTCCAGGGCCCCCGTAAGGGCTACTGGCGCCTGTGTGCAAAAAAGGATTTTGGCGCCCCTTAAGGCATTTTGGATCATGTTTTTTTATTTATTTTTATGAAGGTAGGTAGGTAGGTAGGCGCTTGAAATAAAGCAAAAAACTGAACTTTAGAAGTCATATTTATTTGTAGACTAAAATATCAAAATGAAACAAACAGAATAAAATCATAACAAAATAAATTAAAATAAATTCTTGTTCACACCCATTTTAAAGCATTTACTTAACTAATGGGGTACAGACACGTTGTTTATAAATACTAGACAATAACCTAAAACTAAAAATCACATTTTTTTTAGGAACAAATAACAGAAATATTGCCTAATGTCTACATATACAGGGTGAGGCACATAAAGTGTTACAGAGCAATAGCACTCAAACTATTGATCATATCCAAAAATGTTTCAGACAAAAGTTTCAGTGTTCGAGAAGGCCGTCATACTGGACCACCCTATTTTTATATCGGTGGAGGCGCTGAAGCTACGTCAAGGTCAACTCCATATTTTTAAATGGAACTATGTATTTTTTTTCGATGACATTATTACCGATTTTAAGACAAATTCAGCTACCTGCAACACAAGGTCATTCTAGTTAGCAAAGTATGAAGATAGTCAAAAAATCGAAAAATATCGGAATAATCACTTTCAAAGGATCCACTAACCTTGGTTTGGTTCTACCTACAGAAGATGCTCGAAGTGATGACCCTCCACTTGTAAGCACTTGTTAATTCGCTGATGAAAAGACCGTCTAACTTCAGCTAACATTTGTGGTATAATTTCGGTACATGCTCGTCGTATTGTAACGGTGCACACCCTGGTTACCTGTTGCTTGTTTATAGGCCTACGTTGTGTGATTTTTTTACTGTTTTCGGCGGGTGCTTCGACGACAGTTACAGTTATTTTAACTAGGCTTCCGTATTTACTGTTTTCACTCCGTTCGTATAGGGGCTGGCGACCTCCAGCTTTTACACCAAAGAAAACAACAACATGTCAAGCGGTGGTTATTTATTAGGACAAAGTAAACAGTACACTGCGCTTACAATTATTTGCCCAACGCCAATGGGCCGTTTGCCGACCGTAAACTTGTTACGAAGTGCCTAGTGGTGTTAGTGTGGTAGTAGAGAGACAAGGGGTTGTTATGCAACGCGCACTTACAAACAAGACCAAAAAGGAAGCCCTGCAGTGCCAGTTTGCGTGATAACGAGAGAAGTAAAGGCAAAGAGTTGTTAATCAACGATCACTTACAAACAAGACCAAAGAGGAGCCTTGCCATGCCAGTTTGCGTGATAACGAGAGAAGTAAGGGCAAAGAGTGGTTAATCAACGCTCACTTACAAACAAGACCAAAGAGGAGCCTTGCCATGCCAGTTTGCGTGATAACGAGAGAAGTAAAGGCAAAGAGTGGTTAATCAACGCTCACTTACAAACAAGACCAAAGAGGAGCCTTGCAATGCCAGTTTGCGTGATAACGAGAGGAGTAAAAGCAAGAGTTGGTGTCGAACGTTCACCGATTAACGAAAGCCCGAGGTGGCTTCGCAATACCAGTGGAGCTACACCAAATAGAGTAAGGTGTTAATTAAGTGCGGAGTTGTCGTGATGTTTTGTGTTACTAGTCGAAACAGCTTCGGCCCCAGGCTTCGTGCTTCTTCTGCTACCCTTTCCTTCTGTGTCGAGTGTTTTATAAAGCAATCTTTCGCAGTCCCCTTCCTTCATGTGCCGTGGAACGCCCGCCAATGCCAACGAAATCTAAATTTCGTTGCTATGGAGACTTGATTTTGATTGGCCGCTTCAGCTCCAAACCCCGCGGCGAGTTTTACTCCTTTTCCGTCGCATTTTTAAATATTTTCCCAGGATCTCCTTTTGACACGCGGGCCACGTGTTTGAAATCCTAGACCAATAAATTTCCCAAGCTAATTTAGCCGGCGGTTGGGCCTCAACTCCCCCTCGACCTCGGGTCATAGCCGCTCATAAATCTAATATAGGAATTTTTCGATTAGCCGGGGTGACCCACAGCTGTAGCAGTATTATGTTACAGTTTGCAAGCAAAACAAACAAACGAAAGCTTTCGTTATATGATATAATTTTCCACTTATTTTACATACAAAACACATCTATAGCTACAGATTATCATTGTACTAAACTAAAACGCCTGAAATAAACAAATGTACGCCCTAGAAATAAAATTGCCTGAAATAAACAACTGTACGCCCTAGAAATAAAATGTCTGCAATAAACAAACGTCCTTCCTAAAATATGCTAGATAAAATTCAAAATAAAGTGTTTGTAAATACGCGACCCTCACAGTATTCTGTCTTTCATGTCGTCAGCCGTGGTAGGTGCTACCGCCATTACGCGATCTTTGACAAAACCCCATAAAAAGTAATCTGCTGATGTTAGATCTGGCGATCGAGGTGGCCAAGCTACAGGACCGCCTCGTCCTATCCACTTTTCGCCAAAAATCTCATTCATCACTTGTCTTAAACACAGAGCATAATGGGGTGGTGCACCGTCGTGTTGACTCTTGTTTGTTGCACTGTTGCATTTTTCGATTTTTCGACTATTTTCATACTTTGCGTGACTAGAATGACCTTGTGTTTCAGGTCGCTGAATTTGTCTTCAAATCGGTAATAATGTCATCGAAAAAAAAATACATGGTTCCATATAAAAAAGTGGAGTTGACCTTGACGTAGTTTCAGCGCCTCCACCGATAAAAAAATAGGGTGGTCCAGTATGACGGCCTTATCGAACACTGAAACTTTTGTCTGAAACATTTTTGGATGTGATCAATAGTTTGAGTGCTATTGCTCTGTAACACTTTATGTGCTTCACCCTGTATATAAGTACTACTTTTTACTTATACTTAGATATTTTAAAAAATATGCAGATACTTCTGATAACAAATACCTAGGTAACTTCGTTATAAAATAAAAAATGATAGCTAGGTACAATAGAAAAATAAAAAATAGCTATTGTAGTAGCGATATTTTCCGAGACTTTGCTGTTGCAAATTCATTAATTACGTCGCTAAAATTTATAGGTACCATCAAAAATTTCTTGTTCAATTGCTAATATTGCTAGCCCAGACAATCTTTCTTGAAGCATTGTCGATCTTAAATAATTTTTAATGATTTTTAACTTTGAAAAAGATTGCTCGCCAGAAGCTACAGATACAGGCAATGTCAGAAGAATTCTTAGTGAAATGCTTACGTTTGGAAGGGTAGAGATTAAATTGTTTTCAAATATATATTGTAAAATACTTAAGGGGTCAGTATCATCAAGTAATGAAAACAACTTGAACGCTTTAATTTCATTAAACAAATCATTGGAGTCTATATCCTTATTATCCTGATCTGTCAGTCGTTCTTCAAGAACAGAACAACGTTTTAAAAGATCGCTGTCACTTAATTTGAATATGTCGCTAAAAAATCCGAAAATATTATCATACTCATTTAATAAGTCAAAAGGGTTTTTTAGAGAGCTTAAAGTTTGATCTATAATTTTTAAGAAAAAACTAATTTTAAAGGCGGTTTTTGGATCATGAGGGGTCTCATCTCGGTGTTCATAGTCAAACAGTTTTGGTTTAAATTTCCCCCTGACCGTTGGTAACGGTGGAAAGTCTTCTTCAATTTCGAGAGAGAGTGCTACTTCTTTCGCTTGTACAAGAATTTCTTGAAATGATTGGTCAGATCTATATTGCTTAATTAAATAAAGTTTAAGGGGCTTTATTGCATCAATTCTGCTGGACCATCTTGTCTCACTTCGAGGCTTTAAACTTAACCCGGGGACATTTTTTCTCATAACATCCCACCTTTTTGTGGATGACGAAAAAAAATTATATAACTCTTGCACAAGATTAAAAAAGTTTATTGTAGCATCTGACACCTTAGAAGCGTCATTTACTGTTAAGTTCAAAGTATGAGCCGCACAAGGTACAAAAAGGGCTCTCGGATTCGCATCAAGAATGCGTTTTTGAAGCCCAACATGCTTTCCCTTCATGTTTGCCCCATTATTATAACCTTGTCCCCTAATATTTTTTATATCTAAATTAAATTTTTTTAAAATTTCTGTCACAAATGTATATATCCCTTCCCCTGTAGAGTCCAGTATTGGATTAAACGCAATAAAACTTTCCTTAACTTCAACCTTTTTTGAAGTGGTGTTAAGGACAACATACCTCAGAACAAGACTAATTTGCTCAGTATGACTAGTGTCTGGTGTACAATCTAATATTATTGAAAAATATTTTGAACTGCGAACCATTTCTAAAATACTATTTCTTACTTTAGACGACAATAATTCAATTATTTCATTCTGTATTTGCACGCCTAAATAATGAGTCATTTTAACAGATTTTTTTTTTGGAGTTACACACTCGGCTAACGTGCTGTCTCATCACTGAATCAAAAGAGGCAATCACCTCAACAGCTTTTAGAAAATTTCCATTATCATGTTCGAAAAGTAATTTAAAAGAACCTTGAAATGCCAAGCATTGTGTAGATAAATACTTAACAATCGCAATAATTCTTTCCAACACGTCGCGCCAATATTTTTTTTCCGTTTCTAAAATCCGCAGGTGATGAGCATTAACAGTCGTAGATGTCTCCAACATTTTTTTAAAATTTACCCAAGTGTTCATATAACTGTTGTGTAAAATTGACGTTTCGTGTCTCTTCATTAGCAAAGACAAGTGTTGCCAATCAGATACTCCATTTGTATCACAAAAAGTGTTAGGAGTTTTACAAAACAACTTACAACAAAAACAAAATACAGAATCTTTAGAAATAGAGTAAATAAGCCAAGTCCTTTCGACTTTTTCTCCATTTGCTAGACTTCTTACAAAGCATTTGCACGAAAACTTTCTCTTATCTTTATTATTAGGAAAGCTAAAACTGATGTCTATCAAGGGCGGACCACGTTTAACCAATTTTTTCCCTTTCTTGTAGTCTCAGTTTCTTTTGCTTGAGAAACTTCGCACCTGAAGGTCTCTTTCTTTTATCCTGAAAAAACAAATAAATAATTAGTACTCATGGGAATTAGGAATTAACTTCTAAAGTAAGCACAATAATAACCACCAAGTTTGCATATTTGAGTAAAAAGCAATTTGTTCGAGCCCTTTTAGCTTAAACCCTTTCAAAAATAAAGGCAGAAAAAATATTAAACTATAGCCCTTAAAAAACCCTACAAAATGGTTTTTAAAAAAGATCGATAGCATAAAAACTAAGCGAGTTATGGATAAAAAACCAATTACTTTTTTAAACTCGTACGTGACATTTGAATTAATAAAAAGATATTTGGGTAAAAAAAAATTAATTATAACCAGTATCCTATAAAGGGTTAATGTTGATAGTATAAAGTAGGGAACACTTACCATTTTATAAAAAATCAAACCGTTGAAATTGCAGTCAGCAGGTATTCAGCACTGAATTTTTTAGAAAAAAAGTATAAAACAAAATATTATACAACACAACACTTGACAAAATAAAAATAACTTTAAATGTAAAAATTAATGGGATTACTTGTTTTTATGCACTTGTTGCACGGTCCAGTGAACTAACCGGTTTAAAAACGCCTCTGGCGATGCATCGCTTTTATAGCGCTCCAGGCATTATTCATGTCTGAACAGGAAAAATGAAGAAACTACCGCCTGACATGTTCTCGCAACATAGGCAGTAACTGGATGATATACTAATAACATTTCGTGTGTATTTATACCTAATCTTACTTAATTTCTCAACTTTTATTTTAAAATTAATTTTTGTTTGTTTTTTTTGCAAATTTTTTTGCAATTTTTTTTGGACCCTGGGTTTTGGCGCCCCTAAAGGATGGCGCCCGTGTGCATTGCACACTTTGCACATATGGTAGCGGGGGCCCTGCCAACGTCTGTGTATTAGGTATTATCTCAGGTGTTTGCCTTTTCAGCTCAGTCATATTTAAAACTAGTTCAGTTAACTTTAACCATTGATTAATAACTACTTCTACTCTATTTAATCAATGCTTTAACTTTAACCTTTCCCTAGCTGTTTTTTCGGTTGCCCATGCTTTGTAGTAATTTGCTTCCTCTGCGACCTGGTTTTGTTGCGAGCTGTCGACGGCCTCGGCAGCTGTTGGTACATTTCTTGCTGTCTAGGCCAACCTTATTTGGAATCTTATCGCATTTTCATCATATTGTATTTCGTCCACTGATCTACATCAAGCCGCATATGCGGCATAAACTGCTACACTGCAATTTCCGAGGTCAGAGCACTGCACAATACGTCTTAACTGTTCCACTGCCACTACGCAACTAACTACTTATATGAGAAATATAGAACAAAAGAGAAATCATGACAAAATAGTAATTTTTGTATTAAGTGCGCGAAATGAGTGTTTTTTTATGGCGCGTAAGAATGTCAATTTTCGCCGAGACCAGTGTTGAATCCAGGGGGGTGACCGGGGGTGAAATTCCCCCCCGGGCATAACAAAATTCCCCCCCGGAAACATTACCACTTTATATTCATGTTTCTTTAAATCTATAAAATAATGGGCAGATTGCGGTGGAATAGGTAAAAATACCCCCCAGACGTTTCATTTTCCCCCCCGGAGTAATCAGTCTGAATTCAACACTGGCCGAGACCGTTAGGTCGAGGCAGAAAAGTCATTCAAACGCGCCATAAAAACACGAATTTTGCCACGAAATACAAACAAGGTTTTTTCTACAGCCGTTAAAAAAAGAATAAAAGATTCTCTGCAACAAAATCATACGTATATAGCAAATAAGTAGAGTAATATTATTATGTACGTAAAGTTTTATATGTGTTGTAACTAAGGAAATGGTGTTCCAAAACTGTTTTTTCACTGCTAGCCGTGAAGAATAGCTATTTTTGTATTAAGGGCGTGAAGGAGGCGATTTTGGCCCGCGGCGGAATTATAAGCCAGAGGCCCGAAGGGCCGAAGGATTATAAAACGCCAAAGGGCCAAAATCGCCGTTCACGCCCGAAATGCAAACAAGATTTTTTGTAAAATCCACCATAAAGCTTTGAAAAATAAATGGCACGATTCGTTCTCAAAAATCAAATTGTTGTTGGTTGCCAATGTGATGCTGGTTTTTTAGGCCTTAGGGCGCAAAAGGCATTATTTACGCCCGCAAATTATTTTTAGGCCTTAGGGCGCAAACGGCACTATTTACGCCCGCAAATTAATGCATAAATGACCATATTTTAGTACGATTTTACAAAAAGATTATTTTTTCACGTGTTAAAAAAAGTTAAACTTCGCGTATCTATAGCGATGCATAATTGTCACATTTTTTTGACGACTGTAGAAAAATTAGTTTTCCAAGAACATAGGAAATCAAAACTTCTAACCAACACATGCTGATAGCGGCGCAAAACGACCTACTTAAGTCGTGACGCGATCCAGTCCCAGCATCCGTTAAGTTTAAATACATTATTTTCACGATACTCCCAAACTGAGATGCATATTGCAAGACATAGAGCAGATTAGTAATATTACTTTTAAAATCTGACCTGATTGATGAAATACGACTTCCGCCGGCGAGCACACATTTTAATTCCTATGAAAACGCATATCGATGGAAATTCGAAACGTTGCACATGGCTATAGGTTTAAATCGGAATTTTACAATTTAAGAGGCTGCATTTCTTCCAATAAATTGGCACTGTCACACACATAATTTAGATCTAATCGAATTAATCAAAGTCATCATTACTTCATCTTTAATGCTACGCCGCCTTTCTACCGGTGCACGCTAGGAAACCCACCGCATTCAAGCGTCATGTCCGAACTCCTCTGATTAACCAAATCTCCTTCCGCGTCTCGCTAAAAAGGAAATTTTGAAAAATATGACGTCGTTTTGTCCGAACTGTTAGCAATTCTCTACGCCAACCATAACAATAAAGCGACTGGTGCCTGATGACTCATTTGCAAGAATTCTGTTTTATAAATATTCTTATATTTCATAGTAGTAATGTAATCCAGGAGACGAAGGTCAAATGTTAGCTGAAGAAAGCGACTGGTGCCTGATGACTCATTTGCAAGAATTCTGTTTTATAAATATTCTTATATTTCATATGTTAGCAATTCTCTACGCCACTATGAAATATAAGAATATTTATAAAACAGAATTCTTGCAAATGAGTCATCAGGCACCAGTCGCTTTATTGTTATGGTTGGCGTAGAGAATTGCTAACGTATGCCCTTTGGGCTTGTTAACGCGCCAGCGGTCTTTCAGAGAACAATTAATAAAGTGTTAGGACCCTTACGGTTTAATGTGGCCATGGCCTACATGGATGATGTTTTGTTACCATCAAAAAATATCGTGGAAGGTTTAACTTCTCTAAAACAAGTCTTAAACGTATTTAGAGAATCAAACCTCACAATTAAGTTGTCAAAGTGTTTATTTTTTCAACAAAAACTAGAGTACTTAGGTCACGAAATTAGTGCACAAGGCATAAAGCCAGGGACGCAAAAGACCATTGCAATAGAACAATTTCCTAGACCCAAAACTGTGCATGAAATACGACAGTTTATTGGGCTTGCCAGTTATTTTCGTAAGTACATAGCGAATTTTGCGGTAATTGCTTCACCTTTGACGCACCTAACAAGAAAAGATGTTCCGTTCGTGTGGCACGAAGAACAGGAGTCGGCTTTCAATCTCCTCAAAAATAAATTAACAAGTCGACCAGTATTAGCGGTCTATGATGCAGAAGCGCATACAGAAGTACATACAGACGCGTCACAAAAAGATTTAGGTGGTATTTTACTCCAGAAACAAAAAGACAGCTCATTAAAACCGATTAAATTCTTTAGTAGAAAAACTAGCAAAGAGGAACAACGGTATCACTCCTATGAGTTAGAGACTCTTGCCGTTGTTAGTTCTTTGCTGCATTTTCGGGTATACTTGATTGGTCTTCAATTTACAGTTGTGACTGATTGCAATGCTTTGCGTACTGCACTAACAAAGCGCGACCTGATCCCAAGGATAGGTCGATGGTGGTTACAACTCTCGGAGTTCGACTTCTCGGTTGTATATAGACCCGGTGCGTCCATGTCACATGTGGATGCTCTAAGCAGAAACCCAGTGTTGGCGGATTTTCAGGACTTAGATCGTATTCCAGTTCTTACGATGAATGTTGTCACGGACGATTGGATATTATCGGCTCAGCTGAATGATGAAAGATGTAAATACATACTGAAGTGTTAAATCGGTCACCGGTTGACGCCGAGGAACGCGACCTTCATAAACAATATAAAATACGACAGCACCGACTTTATCGTCAGACTGAAAACGGGTCACGATGGGTCGTTCCTAAATTAGCACGTCGACAAATTTTACGGTATTATCACGATGATATGGGTCACTTTGCTCTCGATAAAACTTTAGAAATAATTAGTAAAACTTATTGGTTTCCAGGGATACGACGTTACGTTGCAAAATATATCACAAATTGTTTAAATTGTTTGTATAATAAAAAGCCGACAGGAAAAAAACCAGGGTTATTAAACCCGATACCAAAAAAATTAACACCGTTCGACACCATACATTTGGATCATTTAGGTCCGTTCGTGAGGAGTAATAAAAAAATAGTTACTTATTGGTGATTACTGAAGCCTTTACAAAATTTATTTTACTTAAAGCAGTACAGAGTACCAAAGTGGGCCCTGTACTTAATTTTCTAATGACAGTGATAGATCTATTTGGTGTACCTATGCGTATCATATCAGATAGAGGATCTTGTTTCACCTGCAAAAAGTTTACAGACTTTTGTAAAGATTTAGGGATAAAATCAGTCTTAAATGCCACGGCAACTCCTAGGGCAAACGGTCAGGTGGAGCGAATGAATAGTACAATCCTACACTCTTTGGCTAGTTCCTTAGAGGACGGTGAAGACAAGTGGGATCGAAACATAAACAAAATTCAATTTGCTTACAACATGACTGTAAATAAGACGACCGGAAAAAGTCCATATGAATTAATGATGGGTTATAGACCGCGAAATAAAGGTGATGCATTTTTAAGAAATGAATTAGAGGTAGATGTTACCTGCAAGACGGGAACGTCAGACACTATCCAAGAAATTCGTAACGATGCGAATTTGAGAATTTTAACGGAGCAAACAAAGGCTAAGAAACGTTTCGATGCGAAACGGCGAGAAGCTCCCAAGTACAATGTGGGTCAACAAGTTGTGATCCTAAAGAATGTTGGACCTAATGATGGAAAGAGCAAAAAGTTGCTTCCAAAGTACGACGGTCCCTTCATAATCAAAGAGGTGTTGCAACACGATCGATATTGTATTGAGGATATCCCAGGTACGACGCGTGCCAATAAGTTTTACAAGGGTGTGTGTTCAGTGGATAAGATGAAACCATACCCTGATGTCACTTTTGACGATGAAAGTGATAACGAAGGTAGTGTATCACGTGATGGCTAAAGGTTTAGCTGGAATACACCGTATGACCGTTTAAGAAATGGTTGTGAACCGATGACGTATTGGTTAAGAATCGTTAACGTAATGGGATAACCGCTAAAGAGTGGGTGCATGATAAGTTGTAACGAAAAAGCCGTTACATTTGGGCTGGTTAATTGGCCATCACCAATGTCTTGATTTGTGGGTTACAGGTGTCGGGATGCAAGTAGATACCCGCGAGGACGCTGGGTGTCGTAGCATGGCCGAAACTGTTAGCAATTCTCTACGCCAACCATAACAATAAAGCGACTGGTGCCTGATGACTCATTTGCAAGAATTCTGTTTTATAAATATTCTTATATTTCATAGTAGTAATGTAATCCAGGAGACGAAGGTCAAATGTTAGCTGAAGGGAGTGGAGACATTAAGTTTCATTAAGTTTCGAGATTTTGTAGAGTTCAGAGCTTAAATAAATGTATATGAGTTTGCTGAATTTTAATTCTTATTTTAATTGAGAAAAGCGGCTCACAGAACTGCCTTCGGGAATGCACGTTTTGTCTATTCACTATTTCTTTCTTTCAAAGAATGCACGTAGGAATCTGTTACGAATTTGCAATTCCGCGGATCTCAAGAGCCCCTTTGCTACATAGTGCAAGATTGACAACATTGCATAAAAAACTTGAAGCCGGCTGTTTGTTCACTTCGCGGATGAGTAACTTACAATTTTTATCTCAACTTGAGTTAATATGTCAAATTATTCTAAATCCAATGAATTTTTAGATACTTTTTAAAAATTAAAAAAATGCGATTTGTTGCAGATATATAGAGATGGTATTGAGCCCGCTACTCAACTATGCTTGCAGCACAAATAAATAAAAAGCAAGTCAGAAAGCACAGAGTTGGGGTGGTTCATGCAACTGCAAGATTTAGCGTATAAATTTCAATCCGTAATTACATTTGCAAAGAAATGCCGGTAGTAATGAAACGATTTGAGTAGAGAAGGCAAAGGGCAGAGCTCGTTTTTCATAGATTGGAGTCGATAATTTTAAATTAGCCAAAAAATAAGAGGTTTGTGCAAAATTAAAGCCGAACCAAATAAATAGAACTGTCACAGAAAGGTTTATAATATGTGCGTGTTAAACGAATCGTAGATGTCAGAATAATTAAATAGAAAATGTTTATGAGCAATCTAAAATAAAGGTAAAGGACGCAGAATTATAATATAATACGTTGCAAAGAGCATAAACCAGGCAATTGTAATATTAGAGAGCAATATTTGAAAATATGTGAAAAGTAGACAGTTGATGAAAATACGAGGAAAAGGACACAGCAAGATGTAAAACAAAATTGGTGAAGGAAGCGAACTATTTAAAAATAAGTCAGTGTAATTACGCGAGTGATAAAGACAATATAAATAATACCAAGTGTTACTGGCGCAATGAGACAGTAAAAACCAAATTGAAAAGACAATATTTTAGAAATAGAAATTTTGTCAATCATTTTAGTTTTAAGGAATATTAGTTAAGAAAGTTATTGTATTGAATTTGGTCTACATCCGTTTTTATATTCTAGATAGGCATTTGTTAATAACGAACATTGGACAGAAACAATTGAATAAAAATTAATTCTTGACACACAGTTTTTGGTCTCCCATTTAAATGCAGTTTTCCTATAGAAATATTTAATTTACAACAATTAAAAGTACGCCAATTTACCAGTGCACCAGTGAAAGTGTGGGTAGCGATTTCCCTCACAAGAAAATTATTTTCTCCATTACCACCTTCCGAGGACTTCAGCCGAGACCAACTCAGATTACGATCTTCAGTCACGGGCAGAATTGAATTCCTGAGCCCGAGATTTCAACGGCAGCATATCCGCCCAAAGTGTAGGAGGCCCCCACAGCAGCCACAGCATCGCAGGTTTCCAGCTTCAGGCAGATACAGTCAGGAGCCGCCGCCCGAACGAGCTACCGCAACGCTGCAGAAAACTCAGGTTAGATTTCAATCAAAGTATCGGCGTTAGAAACCGGAAAGTTACAATTAGAACAAGAGTACGTCTCACTGAAGAGAGATCCAGGCATATTAAAGCATCTATCGAAAGCAATTATCCAGTAGTAGCAGATCAGCAGTATCCAGATTTGAGGTTAGGAAAAAAAATTGCATGTTAGCGTCTTTCAACAATCAAGGATCGGTTTTGCCTGAAAACAAAAGATAGATTAATGCCGTCGAAGGCACGAAAATTCAAAAGTTACCTTATCGAATGCTCATAAAACTCCTTTTGTTAATGCCGTCGAAGGCGCGAGAATTCAAAAGTTACCTTATCGAATGCTCATAAAACTCCTTTTGTTAAATTAAATCACAAACGCGGACCGCAACAAAATAAACCGATTTGTGTAGAAGTTTCACAGCGTAGCAAAGTAGCGACTGCGCGATCGAACTAAATTCACAGCCTGTTGGCGTATCACATAAATTTTAATATTAACGTACCGGAGAACCCAACTGAGGAATGAGTTTTCTTGCCTACCGAGCTAGCCTTCTGTAATATTAAATTGCAGATGAATGAAGTATAATAAAGGGCATAATACTGTTTTATTTGCAAGTAATTAACGAACCCAATCAAAACCGAATTATTTTTAGTCAGTCTAAAATTTGACCTAAATGAAAGTAAGTTTGCAGGTAGTAGTAATTACAATTTATTTAATCATATCATTATATTATTACATCATACCATTGCAATATAGGGTTTTTTGTTGTAATGTAGCGAAAATTAATAAATCGACCCCACGTGATCTATATCACTGGAATGGGAAAAATTCTCTTTCTCATGATGGGATGGCCAACTATGAGTTTCAAAAATATAACTTTATAACATAACTCACAATTCGAAACCTTCTTTGAAAAGCTGACTACGCCAGTGCCTTCTCATAAAAAGTGCTGGAAGAACGTAAATCTTACTTTTCTCTATTTTCATAAATAAGCGAGGTATCTATAGCTACAGAACGAAAAAACGAACTTTCGGTTATGACTCGAAAACAAAAGACGATAGCAAACTTTGATTTGTACTGTTAACCTTTTCTCGAAAAATGGGATCTAGAATGGAGGTCTATTTTCCATATCGTCTATAGTTATCTAGATTCCATACGAAAACATCGAAATTACCCACCCTGTACACTTGTACTATACTATTTAATGACATTGACTAAAACTAACAGAATACACAGCAGATATCGACATAATAATAAAATCTGTAAAGGGCGTTACACGGAACTTCTCTCGCAAGTATGGCGAAAATTCGTTAAAAAATAAAACTACTACAGAAATCGCACATGGACTTTATTGCAAACAGCGAGCGTACAAAAAGACAAGATACGTAGCTAAAACAGATTTATTTATAATCTCTAAGTGCTATATCGTGCGAGACGTCCCTTATCTTACGGCAGTCAGCAGGTTAGTAACCGTAATTGGTCAGAGAGCTGGCCTATTCCTTCTTCAACGCACCTATTATTTTAAACATGTAGAAGTAACACGTGTTCCTCATAATAGATGAATATAGTATCTTACCAGGCTCGCGCCAATCGGTTATTTAAAAAGGCGGAAATATCTTAATAGTATCTTATGGAAATAAAACATTGCACCACACAAAACATGGGAAATACTCGATAAGAGTATTTTTATAGTAGTCGGATTTTATTGGTTATATCCATATATATAATACACATATATTGCTAGTAGGGCCTGGAAACGTCAGAAAACATTACGGCGCCGACATAGTCTCACTTAGAGTATAACGCGTCTCGTGCGCATGCGTGAGATGCCGAACTCCGCCTTTAGAAGCGAATTTTAAACTTGACCACTTCCTCATTGGCCGGACAACGCCGCCGCGCTTGCACACAGCTCACCATTATACATTGAAGAGTTGGTTGTCTGTCTCACTTCCTTGATGAGGTTCCCACTCATAGCCGCTAGCAATATAGTAAGTATTAGATATATGGTTATATCCAACCGGACCAATTACTTTCTGGAATAGCAAAATTTAATATCACTCATTCAGCGATGGTAAAAAATTAGGCAATTTGCAGAAGGGGTTTTCATAATGATATATATTATATATTTTCATTTTAATTGTTATAAGAAATTGATAAAATTTATGACGAAACTATACCCTTCTGAAATATATTTGTGGGGGACACTAGCCCTATGGCTCCTACGCGCCTGTGACCCCACTAGTCATACTATTCCTTCATTCAAAATCCCACGATATAACATAAGCCCTTCAACCCAATGCCAATACATCAACAGGAGTGCTCACTTGTGTTTGGCCGTGGTACTAGGTGTATTTACGTGCAGGTAGACTATGTAACCATGTCATTATGCACTGTTGAAAATTGTATCTCTAAGTTTAAACGAAATGATTGTTGAATTTCCCCTGGCTCCTCTGTTTTTCAGTTGAGGGCATGGGTTTCTTTTACAAGGTTGTTATACTGGGTCACCTTAACACGCTTCTAAAGTCTCGCTTACACGTTTTAGGACACATGGATGTGATGGTGATGATGATACCTAATGATGTTTCCATTACTCTCGTTGTTTTATTAGCACTTCATAGTGATCCAATATAGTAAATAAAGTAGCTTCAGATCTCCAAGAATGGCATTTAATAACTTACAAGCAAATTGCGCGCTACGCGCACGTGAAATAGGATATGCGAAAGAAAAACAAAACCTAAACAAATATAAACATCTGTGAAGCCGGAACGTGAGATTTTATGTGGTGCCACAGACAGACAAACACACATTAAGGAAAATTATATTATAGATAATAGGTTCACTTTACAAAAACATACATAACCAAACCATGCTCTGTATCAATACCGACACAACTCACTCAAAATACACTACCGTCATGTAATTTAAACTTAAATTTCACTCGCATGGGACACGAAGCAGCTATACAATTTCTCCATGCCGTTGTTGTAAATCTACTGTGTGCTTTCCTTACTGTTTTTATATTTGACATATTAATAATGCTTAGTAATTACTTCACCCCCTCTACACCGCCAGTACCTACAAGAGGGTTGCCAGATTAAGCAAGTGAGTACGTAATTAAAACCTTTAACATTAAATACATCCCGTACCTTTTAATTTTTCTCTTTTAGTGCCACAGTATGTATTTTAAAGTCATGATTTTTTCGATTATTACATTCATTAAAGTAATATGGCGTTTATGTTCAAGGATCTATAATGACAAATTTAAAGGGATGTAAACTGTACTATAGTGAGTTACACATAATAGCTAGTTAGATACCTATACTTAGTTAAAATTGCCCGTTTAATTTAAAGTGTTTGTAGGCACATATTTTCGGTGCCCTGGGCTAATTTATTTTTCCAGGATTCAGATCGGTCACATGCATAAATTTCACAAGAACTGGCGACTTACCAGAAATTCCATAACGCCCCTGCGGTCTGAGGTTGTAAATCAGAAACGTGATACTGGGGGGTGCAAGGCGAACAGCGAGTCCTTTCATATAGCAGGTGGTCACACACGCCTGACGCGAACACAAGCTCAGCCAATTCCACAATCAGTCATGCAAGCAAAACGACAAACATTCAGCTTTTAGCAGTAATGTGCTCATTACATAATACTTACAGGGGGTTTGATGGCCCCCTCGCGTCATCCCACGTCGCATCTCGAGGAAGACATCATCAGGGATATTCTTCGGTGCACCTTCGAGGATATGTACCTGTAATAATCCTGAAAACACGGATGCTTACCGCATCTAGTATGCCTTAACCGAACGTTAACGGCATCAATGGGTCCAACCCATGTCAATGTAACCCGCAATTACGGTGGCCGCATGGACCGTAAAAGGCACAGGTACAAGGCATCTTTGGGGGATGGGCTTCCCAAGCCACCCAATCGCGCTAATTGGGTCACTGATAAGCACAATGCTTATCAGGTCAAGGGTCGTGGGCTATCTCGCCGGATAGCCATTAACCCAGGTATGAGGACGTCCTCTGCGACTAGTTGACCCCTGGCCAACGATAACAATAAACAGCGACCCAATTGACAAAGCTGTCTACAATCAGCAACAGTGCGAAACAATATCGAATGTTCGCTGTACAATAACTACATTTGCAAGCTACACAAGCATTATCATTCCTTTTTACAGACCTCATCGTTTCATCCGCTCTCTTATAAGTAATTAAATCACTTCAAAACACATAATCGCGGTAGAATTACACCAGCGGTGGATCAGCTTCCACGTTCACACATGTGCGACCTCTGTTACAGACTGTCTTCCAAAAACACATAAGCACCCTCGCATTCTAAAATGCAACCCTCGGTCACTTCGGGTTCACAACATTCCAAATATGGGAATTCTCGGCTAAAGGCCTTTCCATAATTTAAATCTACCTGCTAAAACGCCCCCGATCTTAAAATTGGTTCGGGACTCGTTCCGATTTCGTGCTAATTTTAGAAAGTATCATATTTCAGTGGATGGTTTAGTCGAATGCCCATAATTATACGAATACAAATAAAACAACAGAATTTTTTCAAGCAACTTAAAGAACACAAAAGTAAATATTACAACATGTTATTAAACTGAAATATACATTTATTCTGAAACATTTATATGCATTGCTATTTTGCTCGATACAATATGGACCTTCATTATTTTTTATCGTGGTAATTATTTTGTCTATATCTTGCAGCTACATTGGTTGTTCTTTTACAAGATAAACTACTTGCATTGCTGACCATTGTTGCTGAAAATGTCAAAATTCTAAAAATCGCGTATGGTTTTTATTATGATTACATTGGTACAACGATGTTTTAGGTTCTGTAACTAATTCAAACGTCCATTAAGAAATGATTAGTCACGTTTGTCCCCAACCGCCATATGGTTGCCATATGATAGCGATTGGATTGCTTAATTGGGTAAACAGGCAAATATTTATAACCGAGCAGATTATATATGAGATACAAAAATGGTAATGGTATTAATAATACATATTTCGTACAAAATGCGTAACTAATAAGAATAGCCATTTTATACATTAATCGTTGCATAATATGAACGTTAGTGTTATTTTCGTTACTAGAATTTATTAGGTCTCACCTTTTAAACAGTTTATAATTTGTATAAGAATAATACACAACATTTCAGCCCTTCGACTTACTTCCCTTCCGTAACGACAAGGACTTAAATTTAGAAAAAACAGACTGGCAACGAGAGTGGTTCGTGTCTCAGACGCAGATAATTTGGAGAGAGAATGAACATTCATTTGCTTTGTTACAAAGACAGCTGCTATGCACTTATAACATTCCTTGCTTTTGCAGCTCTAGTTGTGGGGAAGTTTTTACCCTAGCAGAAGATTGTATTCTTTTAATCTTAGCCGAATTGAGTGAAACAGAAAATCATCAGGACAGCTGACCGTCGTAACTTAAAATAATTAATTAAGGCATTGTCAATTTGACACTTCAAAAATTAGGAAAGTAGTCATCGTTGAGCAGTCGAAAAACCTTCAGCAGCGACAAAAATGCAAAGAGTGCATTATACAAATTGAAGAGAGAATGGAGGGCTTCGGATAGAGAATATACAGAAACTATGTCGTAGAAAGCTGCCCTTATCAAAACTAAAATCAGTTCTTGGATGCTAAACCATACTATTCGTGATATCATATATAAAATGAATGCTGACTGAAAACCATCTATTACAAAAATGTCCATGAACAACTAAAACAAGAGTTTCCAGAGCTCTACTGTTCAGCTTCATCAATAAGGATGTTTATAATACAAATCGGATTCAAATTTAGTAAAGACGACTACAATAGAAATTACTTAATCGGTTTTCTCATACTAATAGTTATTTATGTACCAAGGGCGTAGGAACGCGTTTATGGCACACGGCGTAAAAATTAAAGCCCAATGCGTAGTCGCGGGCTCCAACACAAGGGCCATACACCCTAGTTACATACAATATTTTATGTACAGCCCGGAATATTCAAATTTGGCAACCTACTATGTTATTGCTTGTCAAACTGACAAAGAAGACCCTGAGCAGCCCGTAAACTACTTTAAAACCCTTGGGCTGTAAACTGACACATTACACGCTCAAAGATAAGATGATAAATTTAGCCCGGTCGTACTTTTATGATACACGTACATAAAGGCTTACTTTTGTGAGCGCGCCTTTTTCAATAGATAAGCGACCGTTAGGTAGCGAGTAGAGGCAAGCCCACTAAAGAGCATTATGTATGTGTACCATACATAGCATTATTTTTGACTGCTAAAACTGAAAATAAAAATCGAGTTTATACATTTGACGTCTATTCTATTCAGAAAAAAATTAACATTAGAGGGTCTTGATGGACATTGACAGATTTTTCATGATGAACATTTATGGTTCCCAGAAATTGGAAAACAGGAGAGGTCGTGAAAGAAGTAGATCACCCTGGATAAGCAATTTTCAAAACTGATGAGGGAAGAATCTTCAGAAGTATTTCAGAATTATATAAAGCTAAGGTACAACTGGTGAACAAAGAACCATAGTTCCTTCAGTACAGGACCCGGAAGTAAACACCCAAATAGATTGTTCATTTAAAGAACTCCGGGACCGATGAGTGCAGTAAAATTATGTATCTGTTTTATTTAAAAAAAGGAGATGTAAGATGTAACATAAAACATAAGTAAGCAAGGTATGTTTGAATATTTCTATAGTTAGCGTTGCAAGCATTCTAGAGTTAGGTACATATTTTCATACTAATAAAGTTTGAAACAATAAAGAAGCCGACCTGCGATTAATTAATAAAATTGATCGATGGTAGTAAAAATCACAGATCAACCCCCCTACAGTTTATACACCACGGCAGCTTTGAAAACTGTTTACTTACCGCGATGGCCCTAGCTAACTCAAATTTCGGCGGCCTTGGGTCGTAGGTTCAAATCATCAGCTGTGTACCCTGGAATGTCTTCAAAAAAAGGAAAGGAAATGGGCGCCAGAAATCAAAAGATTTCAAATAATAAGAGGAAATAAACTGCAAGTGACTAGTGTTTAATTAATAAATAATAAAAAAGTCTTGTAGTGTCAGTGATAAATAATCAGGATAATTAAAATGCAAATAATGTGATAACAAAGTTGTGTACGTTAACTGAAGGTTGCGACACGCATAAAATCAAAAACCCCTTTCGGGTTATTCTAATAACTGTAAATTCAAATCAATCGTGGGATATGCATACCTCAGTTATTTAATAACTCCTTCTGTTTAGGATATTGAAATGAAAAAGCGTGACTGTACCTTTTACAGAGGGTCAATACACATAAAACTTGCAGCTTTAAATACTGAGCATAATCAAATATAGGCATAAAAATTTAAATATTAAAACAGGTGAATGTAAGAATTTGCACATTGCATGCTAATAATTGCGGAACGTATGAATTTAAATTTTAAATATTGACGGGTTTAATATACACAGATGTAAATTCCTGGTATTGAAGATAAGATAAATCCCGGAATAGTACAAACTAACCTCGCTTCTCCAACGCTCCCAAACTGCTAACAGGCAAACGCCGGCCGGGGGTTGCTACACTCTGCGGTTTAACATAAGCTGGTCGTGAACTGCTACATATAATGGACGAAATCGCCGTGGATGCCCGGTGATTGCAGCGGAAGCACCCTCAAATGGCAGCAAATACGCAGAACGCCAGCAAGTGTCGAAATTGCGATTAGGCTAATAACTTGGCCTCCGAGATAAACTCGTGGATGAAACTGTTAATAAAGAGCTAAGAAACAATTTAATTACTATAGAGATAATAAGACAGAAAAGCGCCATCGTACCTGATTATAATCAGCCCTAGGAAACACACTGCTCATTAAATTAGTTGAGCGCACGTAATTTGACTTAATTAAAAGCAAACCTCAGCCGCGCCAGTGACGGCGGGCTTAGGTGAAGACAGCAAGTGCCTCGGACGAAAGGAACTCGATACAGGTACTAAATAAGCTGCTTTGGAAAATTTACGAATTCGAAATGCAAAGGATATATAATTCAACTAAAAATATACAGGATAGGGCTGAAATAAATTGGTAACTGGCGAAGCCAAAAAATTGTTTCAAGTTGAGGTTTTATTAAGAAGTGTTATTATTTGTTATTTACTAAGCCCCGAATGATAATTGATGCTTCTTTCAATCAAATATCAGACACTACACTCTTGCAGATATTTGCATTTTTATTGTCGTGTTATGTACAAGCTTGAATGTTTGAGAGTTATGTCTTGTATCAAAAGCTGCTTCCTGTGAATGACTTAAACTTGATGAAACTTAAGCTATTTCGGTGGTCATATTGTATAGGTATGATGCTTACAGCAATTCTGGCTGCATTGCTAACGTACGAAGACTAAGAAAAGATTGAAATAGGCCCAGAGTTGGTATTCTATTTGTTGCAACAATAAGTCACTAGCAAACATTGATAATTACATAAGACATGATTAGCAATAATTTAATTTAATTTACAGAGGTTAGTAATTGAATAAAATAGTATCGTGAAGGTTGCGTTCAGCTTGTATTCAATATTTGTGCTCGGTATGGCAAATGTAGCTAATTTGTGATGAATAACAGATTATTGTGTAACGTCAAGACACGCTAATGCATTCGCTTAAGTACAAAGTTGTTTAGAAGCGTTACAGAAGTTTTATGCAGCGTTTTATATTCATATCATAATGCCAACTATCGATAACGCAGCTAAAGGGTTATTGAGATATATATATATATATATATATATATATATATAAGACTACAGAAAGAGCTAATAGCTTGTGAATCAGTGTTTTATTAACTAAAAGTGAAAAAATGTAACTAAAGTGCGGTTAAGGTGTTCCTGAATCAAATTTAAGAAAACATGTAGAAGTTAAGGATCAAAGATAGTAAAAACTTACTAAAACAATTGTATAACATGTTGCTACGGTGATTTAGAGTGTCAATTGTTGCTGTTTATTGGGGAACCCAGACCGAAAGCTTGTGTGTAGTTTTGGCTATTCGTTGATAAAACTATGCCAGTTGTTGAGTTTTCATTTGTTTTGCTATTGTACCGAGGCCAGTTGTGCTTAATTTGGGTAGTGTTCTTTAGTGCAATCCCAGAGGATATTGAACCTGAAGCTTCGCTTATTTGTGGTTGTCTTCGAAGCTAAGTTTTTTTGGCAAGTTTTGGAGCTGCGCGAAGCAGAAAGCAGAGTGCAGCGTCTAGAGGAGCCATTGTTTGTGATTTACAAGAATGTAAATAACGGAAGCATGTCACTTACATATATCTATAAACAAACTCAAAGGAATGGTCTTTTGTGGAAACGAACCTGTCCGATCAAAAATTGTACTAATGACGAAATCGTCTTAAATTCTTGAGTTGTGCAGTATCGTATATTAGCAAAATACATACCGTAAAATACAGAAATGTAATTACATTAATGGTACAATTCATATAACTCTTAAAAAGAAAGATACCCAGTAACATTAATGAAACTCTATAAAGTAATATCTATTCCAACTCTCACGTACAGAATGCTGGACAAATACCCAAAATGGAGCAGGATATAGCCGTATCGTAAGAAAAAGAACTACTGATATAAGTGCTGAACTAGAAGTATACGATATACAAAATTAAATGACGATTATAGGGATAGGTGGCACCACCATTTAAAAAGAATGGGAAAGAACAACTGTAATTGCTATGAAATAGAAACGCAAAGGACTTATTTTCAAGGCATGATGATAACAATTTCCGTATTTGGTGTTAGGTTGACTGATGTTGTTTTTTGTGAGGCATTTGTTGACTGAAGGTTTTTCATGCTATTTGGTTTAATTGTTCTGAATAGATGGTCTTAGTTTTTTATTTTCAATTATCTTTGTCAAATAAGGACATCGTCTATAATTGGTTGAATGCGTCAAACAACAAACAACAATTTATATAGTATGGACCTGGACTGATTAAATAATTCCAACACATTTAACGCATCTTGGGTTCAAATTCAATAATTTTTAATGTTCCCATAGCGTTAACATCCATAACACTCCAAAATTGTTTATTTTTGTATTGTTTCGATGTATACTAGGGAGGGGCAGTAGCAAAGTTTTGTAATTTTAAAGATATCTAATGAATATCCGCCTTTGGGTAATTGAATTATTACAAGAAGCATTAGTCTGTAGTCTTCGATTGCTCGTTGAAAGTTCACGTACTTTCACATTGTGCGACATAGAAATTTATGTTGGCTTTATGATGTAATAGGATATTATGTACACACATCTTAACACGTGGGTGGCGCTGCAAGTGTAGCACGCGACCTTCAGCCACTAGGCGTATCGTGCTAGCTTCGATCTCTAGCCGCCCTTCTTTCGCTGTTGACCCGTATAAAAGGCGACATCCCGGAAAATACTTTTTGTAGGGTAGAATATGACATGTTTCATTATTTAAGTTTAAGTTTGAAAATTCAATTCTATTAATTTAGAAATTGCTACGCACACGCGTGTTCTTGTTATGGGCATTCAACTGCACTAGGGATATTTCAAGTAAAAATGTGCTCAATTATTAATAATTGTCATAGTTCTTAGATTTCAGGTGTCCAATTTCAATATGTGCATTTCCACGGGTTGACTATTGTGTTCACATTGTGGTTTTCCCATTCATTGTATTCCTGCTACTCTATTAATATTATCTCTACAACTAGTTTTAGGTCTGCCCTGGTTTCTTTTTCTTATTTTTATTTGGTAATACGTTTACGTTTTCAATCACACGAGGACAGTGATTTTTGGATGGGGAGGGCCAGGCCCCCAAATCAACCATCGTCTATACCTATGAAGACATGAATTTTCGCACATATATAACTTTTTCGGATAAATTTATTTGCTTGGTTTTTGACGCTGTTATACGAAGATAAATTTCTGCAATCTAATAAAACAAAGATGTGTAGTCAATATTTGTTTTTATTATTGTTTCACAAAATGTTTGCCCTTAAACTCGAAACATTTACGCATTCGGTAATACCAATTTTCAAAACAAATTCCACTCTTCTTGAGTCACTTGAGAAACAAAGTTTTTGAAGCTTTCAACGGCATTTTTGAGAGTTCCAAATCGCACACCACGCATTTTATCCTGTAATGGAGGAAATAGAAAGTAATCGGAAGGTGCTAGGTCGGGACTGTATGAGGATAGCTTAGCAATATTAACCCGGAAGTCTCTAATAAACATTATTTTGTTTGATGTACGGTATGACTAGAAGCATTGTCATGGTGCAGAAAGATCTCACTTCTTAGTACCCTAACCCAGCTTTTTGAATAACGTCTGGCAGTCATACTGTTGTGTGCCATTCTGCGGTAACCGTACATTTATTTTCAAACACAACAGTTGTGATAGGTCCTATGAAAGAAAGCAAGTAATCATTTTTTTACCAACTCTTCGAGATAGCTTCACTAAAACTAGGCTAGGATCTGTTGGAAACACTTATTGTGCAGACTGCCGCTTAGATTCGGGTTCAAATGCATATATCCAGCTTTTGTCACCAGTTATAATGTAAACTGCTTTAGATCTACCTTCATCATATTTCTTATACCATTCCACATGCTGTGGTTGTGTTTCTGTTAAACTGTGTGGTATCCACCCTCAACATACTTTTATTACACCCAAATGATTATGTAAAATCTTGTATATTGCAGTCATGCCAATGTTCAAGATGTTTTTAATAATTCTATATGTGACTCGATTGTCTTCCTGAATCATTCTTCGCACAGCGTCTATGTTAATTTAACGAACTGAAATTGGTCCTCCTTCGCGAAAATCATCGCTAACTGAAATTCGTTAAAATTTTAATTCATTAAACCAGCAATGCGAAGGCGCTTGGTCACCAAAAGTAGCACGAAGTCATGTAAAGCTTTTGTTCAGAGATGGGATTTATAAAGGTATGGTAAATAATGGCTCAAAAATTTTCTCTCGTTAAATTCATTTTTGCTGCACAACACTTATTTCAAAATTAACTGTATAATAACTGGTGCAATTATCAAAACTAAATTTGAACTGTTAATCTAAAAAACATTTGTTTTATGGCAATTTTGATTTCCATGGTGTACTTGATCTATTGGTTTGCAGAAATTATGGGTACTACCCTCGTAATACTATATTTTTAAGTAGCATATCAATAAATTATTTCTCGGTTCATCAACAACATAAAAACGTATAGATTACTTCTTGCAAATCAATGAGGTTGACGGTAAAAAATACTAATCCATGAGAAACAGATTTTATTGGAAAACATCACTTGGTTTCCATTTACATAATTTTCATTTTATTATCCGTATGGTCAAGGCAAATACTTTCTTGAAAACATCAATATCCTCTTAATTGTTACCGCCATTTCTCTTTGTTTTATTTTGGGCT
Organism: Agriotes lineatus; assembly: GCA_940337035.1. Lineage (NCBI taxonomy): Eukaryota > Metazoa > Arthropoda > Insecta > Coleoptera > Elateridae > Agriotes > Agriotes lineatus. Next base: position 116,953,610 of record OW679201.1, on the reverse strand, counting down.
GGAAACTGTGAAAATTCAAGCACCCAAAATTATTTTTACTACATGAAACACTATTAAACATAAAATTCTGGATCGTATTCTTCAAAGCGATAAGCTGAACTCTTTAGGCAAGGCAAATATCCAAGTAGCAAGTCACCGTAAGTCTGAACTGGATGAGCCTATAATAGGTAGCTATATGTGCACAGGGAATAGTTGGTGATGCACTCAAGTTTCCAGCTCATTGTACTTACCCGCAAATGAAATAATTGCAATTGTCTTTTTCTATGCACATAAATTGACTCCTTATTTATAGAAAACATAAGAGAAACTAAAAAAAAATATTCAGACAAAAACAGTCGTTGCAACGTTAATTATTAGCAAAACTAAACTGCATTTGTGCACTAATAATGTTTTCTCTTTCATATTATTATTGACTAGAGCTATCCGTCCAACATATGGTATTCATACTACGTGTGAGGGTCAATAACAACCCCCTTAGTTTAATTAGGTTAATAAAAAACCAAATTTTTAAATGTATTTAACTTCTGTTTTTCTGGGGTGGGCCAAACGGCAGTCTGGGCAGGGCCTGGTCCCCCTGGCCCCCCCGCTAGTTACGCCAATGCCAGGGCCCCCGTCAGGGCTACTGGCACCTGTGTGCAAAAAAGGATTTTGGCGCCCCTTAAGGCATTTTGGATCATGTTTTTTTATTTATTTTTTTGAAGGTAGGTAGGTAGGTAGGTGCTTGAAATAAAGCAAAAAACTGAACTTTAGAAGTCATATTTATTTGTAGACTAAAATATCAAAATGAAACAAACAGAATAAAATCATAACAAAATAAATTAAAATAAATTCTTGTTCACACCCATTTTAAAGCATTTACTAACTAATGGGGTACAGACACGTTGTTTATAAATACTAGAAAATAACCCAAAACTAAAAATCACTTTTTTTAGGAACAAATAACAGAAATATTGCCTAATGTCTACATATATATATAAGTACTACTTTCGACTTATACTTAGGTATTTTAAAAAATATGCAGATACTTCTGATAACAAATACCTAGGTAACTTCGTTATAAGACTAATTTGCTCAGCATGACTAGTGTCTGGTGTACAATCTAATATTATTGAAAAATATTTTGAACTGCTAACCATTTCTAAAATATTATTTCTTACTTTAGACGACAATAATTCAATTATTTTATTCTGTATTTGCACGCCTAAATAATGAGTCATTTTAACAGATTTTTTTTGGGGAATTATACACTCGGCTAACGTGCTGTCTCATCACTGAATCAAAAGAGGCAATCATCTCAACAGCTTTTAGAAAATTTCCATTATCACGTTCGAAAAGTAATTTAGAAGAACCTTGAAATGCCAAGCATTGTGTAGATAAATACTTAACAATCGCAATAATTCTTTCCAACACGTCGCGCCAATATTTTTTTTTCCGTTTCTAAAATCCGCAGGTGATGAGCATTAACAGTCGTAGATGTTTCCAACATTTTTTTTAAATTTACCCAAGTGTTCATATAACTGTTGTGTAAAATTGACGTTTCGTGTCTCTTCATTAGCAGACAAGTGTTGCCAATCAGATACTCCAGTTGTATCACAAAAAGTGTTACGAGTTTTACAAAACAACTTACAACAAAAACAAAATACAGAATCTTTAGAAATAGAGTAAATAAGCCAAGTCCTTTTGACTTTTTCTCCATTTGCTAGACTTCTTACAAAGTATTTGCACGAAAACTTTCTCTTATCTTTATTACTAGGAAAGCTAAAACTGATGTCTATCAAGGGCGGACCACGTTTAACCAATATTCTAGCTATCTCATTGGTGATTTTTTCGGGCCACAAACCGGGGTCGGACTGAATTATATCGACACTAGCCTCATTAAAGCCTTCATCGAAAGTGTCACTTGCAGCAGGTATTTCGGTAGCTGACATTACCGAACTTCTTACACAAGCTGAATTATCTGAAGTGGATTGTTCAATTGCTGTAGACGACGATGGTGTCATCGCTTCATCGGGCTCTGCATCAGTAGAAGCTGTTTTGCTGCTACAACCGCCGCCACTTGTTGCAGGACCTGATGTTACCGTGGTCGCCTCTGTTGAAATTTCAGATGGTCCACTCAGGGTTACTGATATTACGGATTTAGAATCTTGAGATTCGGTCGCATCGATAGTCTCCGTGGAATCTTGATTGTTTTGCAAGAAGTGCTTTAAAGATCCAGCCATTTTTTCCCTTTCTTGTAGTCTCAGTTTCTTTTGCTCGCGAAACTTCGCACCTGAAGGTCTCTTTCTTTTATCCTGAAAAAACAAATAAATAATTAGTACTCATGGGAATTAGGAATTAACTTCTAAAGTAAGCACAATAATAAGCACCAAGTTTGCATATTTGAGTAAAAAGCAATTTGTTCGAGCCTTTTCAGCTTAAATCCTTTCAAAAATAAAGGCAGAAAAAATATTAAACTAATTTGATCTTATAGCCCTTAAGAAACCCTACAAAATGGTTTTTTAAAAAGATCGATAGCATAAAAACTAAGCGAGTTATGGATAAAAAACCAATTACTTTTTTAAACTCGTACATGACATTTCAATTAATAAAAAGATAATTGGGTAAAAAAAAATAATTAGCCTATAACCAGTATCCTATAAAGGGTTAATGTTGATAGATCGTGAAGATGCAATCACTCTTCATTTCTTAAATAAATTGCAAAGCAACTTAACCTGTCATAAAAATGCCCTCTTCTTTGTAACCGGAGATTTTAACCTTCCTTTGATTAAGTGGAACGCCATAGCAGGGTCATATTTTTGTAAACCTTTTTCTAATGACGCCCATAGTAACGAAGTGCTAAATATTTTCCAATTCTTAAATTTAAATCAATTTAACTCTCTATCAAATTCCCGCGGCAATTTGTTGGATCTGATCCTTTCTAATATAGATTCGATTATAATAACAGTATGTTTAAATCCTATTTCGAACATTGATCAGTTTCATGTTCCACTTGACTTTTTAATTCACATTAATCACCCTAAACCTTTATTGGGTAACAATAGGCATTTTCTGAATTTTAAAAAAGCAGATTTTAATGTAATTTCTGCCGAAATTGATTCTATCGACTGGCACTCGGAACTTTCTTCAGTGTGTGTTAATGCGGATGTATCTGTTTTTTATAAACTCATTAATTCTATCATTGATAGGAATGTTCCAATGTCTGTGTGTAAGAACGATCACTACCCTCCGTGGTTTTCTCCGAGTTCTATACGAATGGCTAAGAGTAAGATCAAAGTTCATAAACGCTGGAAAACTTATAAGAATAAATTTGACTATCTAATCTTCAGTGATATTCGTAGCAAATTAAAAGCCAGCATTAAACGTGACTATAAATATTATATCTCAAATTTAGAAAATGACATTGCATCTACCCCAAAAAAATTTTGGAAATTCACTTCTGATAGAAAGCGCGAATCGCTGATCCCAAATGTGCTGAAATGCGATAATCAACTAGCTTCGACTGGTGATGAAATTTCTGAACTTTTCGCTAATTATTTTAAATCAGTATACAGCCTATCTTCTACGTCCACCAACCCTTCTCACTCCGTTGATAACAACAGCTTTCTGAGTAATACTAATCTCATCACCTTATCTTCCATTAAATCAGAAGACGTGGTAGCCATTTTAAAATCTCTTGATCCTAACAAATCAGCCGGTCCTGATGGAATTCCTCCATATTTCATAATTAAATGTTCTGAAGTTCTTGCCTCCCCTTTAACACTACTTTTTAATAAATCTATTAAATCCGGCGTATTTCCCGAGGTGTGGAAAAAATCACACGTTATTCCTATTTTTAAATCGGGAAACAGAAGTCTGGTTAGCAACTATAGGCCTATTTCAATTTTGTCCTCTTTTTCAAAAATATTCGAAAAAATCATCTACAATTTCTTATTTTTTAACCTTAAACGTTTCATTATTCCTGAACAACATGGCTTTTTTCATGGACGCACTGTAGAAACAAATATGTTAACTTACACAGATTTTATTCTGAAGGGAATGAACGAAGGTGTACAAGTTGACTCTGTTTACACGGATTTTAGCAAAGCCTTCGATAAAGTTGACCACAATATTTTGATGATGAAGTTATTGAACGCTGGAATTCATGGCAATTTATGTCGTTGGCTTTGTTCTTATATTCGTAATCGGTCTCAATCAGTACTTGTAAACGGATTTCATGCCAAATATTTTTTAGTCAATTCCGGCGTGCCGCAAGGTAGCCATCTTGGCCCCCTGCTGTTTCTTTTATTTATTAATGATATCAATTCTCTGTTTCGCTCCTGTAAATTTATTCTATACGCGGACGATCTGAAATTGTACATTTGTGTAAGGGGTAAGGATGATTGTGAACGTCTCCAATCTGATTTAAACGAGTTGTATAATTATTGTCTTCGTAATAAAATCGCTCTTAACCCTGATAAGTGTCAATATATATCTTTTTTCCGAATTCGTTATCCTATTAATTATCAGTATAAGTTAGGTGATTGTACTCTAAAAAGGGTTGATATCATAAAGGATCTCGGCATACTTGTTGACTCTAAACTATCTTTTCACTCTCATTTCGATAGAATCGTAAACAAAGCCTTTCGTATGTTGGGTTTTATCTTTCGAGTTGGTCATGATTTTACTAATGTTAACACTATTATTACTTTATATTTTGCTTATGTCCGCTCGCACCTGGAGTATGCATCACCTATTTGGAATCCGAATTACAAACGTTATATTAACTTAATTGAGAATATTCAAAACAAATTTTACAAATTCGTGCGATACCGCTTTAATGTTGAGCTTAATTTCACTTCCCTTGAGAAAAGAAGAAGATTGAGAGATTCTATGGCTTTCCACAAAATTCTGAACGGTGGTTATGATTCAATCGATTTATTATCACTAATTTCTTTAAATATTCCGTCATATCCCACGAGAACGGCTAATTTGTTTTTAGCCCCGCATGCAAGTACAAATTACTTATTTTATTCGCCTATCATTCGAATGATTAGATCTCAGAATATCATTTCCCATGCCGACATTTTCACAAATAATGTAAAAATTTTTAAAAAAGAACTTTCTATGTTTTTAAGATAAAATATTTGTTATATATGTACATACTTATAGGATTACTATTACTTACATATTTTCATATAATTTGGTCTAGGGAATACAACTTTAAGTCCTTGAGTATAATTATTTAATAGTTACTTTCGCTGTCAATAATTTTGTTTTCGATTTGTTTTGATCATTATAGTTTATTTATAAGGAGACTTTTTTAGGAATACACTGTCAACTGCACTTACTATTATTATAATTTTTACTATATTTATTATTATGTGTATTTCTGTTTGTTCTCTCTTGCAAATAAATAAATAAATAGTATAAAGTAGGGAACACTTACCATTTTATAAAAAATCAAACCGTTGAAATTGCAGTCAGCAAGTATTCGGCACTTAATTTTTTAGAAAAAAAGTAGTATACAAAATATTATACAACACAACACTTTACAAAATAAAAATAACTTTAAATGTAAACATTAATAGGATTACTTGTTTTTATGCACTTGTTGCACGGTTCAGTGAACTAACCGGTTTAAAAACGCCTCTGGCGATGCATCGCTTTTATAGCGCTCCAGGCATTATTCATGTCTGAACAGGAAAAATCAAGAAACTACCGCCTGACATGTTCTCGCAACATAGGAATCGGCAGTAACTGGATGATATACTAATAAAATTTCGTGTGTATTTATACCTAATCCTATTTAATTTCTCAACTTTTATTTTAAAATTAATTTTTGGTTGTTGTTTTTTTTGCAATTTTTTTTGTACCCTGGGTTTTGGCGCCCCTAAAGGATGGCGCCCGTGTGCATTGCACACTTTGCACATATGGTAGCGGGGTCCCTGGTTACATCCTCAGAACAGAAAATAGACAGGAAGGCGCATTTCATTTAAGAGCATTGTACATGGGTCTATCAGAATTTTACTTCTCATTTTATTATTAATAGGAATTTTGCAAAAGTATCTTAACATTATTTTCTCCATGAAGGAATATCAATGTGCCAAGCTAATTTTTTTTCAATATTCTAAAATTTCAAAATAAAACTAATTAAAACGATTTTTTCTAACAAATAAATGATGCAACGCACAATTATCTAGTTTTTTGGGAATTTTTAATGTGCAAATTTTTGATGTCCCATATAAGGGAACAACATAAAACGTCAAATTCGAAAATTGCTAAAAACAGTCCGCGCTGGTTTATTACAAAAGTCATGACGTCACCGACTGTTCCTAGGTATTTTTATCTCGTCTAGCATCGATTTGAGACCGCCCACTGCATCTCGAAATATTACCTCTGCCCACACCGTTGCCCCGCAGTAGAAACTTTGCAGAGGTATAGAGCGCAAACACTTTGTAATAAAGAAATATATTGTTATTGAAATAGTCGGCCCTCTTATTTCTATAAAATAACTTAGTCAATTTAGAAAAATTTAGATGTAGATGTAGAACAGACACTGATTTAAGTTATGCGCAAAATGTGAATCTTTGCAAAATGTGACGCGTTTTTCAAAACCTGCGTCTCGGACAAGCAATGACAGGATTTTTACAGAAATAATTTCTATACATCACCGCAATTAGCACACAGCGTAATTATAAAAAGCTAAATTAATCAAAGCTACTTACAAATAAACGGCAGTTGTACCGGCATTTGTTATAAATACAGTTATCATTTCTGAATAATATATATGTTTTGTGGTACATTTATAAACCGAAAACAATTTGGTCGAGCTAATTCCTAAATAAAGTTTTATGAACGTCTTGTGCTCAGATAAAACATAGTTTATTTATATAATATCAACTAAAATTAATATCAAATTATAGAAACGGAAAAACGTTTTAAAAAATTCTGATATAAAGTTTAATATTTTCAAGAAAAGTATAAAATTAATATTTATAAAAAGCTACAACGGCGAATTACAAATTTGAGCAAAATTTGCTGTGCCATTTCAGACAAAGTTTAAATTGATATTATTATGAAATTTGAGCATAAATTTAAACAAGCACATACAAAAAGAGGCCATCGAAAAAAGTTTGAATTGTTATAAAGGATCGACCAGTTGCAGACCAAATATCCTGGCCGTGCAGTACGAGCGCCAAGACCTGCCTGGTGGATATAGTCAAACGCTATAAAGTAATTATTATAAGTATACTCAAAATAATTTAGGCAGCTAAAATAAATTTCATTGTAGCGTTTTTAAATTATTTGATTTAAATATTTGATGCATAATTCTAATTTTACATTTTTAAATGTAAGCCAATAGAACAAAAATATCACAGCAACGACGGGGACTATAGCGTTAATAAGCGGGCGAATTAACAATACATAATTAAGATAATCTCTGAAACTTCTTTGTGGCGTGAATTCATAATTCATATTCTTATTTGGGTATTTCGCCACTCCGCAAATTAAAATATTAAATAACGAAAATATTAACAACGAACTTTCGAGGGACAATCTGCCCTCGTTATCAACGAATAACAAATAAAACTAACAAGAAACTTATTTTTTTTTCACTGCAAAAAAGATAAGTTTCTTGTTAGTTTTATTTGTTATTCGTTGATAACGAGGGCAGATTGTCCCTCGAAACGTTCGTTGTTTGCAGAGTGGCGAAATACCCATATAAGAATATGAATTACATAATTAAATCAAGCAAGAGCGCTTACGATGCCAAAACGAAAAGAAACTATGTAAATTAATTAGCTTATTCAAAAATGTGTATATGGGGCGGCAGCATATACCCGTGTGAAATACCCTAGTCAAGGGTCACGGTACCTCAGAGGTAGAGACGCTGGATAGCAATGCAAACGTTGGCGGTTCAAATCCGACCGGTGGCCGTGGCAAAAAGCTTTTTTTAAATTAAATAAAAGAATGCAAGAGACGGAAGACGGCCGCGTGACGTAATCAAGTCCAAAATGGCCTTTGCGAAATTCGGGAATTAAAATAATTATTCACATGTGGTTAATTATCATATGTGTAAAATCAAATTCTGTAATTAAAGTCGCTGACTTAATTAGGACATTTAATTAGAGCAATTGATTCGCGGGTTAATTCGCGGTTTAATTCGCGGCGTCACGACGCCTAATTAGGTCAATTAATTTGATATCAAAATTTGATTGACAGGAGCGTCGATTAGTGTGTCCGAATACTACTGACGGCCGAAGTTAGAATATATCAACAACATCAAAAATTGTAGGTATCAAAAAAGGTGTTCGGAAGGACTGCGTACGCTCGCCTCTTCTATTTAATATTTATTCAGAAATAATATTCCGGGCAAGTTTAAGCGAGGAAATATGCGCAATTAAGATGGAACATATTGAAAACCAAGTTCTTGGTTTAATATTTAACTCCTAAATTCTTAAATCCTATTCCTAACTAGAGTGAAGTCCTTTTTATAACTAAACTACCATATCCCGCTCTTTGTTCGATATCAGTAGCGTCTCCCACTTAATACAATCTTTCGCGCGAACTCCCGAAGCTCGCGCCACCATCTTGTCTTTATCGCGAGCGACGTAACGTCCTCTAAATTTATAGGTTACCTCAGCCTTGTAGTCGCTAAGCACCTCTCAGCCAGTGGGCATCACGTGTCCGGACCTCGCCACATTCGCATTCGTCGTCGTCGGCATTTTCGATTCGCTTTGATGAAAGCCCCCGTGGCCGATCAAAAGCTGGAACATTTTCCGGTCTCTAGCCCCCCGACAAATTTGCTCCTAACCTCAAAACTCGGGCAAAATCTCTAGTTCAGTTACCGACCGTCACCAACCGCTTCAGTAGGCTTAGGCTCTTGGGTATGATATTGAACCTGATGTCGCCGACACCCGCTGCAGCCACTTTTGTCAATTTGTCCGCGTACTGCTTCCCTTCGAAACCCCTGTCGAAGTGAACTCGTCCGTGAAACATCAAGGTCGCCGGCCACACCTCTGCCTGGATTTGCGTGTATCTGCGCATACTACGTAACATCGAGAGCACCGAGATCGCGAGTTCGGACCCTTTTATGAAATGTACTAGAGTGCCATCTAAATGGATAGTAGCGCGCATTGGAACTTCAGGTGGCGAGCCTAGCGACTTTGCTTTGTAGCTTTCGTTTGTAGTTGTTGGTGACAAACGCGGCTTTGACCCTGCCGTTCTCCTTACGCGAGCCGTCTCCTACTTCGCTGTCGTGTAGATTTTCATTGCAACAAGCAGTCGTGCATTCCCTGACTAGTATTATCGGGAAGTCACTACGTACTTAATATATTACTGTTGAATATTGAGGGAAAATCCAAGCAAAAAGATCGATCGGAAGACGTCAGAACTCCTTGATAATAGATTCTTGTCCCTGGTTTAGTTTTATATCAATGGACACCTCTCGTGCCAGCCCCCAAAATCCAAACATTTCACCGATTGAACCAACAACCATGTTGAGCGCCAGCCTTCGTTAATAGAGAAACACTTAGGGGTAGTACGATAAAATAAAACTGACTAAATAATATCCTTCTGCTTCTTCATTTAGCCATTTTCCATCCCTCGGGCGTTGAGCTCCATAAAGTTTTTCCAGCATTCTCGGTCTTATACTGTTTTGACTCAATTCAAGCCGGCTGCGCTCTTTAGATTATCGCTTCATCTCATTTGCATAGGCTCTACACTTTTATTGTTTGCCCATTGTCTCCACCTTATTAGCTTTCCGCTCCATTTATGTTGTGCTTTGGCGATAAGTTTGGCCCAACTCCATTTTAGCGTAGTCACTTGGGTAATTACTTCCACTACTGGCAGGATCCATCGATTGTATACAGGTCGACAATCCCTTTTCCGGAACCCAGTGGGGTCTAGGGCAGTACAAGCGCTGAGACACAACTGATGCTGGCCATTCTGGCTGTCAGTGCCGGCGAGTGAGTGTGGTGTTGGTTCATCTGTTCGCGCGTCAAAGAAACTTTGTTATGTAGAGACGATTGACGTTTCACATTCTACGAAAAAAAATTATGCACTCTTCGAAATTCGAAATTTCGGATACGGGATAGTGGACGTGTAGTTGTGTTCTTAATTATCAATGACAGCTTTTATTTTTTCTTGTTATCTTTGCTTATTATGGTTTGTCTCACGTATCTGTTTTGTTTATTTTTTCTGAATTGCTCTTAGTATTCTGGTTTGGTCACATATTTGGTTTTATTAGAGTTTAACTCTAATCCTATTCGTTTAGAGGCTATACATTATTGCACTGACTGCTCTAATATTGTATATGATGCAAGGTACGTGATGATGGAAGGGAATGAAACATCAGCTACTTTTACCGATCACTATGGAGTGGAAGTGACATACAGATTGTGAAGAATGACTTTGATTACAAATTGGTAGTGAAAGTGACGAACAGAAGTACCTACCTAATGTTACAATAAAAAATGAATAAGAGTTCTAAGTTTTGAAAAATGTGAAAATATAACTTAATCGGGGATTAATGGAGTTATTTAATGAGTTTGTGCATTACGATCTTGTTAAGTAATAGGTAGGGTTTAGTTCGTGTAAAATCTGAAAACCAAAGCTTTGAATATGCATATCATTAGAATTTACGGTTGGCTGGGGCATTGTAATCAATAGGAAAATCGGGAGGCATCGTTACAACTACAAGGTACAAGCTCGCACATTTACCAACCTGGAAAAGTATTGATTACTCCATTAATAAACCAACACACTTTCTAGTGGATAGTGGAAGATGCAAGGCCATTTTCCTATTTCCGTCTAAATTCCCATATTTGCAAAGATTCGCTTTTAGTTCAAAGGCGCAAACGTATGTGATGACTACATTAATAAGTTTTTACGGGGAACATATATATAGGTATCGATTATTTCGTAGCAGGCCATGGTCATTGTTAACAGTGTCAGAGTAGTAGCAACCTAGTCTCCGACCTGCAACGTACTCAAAACAACACTCCCACCTTCCGGATATACTGAAGCAAATGCAATTGAAGTGTTTATTGATTGTGATAATTCGAGTAGTAGTTAGCATATAATATACGTGTCGTGATTGGAATGTATAACAATTGCTAAACACGCACACATGGCAACTGCTTGGAGCGGATGGAAATAGATTAATTTCCCAAGCTTTTCCATCTATTTGGTCTTACAACTTAAGAATTTCTCAAAGTTTCTAAACTTGCAGAGGACCTAATATGACTAGGTATTTATGAGTGTGGCCTTTTGCACCATGCACTGCAGAAACTTTCTGTTTTCTTCAAATCTAAAATCGCATTTTTTTTGTTGGAAAAGTTCGCAACGTGGCTCTGAATCTGGGAGCGGAAGGCGAAAGCCCTCTCCAAGATTTCCTGCTTTAGCACGCATAGTAAGGACGTGTGGCATCTGTACCAAGAAGAAGCAGCATCGGTATGTGTCGTTTGTTCTTGGGTGTGCTCGATTTAAAAATTGTAAAGTGTTTGATGTCACTGAAAGTATTGCAATAAATTTTCTAGGTTGGTTTGTTTTTAGAATAATAGTCATTAATCTCATAGTAGTAAACTTATAAAAAATAAAAATAACGCATTAACTATATCCATCTCTCTGGAACCAAACAACAAACAGTCTAAACAATGAATTTATAATCACCGTTCCAGTTCATATAAATCCACCATAAAATTCCACAGCGCACCACAAACGCAGGTTTTTTTATGTCACTAAAACTGATGGACAATAATTTGGTGGAGACCGCAATTCTATCAATAAGCTAGTTTTTCACACATGCCGAAAATACATTACATAATACGAACATTTCCATCAGCTTTATTACTTCATTCATTTCTCGTGTAATGTACATATTAATTTTCCTAATAGCGTTGTATGATTGTACTTTCTGAAATTGAAATTGTTTCTCTTTTCAAGTATTAACATTTTTAAATATAAATTTCGTAAGATTTTGTGTCATCAAACTTTACTGGCTATTGTTTTAATAGTTATTTATAGCTAATATTACTTGTGAAAGCGGTTCAAACAATAGTCATACAGAATCTGGTTAACTTTGAAACTAGCAGCATATATGTATTCATATTCGAGGCAGAAAAATCTAAACTACTTTTTTCACTATCATGTAGACACATAGATTCGAGGTTCGGGGCTAATTTATTTTTTCCTGCATTTAAATCGGTTCTCATGGATACATTGTACACGCTGACGATTTACCGAAAAATTCCGTAGCGATCCTCTAGTCTAAGGGTTGTGGATCGGAAACACAACACCGGAGAAAGCGAGGCAATCAGGAGTCCCTTTCATGTGGCATGCGGTCACACTCTCGCTCTTAAAAACAAAACATAAACATTCCGCAATCAGGCATGCGACCAAGAATAAACAACCATTACGACATTTAGCAATACGTCTTCGGGATGATAGTACTTACAGGAGGGTTTACGGCTTCCGCGGCGCTCCCACGTAGCATCTGGTGGTGCACCGTTGTAGAAATACTTGTAATATCTGTAAAGTGGATGCTTACCGCACTTACTGTCTATTAACGAATGTTCACTAGACTAATGGGTTTAAACGTATGTCAGTATGATTTGCATCTATGGTTTCAGCCCCCGCAAAAGACTGAAATCACAAGGCATCTGTGGAAAATGAGCATCCCATGGCTATGCAGGTGCGCTTCCTTGATCAGATAAGCAAAATACCTATCCAGGCCAAGGCTTATCGGTTATCTTGCCAGATGTATGCTGTTTCTAGGTACGATAGTACTATCTGCGGTACCGATTGGACACCAACACAACTATAAAACAATGAGCAACGACTCAAACAACAAAGCTCTCTACAATCAATATCAACAATGGTGTTCAACTTAGGTGTACCATCAAACTGCATACAACACCCCCATTGCAAAGCTGCTCAAGCAATAACATCTATTACAGACCGTATCATCTCAGTCTTTCGATTAATACACGTAACTACCACAAGCAACACTTACAAAATTACATAAGCGCTCTCGCACTGGAAAACTTCACCCTCTGTGGTAACAGATTTAACAGCCACACATGCACCTTCCCAACCATCAATTGACAGCCAACCTCCCGCGATTTTAAAGCTACCTTTGGCCCCTTAAAACATATTCGGGCTCGATTCAGTTTCGAAATATTTAGAGCGTATGATATTTAAGCGGTTGATTTATTCAAAGACCAATAATGATACGAATACTAATAAATTATACAATATTTACAAACAACTAAATGGACACAAACGTAAATATCACAACATTAACTTTCAAAGTTGTAATTTTATATTGCCAGTTTTCAGTTCGTTTCATATTTTTCTAGGGCAAGCTTCTAATTTCACAATTAAATAAATCCGAGATTAAAACATTCAGGGTTGAAACGCCAAAATTCTGCAATTTTTGCAGGATTAAAATTCTGAGTTAGAGTTTTTAGATTTTAGAGTTGAAATACTGAATTCAAAATTTCTTCAATAGCAGGACGCGATTTCGAGAATAAAACTTAGTTGAAATTCTCTATTTCCAGTTCAAAATTCTAGCTTTATAATTCGCGATCTTAGTATTTTCCCCTAACAAGATTTTAATTTCGAGTTTAAAGTTCACAATATCCATTTTTAAATTCAAAATTCAGAGTTAAAAAGCCATTTTTGGAAGATCAGAATTATGAGCTTTAAATTCATACCTCTGATTTTCGAACTGGTAAGTTTAGAGTTGCAATTACGAGTTTTAAATACAGACTTTTGTATTGACAAGATTTCCACCAAAGCATATGACATTTCACAATTTTATGTTAGAGTTTGAACGTTTAAATCCAAAATTCAAGTTACTACGTCATAATATTTATCGTTAAATTGTGAATCGTGAAATTCAGAATCTCCAGGCTTACATTTCTAAATTTAAGTCACAATTTCGAAACCTCTAAGCTAATAATTCAATGTAAAGTCGATTTCTAACATTAAATTTAGAATTTCCGGCGTACAATTTAAAAATCCCTAGTTAGATTTTTAGAAGGCGTTCAAGTTTTAGACTTGTAACTCTATGTGTATGTAGATTTGTAATAGTAAGTGGCAAAAAGAACATTCAAATTCAAAATCCACAGTTTCTAAGTGCTTAATACACAACCAATCACAAGCCATGATAATTCAAAGTTCACTGTTTTAAGTGATCATTTCCTGGAATTATGAAGTATTAAATTTACAATTTTTACCATACAAATTGGAAATGCCGAGTTAGAATTAGAGAATTTTAAGATTCGAATTCCAGGGTTTGGAGCTTTAATTCCGTAGCTAGACATTTTTTGTAGTAAGTGAGAAGGCGAACCATCCAAATTTTAAATTCACCTTTTGTAGGTGATGTTTTCTAGTTTAGGATTTTTAGTGCACAAATTCGAAATTCCGAGTTTTTAAATTCTATTATTAGAATTCTAATGTTTCGACTTGCAATTTTATCTATAGCTAGATTTCTAGTATCAAGTGGGACGGTAAAAATTCAGATTCAAAATGTATAGCTTCGAAGTGATAATTTCCAATTTAAGCTAATGAAGTATGAAACTGTATATTATTAGACTACAAATTATAAATTACTACTTAAAATTTGAACATTTTAAGATTGCAATTGCAAGCTTTGGAGTTCCCCATTTCCCGCTATATTTTTAGTAGTAGATAAGTGGGAAAGCGAAAGTTGAAATTTAAAATTCTCTCTTTCTGAGCGATAATTTCTATTTTAGGATTACGAAGTATTATATTTAGCATGTTAAGCGCACAAGTTCGAAACCTCTAGTTAGAATTTCCGACTTGTAAGAGGGGATTCCAAGTTTTAGATTTACAATTCGATCTGTAGCTAGATTTGTAGTAGTAAGTGGGAAGGTGAACATTCGAAAGTCCCGGTTTCTAAGCGATCATATCCAATTTAGAATTATGAAGTATTAAATTTCGAATTTTTAGCGTACAGAGTAGAAATTTCGACTTAGAAATTTGAAGCTTTGTAGTTACCGTTTTATGTATAGCTACACTTCTAGTAGTAAGTGAGAAGGTGGACCTGGCAATTTAAGATTCTCCTCCAAGTGATGTTGTCTAATTTAAAATTATGAAACATGATTTGTATTTAGAACTTTCAGGGTACAAGTTCGAAATTCCAAGCTAGAATTATGCACTTATGAGAATGAATTTGAAGTTTTAGACTTGTAATTCGATCTGTAGTGGGATTTGTAGTAGTAAGCGGGATTACGAAGTATTATATTAAAGATTTTCAGCGTACAAGTTCGAATAGAATTTTAGACGAGTAAGAATAAATTTCACGGTTTGAACTTGTAATTCGATCTAATTTAGAATTGTGAAGTATTAAATTTCGAATTTTTAACGTACAGAGTAGGAATTTTGACTTGGAAATTCGAAGCTTTGGAGTTACCATTTTAGTTGTAGCTACATTTCTAGTAGTAAGTAGGAAGCTGGACCTGACAATTTAAGATTCACCTTTTCCAAGTTATGTCTAATTTAAGATTATCCGTATTTAGTATTTTCAACGTACAAGTTCGAAATACCAAGCTAGAATTTCAGAATTTTAAGATTGGAATTCCAAGGTTTGGAGTTATAATTTTATTTATAGCTATATGTTTACTAGTAACTATGAAAGCGACCGTTTAAATTTAAAATTCACACTTTCTGAACGATAATTTTCATTTTAGGATAATGAAGTATTATATTTAGGGTTTTCAGCGTACAAGTTCGAAATTCCAACGTAGATTTTAGACGAGTAAGAATAAATTTCAAGTTTTAGACTTGTAATTCGATCTGTAGCTAGATTTGTAGTAGTAAGTGGGAAGCTGAACATTCAAATTCCAAAGTCCCAGTTTCCAAGTCATCATTTCCAATTTAGAATTATGAAGTAGTGCATTTCGAATTTTCAGCGTACAGAGTAGAAAGTTTGACTTAGAATTTCAGAAATTGAAGATTGAAATTTTAGAATTACAAAATATTATATTCAGAATTTTAGTTAATGTTTTAAATATTTTATAATTGGAAATCTAATTTTTATACTTATACATAATTCGATGTTTAGCTAACTATATATATCAGAAGATGGGAGTCCAGATTCAACATTCACATTTGTCAAGTGATATTAGGATTATGTAGTTTTAAATCTAAAATTTTCAGGGTATAGGTTGGAAATTTCGAGTTAGAATTTCAGACTTACTATTGGAACTCCTAACTTCTATGATTTGATGTGTAGCTAGATGTCTTGTAATAAATGGTAAGATGAACATCCAGATTCAACATGAATGGTTTCCAAGTTATTGTTGGATGTTATTGTTAACATAAAAATTCGAAATTCCTAATTATAATTTCAGAATATTACGGTTGCAATTCGAAGTTTTACTTATAATTCGATTGATAGCTAGATTCCTAGTAGTAAATGAGAATTCGAATGTGTAAATTGAATACTCACAGCTTTGGAGTGATAATTTCTAATTTAGGATTCTTCTTCGTCGTTTTTTTTTTGTGAGAGAAGTCGTGATCAAGGCCCATTCGACATTGTTATGATGTGTTTTTTTATGCACTATTGCTCGTAATCACTCACAGTTTGTGGCATTTTTTGTAGCTTGATTGTATCTTTGATTTAATCAGACTAACATTTTTGAGACCTTCCTTTTGATCTGGAGCCTTCCATTTATCCTTGGATCATCAATCTTTCTAGGTTATCTCCTTCTCTTCATAATAAGTGGCTAAAGTATTTGAGGATGCGTTAGTATTGTTGAGGTTGTTTTATTTCATGTAAGACAAATGCATTGGTCCTCCTGGCTGTATAAGAAATATAGGTATCCATTTTTTCTGTCTTGCGCTCGCACAGTCCACAATTTGACGCCATATAGTAATACTGGGAAAGTGAGTGCTTTACTATTTTATTTTTGGTATTCACTTTCCACGTTTTCGCAGGTTTCTTGCAGTTCTTCTTGGCATTTCGCATGTTCTTTTGGTTTTTCTTGTGAATTTTCATCATTTTGTGAGTAGCGCTTCTAGATAAACTAACTGGTTTACTACCTGGCATCTTCTGCAAGGCCGTAGCCAGGAATTTACTTCGGGGGGGGGGGGGGGGGGGTCCAGTTCTGGATCAGAGACAATAAGTAACAACTTTATTTTAAAATAAGCATATACGTATTATAATATTTTAGTAAATAGTATAAAACGATGGGTTCGCTAAGACATTTCGCCTACGGCGTTGATCCTCTGACATATAATATGTCAGGTAGGGTTGCCACCTTTTCAGAATGCAGAAGAAGGGCATACATTTTTTTGACAAGGTGATCAGTAGCATTAACCTACTGACCGGGGGGGGGGGGGGGCTCGGGAGATGTGGAACACCCCCAGAAGTATCGGGGGGGGGGGGTCCCACCTGGACATTTTTTCAAAATATAGGAGCCCCAAAAACGCACATTTGAAGCAAATTCGAAATTATGATAGGGTGTGATTAAGTTAGATTTTGTTGCAGTTAATAAAGTTTTTATTTGTGAATTAAAAGAATCGCGTGAAAACTGAGAGTGAAAAAATGCTCTGGGGAGCTGTTAATAATAAATTAAAAATAAATTAATAATAAACGTAAACGTTTATTGTTTAAAGTAATATTTTTGTCAGATTTCGCAGCATCTAATAATTTTTTTATGGTTTTTAACTAAATTGTAAAATTCTTGAGAATTCGTTTTAAAGTTATCACTAACTCCGCTCGAATAAGCTCTAATGAGCATCTATTTCTTTCATACCTCCATTTAGCCCCAGAAATGGAAAAAGTTCTTTCTGAGAATGCCGAAGTTGCTGGGATACTTAATAAAAATGACACAATAGAAAAACTTTTAAAAATGCTTTAATTTTTAGAATTTCTAGAATTTTCACATATATATATATATATATATATATATATATATATATATATATATATATATATAGTAAGCATTGAACAGGCCTTTTAGGCCCATAGCTTGGTTGTTTGTTTCCATTTTTTTCTATCTCTACTTCTTCCTTTCCAATCGGTTATATTCTTCTCCTTCAAGTCCTCTAGTATCGCTTCACGCTTCTTTCTTTGGTCTGCCTCTTCTTTTCTTATAATCTGGTTCCCGCCAAGCAATTCTCTTCACTACTCTATCTCCTTCCATTCTTTCAATGTGTCCCAGCCATTGTAATATCCTCGCTTTTATTACCATATCTATTTTGGGTTCCTTATACATACTGTAAATTTCTTCATTCGTTGTTCTGACATAGATGTCTTCAATTTTTTTCCCTCCGAATACTTTCCTCAATACCTTCCTTTCCCATCTTAACAGTACAAAGCGGTTGGTCTTATTACTGTCTTGTATATGGTTAGTTTGGCCTTTCTTGATAAATGTTTAGATCTTAACAAATGGTTCCATGCTCCGATACATCTATTTGCCTTACTTAACCTTGCTTCAATTTCACGTTGTTCATTGCAATTATTGGTCAGCCTTGCCCCTAGGTAAACAAACTCATCCACTTCTTCAAATTTCATTTTTCCATATTGCGTGTTTAGTTCGAGATAGTTACTTTTGTCGTGTGTTTCTCCGATCCTCATAAATTTGCTTTTCTTCTGATTGACTTGCAATCCCATCTTGTGTGCGGCTTCGATTAAACGTGTAGTTGTTTCTCGGACCTCCTTTGTGCCTCTAGCTAATATCGACACATCGTCAGCGTAGGCGATGACTTGGTGACTCTTGTACAGCAGGTGTCCACTCCGATTTAGTTGACTGTCATGCATAATTTTCTCCAATACTGCATTGAACAATAATGTTGATAAGGGATCTCCTTGTCTCAGACCGGATGTCACCACAAATTCTTCTGATATTCCTCCCCTTGACTTTATGTTACTTGTTGTTCTGTTTAGCGTCATATTCAGCATTCTTATCAATTTTGCAGGCACTTTAAATTGTTTCATAGTCTCTATTACTCTGCTTCTCTTTATGGAATCGTATGCCTTTAGGAAATCTATGAATATTATGTTTGCTGGAATTTTGTACTCATAGCTTGTTGTCAACAGTTCCTTCAGTGTAAATATCTGATCTATTGTGCTCCTTCCTGTTCGGAAACCCGCCTGGTACTCACCCATTTGGGGATCCAGTATCGCTTCTAACCTTCTTTTAATTAGCGTTGCCAATGTTTTATAAGTCACATCCAGCAAGGATATTCCTCGATAATTACTACATTCTGACTTATCCCCATTCTTTAAGATAGGAATTATAGTGGAACTTTCCCAATCTTTTGGCATTCGCTCTTCTTCCCAGATAGTCTGCATTAATTCATGGACTTTTTGTATGAGGTCCTCGCCGGCATACTTCAGGTTCTCCGCCGTTATCCCATTTCTCCCCGGACTTTTATTGTTTTTAAGGTTACTGATGATTTCTTCGGTTTCTTCTTTTGTTGGCTCATCAACCTTAATGCTGTCCCTTATTATTGCCACCTCTTCATCTTCCTCTACATTTCCATTTAGAATTTCTTTAAAATGTTCCTTTCACCTGTTCCTAATTCCACCTTCGTCTCCTATTAAATTTCCTTGCTTATCTTTTATGTATATCGCTTGGTGCTCTGTCGACGTTCCTTTTTTTGTTTCTCTATAAAAGTTTTTGATTTCCTTTCTCCGATAATAGTCTTCTGCTGATTTTACCTTTTCTTCGTTTTTAGCTCTTTTTTTCTGTCTATTAATCTTTTTAACTTTCGCCCTCTGTAATTTGTATGCTTGCATGTCCTCCTCTCGTTTTGTTTGAAGCGCTTTCATTCTCAGGTTGTTTCTGGATTCGGTTTCCCTTACACACTCTGCATCCCACCATTGGTTTTTGTTTTTAATTGCTTTAAGTGGTACTGTGTTGTTTGTCGCTGTCTGAATTAATATCTCTATTTCTTTCCATATTTCGTCTATATCTTGTGTCATACAGTTCTCCTTCTCGTGGTAACACCTTTTTATTTCTTTTTGATAGTGTTCTCTTATTTCTGGTTTTTGCAACTCCCCCATATCGTACTGCTTCCTTTTTTGCTGCCACTTTTTCTTCTTCGGGAGTTTTTTTATCTTCACCTATGCCTTACTAAGAAATGATCTGAGTTTATGTCCGCAGCTCTATAGGATCTTACATTTTTTATTATATTACAATGCACCTTATCCATGAGTATGTGATCTATTTGATTGGTGTATCTTCCTCCTGGTGAGGTCCATGTTCCTTTGTATATGTCCTTTCTTTTAAAGTAAGTACTCATTATTTTCAGATCTTTTTCTTCTGCAAATTCAATTAACCTGTTTCCGTTGTTGTTACTGACGTGATGCAGACTTTCTTTACCAATTATATGCTTAAATACAGCTTCCTTTCCAATTTTCGCATTTGCGTCTCCTATGACTATCTTAATGTTATATAATATAATATCATAAGAGCATTAATTCTTTCCGGAAAATTTTTGAGTGCGTTCCAACAACGTCGTATTAATTTGCCCGAGCGGGACGCTAGGGCAAATTAGGACGTTGTTGGAATGCACGAATAATAATTTCCGGATATGAATTAATGCTCGAATGCAGATTCGGTAAGAAAATCGTAACGACACAAACCCTAAAAAGAAGTAATGTCTACCTACAAAAAATTTCCAAGAAATTTTTGTTGTTGTCTTGGTTACGACTCGTGAACTAATTTTTCTATTGGTCATTAATGAGTGTCGTACGATTTTCGGCATACAAATTTGAAATTCTGAGTTACTTACTTTTAATATTATTTAATAATAGTTCCAAGTTTTCGACTTTTCGACGGTTCCAGTTTGCAAGGTGGGGTTTTAGAATTTCTTGTTTTTAACTTTGAATAATTGTACTTTATAGTGTAGTTTCCGATGTTCACCACGAAATGTTTGGCTCAAAATTTAGAATATGTATGTCCGAAGCCGGACAACTCGGGCCGCCGTCTCGGCGTCGCCACTTTGGCGCCGCCATCTCGGCGCGGGGCCAGCTCGGCACTGGGACAACTCGGCGCGGAGCCATCTCGGCGCCAGCCAACTCGGCGCAAGGCCTGTCATTTTCGACATTAAGGTTTATTCCACAAAAAGCTGTAGTTTACTGATACAAACGCATGGCCAAAAAATAAATAAAATCTATCAAAGATTTTTCGACTAACTTGAAAAATTTTAAAAAAAGCTAATCATTTTTGAAGACCTCTACCGGCTAGGCTAAGTAACTTTGTATATATGTAAATTGAGTTAAATCATCATATTTTGGGCCAAAGAACTTGTAGTCTTCTGTTGTACACGTATTTTTCGGACACCCTGTATACAGTGTGTCCCCGGCAAATTTCTAAAAGCATTTCAGTTTTACAAAATCAAGTAGGTATGCTTGGACATTTTCAAAAAAATCTATTTTACTGTAGAGTAGCGTGCCCTTTATGACAAAAAGTTATTAAGAAAAGTTGTTTAGAAATCTAGGCTCCTATACCAAATTTTAAAATCCTCGGCCAACTTTGATCTCTCACATTTTCTTTTATGTTTAGGTCCCATATCAAAGAATTCTACTTTTAACAAAGACTGCTATGGAAAAACAATCTCAAGGCCAGAAAACTTTTTTTCGTAAAATGTGTCTCTATCTTGACTAGTAAATGCATGTTTCGTAATTATTTTTAAAAAATGTCAAATTTTACTGATAACGGAAGTCACGTGACAACTTTTGTTTGGTCCATTTGTAATCACTTTGCAACCACCTCTGGTCGTCAGTGTTTGATTTTCCTAGAAATTATAAATAATTTTGTTTTCATTTTATGCCAGCTTTTTGGCGATCACTATATTTATGATTTGTTTATATTAATTTTCTTACGTAGTTCACACTGTAGTTTGCGAATTTGAATTCGGCGCCGAGATGGCTTTGCGCCGAGTTGGTAGGCGTCGAGATGGCTCCGCGCAGAGTTCTCACGGCGCCGAGCTGGCCCCGCGCCGAGATGGCGGCGCCAAGATGTCCTAGACCCATGTAGGTCTAGTGTTTATGTGGATTCTAAAGTTGAAACTTGAACTACTGCCTTACCTTACAATAATTCTTAATTACAACCAAATCTTAATATTCTGTGTTTTTAAGTCCGCATTGCAACGTGTTAATGATGTCATTTGTAAAGATTGCATATATATTTCATTTTGGAGGCATCAGCGAAGCAAATCGGTGGTGAATGTAAAAATGGTGTTGCGATCGTAGGTTTTAGTTTCTATTTAAAATTGATTTTTTCATTATATTAATTAAATACGGCGAGGCAATAAGGATACTTTTGCCGTATTTCAAATTAGCTCGTTTGAAAAATTGCTCTTGTTATCTAAACTACCAATTTCCTTCACGAGGAGTATTTTTTTTTCATGTTGCATGGCGATGTAATAACGACATTTCTTTGAAGAAATTGTCAGCACAGAATATGATGGTTATTTTGATACTATAACCTGGTGTAATTAATGGTTATTTAATTTTGTGTTTGCCTTTTTCAAATGATAACTGTCAAAAGGCTAGCAACGACATTAATTTTATAGGTAGAATTATCTATTCCATATCGGTTTCTTTAATAAATTTACTGAAGTCGCTTTTCGACTTAAGTGACGAAAGAGACGTTGGCAGGACATTTGCTAAGCTTTGACATAATTCTTTTCGTTAGTAATATATGAATTGATCTGTTTTCCAATACATTTTGGTTGCCTGTTGCGATTTTAATCTAAAAACATAGACTAACATTAGGCGTGGGTTGCACAGAGTTTATTGTCCTTGGCCTACTTATCGATTTTTTCTTTGTAACCAATCTTCAAAACAAGGCGACTGCATGCCATTTTGGTTAGATGATTTAACTCGTCTTCATAGGCTACCAGCCATATGTAATTTATAAAAAGGGTGTAATTTTCAACGGCGATACTAATGCATGGGGTATATTGTCTTGATGCCTATTAGAAAATACTAAGCAAACACTATATTTCACAGTTGCATCTAAGGCCAAAGGCCTAGTTAAACCTATTGAACTTTTGCAATATCCTAATCTGCTTTTGTTGAGCCTTATTTCAATTAATAAAAATGTCTTTCGCAATATATAACTTTAGATAAGGTTTGCGCCTAAATAGAAAATTGCTTCTTATTGGTACAGTAAATTATCACTAATCGTATTGGTTTGTACTGTATTAATACATTTAGTTCAGGTCGAAATTTGTTCTGTAGCTTTCACTTATTTTTCTTTAAGGTAGTCGACTAGAGTTTTGTTTGTTTCTACAAGATGACTTCTACTAAATTGAGTTCTTAGAGGAACTAAATTTAGAACTTTTTTTAATATAACTAGTACTAAATACAATTAAACGAAGTCAATTATGTAACTAGTACAAGTAACTTTCTCTAACTTCTTACAGCAGGTTAAACTTATTGATGAAATTGAAAACTGAGATCCAAAAGTATGAATACAGGAAATTTTACTGTTCTTTATGATTTCAATTGATATTTTCTTACGAATTCCTGATCTTTTAAAAGTCATCACGCATTGACGGAATGCACACATTAACCTAAAACAATTTATGCATTTTAAAGTAGCCTAAAACGTGTTTTAGACATGGAAGAGGACTTGGTGTCTATTTAAAATGTAGAATGGCGCAGTAAGACTTTTAATATAGTACACATAATATACAGTAGTTTTATTATAGGTACTTAGAAGTTTCAAAAATATACATCCTAAGTTCGAAGAGCTGTTTAAAGATGAATGAAGAAATAATTGCGTGGCTTCATTGGACAGGCTTGTTATCATTTGTGCTCTTTTCGAGTCCATTTAATAGAATACTACAACGCTTACTTCGATGTTTAACAGACAGGTAATGAAAGTTTGACGAAGTCGTAAAAATGTTAGGACGCAAGTTTATTATTGGATTCATTAACACTAAAGTGCTCTGAGCAAGAGAATATTAATAAATTAAAAGCTCTCAGGCCAATTTTGTTTATACTAGTATTATTAACTTCCTAACTTGTTTTAACATGCCTACAATCATAGTTTAATTCTACTGTGTCTCGTGTAGCTGGTGTACTAATATTCAGCATACAATTAACTTTAATTAAATTCTCCAACAGGCTGAAGAAACCGCAATTATCGAAAAATGATAGATGGCCACTACTTTAATTTTAATTAAGAAAATTAGGGCAACTATTATTGCTATGCGAAAGACTTATTGATTTAAGAAACTTTCAAGCTGGAATCAGAACCAAATATAATTCGAATAATGCGGACCTTGTATGAAATATAAAAACTATAATAATAGATGTAATATGGCCGCGAAATGGGTTCTATTTCACTATGATGTAGCTCCAGGACATTAATTGCAAACAAAAAGAGGTAGCAGATAAAACTAAAATAGTCGAGTAAAATAAAAATGTATATTATGTTATTCCTCAAGTACGTTGCTTGCAGGTGCTACTGGTGAAGAAAATGTCGATGGGCTATGTGAAAAGGAAGAAGAAGATATTCCTTACAGTAATTGCAAAATGAAGTACTTTAAACACCTTGGAATTCACGAAGGACACATTGATTGTCTATGTTAAAAGGAAGAAGAGCAAAGTGCGATAAAAAAGAAAAAAGAAATCTCTTAACATCACATGAAGTACCTTTAATACCTTGCAATTCGTGGTTGTAGGTGCAACCAGTAAATGACAGACCGAGTGTCTATGTTTCCAGTTTTCTATCACCCAGCGCCTGACATCTTGTTTAGTCGCCCTTTGAAAGATATTTTTTCCGTTGCCGTAGGAGGAGTACTAGTTCTAACCTGGACCGTGTCTGTAGAGATGGTTCTATATGCAGTTAAGATGTTGCAGGCCGCTTGTCTTTAAACTCTTATTAGAATATGTTTTATCTGCTACCCTAGTGGTAAAGGTGACAGGCTAGTAATCACAGCGATTAGCTGTCCTGGGTTCAAATCCCGGAGTAGGCACGAGTGTACGTATAAAGACGTACAATATCAGTCCTTCTCAGGACTAACTAGGAACGCCTGAGGACGGGAGTAGATAAAAACTCCCGAAACGTCGTGTGATATACAGCCTAGATGGTGGAAAAAGTCCTATAAAACATATCATAATATACCACTGCCAAAAAATGACATTCAGAGAACAACTCTTATTAGCTTCGTCCTTGTCCTCACAATTGTTACTACCTTATTCCATACGGTGCTGAGTACAGAATTATAGATTTATCCACCGAGAATTGAGTTCTGCGCTTGTTTTCCTTCGGTCCATCGATGTTTGGCATACGTTTTGTGAGCATGGCCAATGCCTGTGGCTTGTCTGGCTTCTGTATCTATGTGGAATGAAAAAGTCATACCTTTATCTAACCAGATCCCTAGATAGTTGATGGCTGATTTGGGCTCGATCTTCACCTCCTGTACTCGAAAAGTTATTTTGTTAATTTTTCGCCTTTTAGTTAATAGGACGGTCTCTATCTTCTGTGGTACCAGACTCAGTAGCCTGCTCTCTAGCCATTTTTATATCTTATATGGCTACATTTGCTTTTTCTGCTAGTTCGGTCTCTGTCCATCGCTACTAACGCAATAGTAGCGACTCTTTCCTGTAGTGGTAGGTAGAGGATATTGTCATATAGAAGGTTCCATAGTATGAGGCCGAGTACCTCTCTTTCTTCTTGCCCCGTGTTACAGGAGAAAACGACTTTTACGACAGTTTGTGGCAACAGAACTTTAATGCATGAACAGAATTTGTAACAGTCGAAACTCGATATTACGACAATACAAGGCCACACAATGGGATATCCATTTAAATCTGCCATAGTCTAAATTGGTTGTTTAGACCCTTTAATAAACAAAAGGCAACGTATCATCTTAATTAAGCCTCAAGTGTCCTGTAACAGGAAGTTGTCCAGCTAAAACACAGTGGGAGGGGGGTTCGCATCGATACAACGTAGCTTATGGCTAGATGTTGTTACAATGGGTGTTGGTTATAACCAAAATAAAAGGGGAAATAGACGCCACGGATTTTGTTTGTAGGGTAACTGAACTGCCCTTGTAGAAATCCGAAATAAAAGAGCAGTTGCTAACTTGATGCTAGTTGTGTGAGACGTCCCGGCCTGTATATCCTTGGACCTACCTTTGTGATGGTTTACTTGCATCTGGCGAGACAAGTTACAAACATAATACACCAAAGAGCAGAAAAACACACGTACATAAACAAACACATGTAAATAACGTAGGTAGCTGAAAAGGCAATGAAAATTAGAATTAAGGTGAATCTATTAATATTGAATATGCATGTAAAGAGTTAACATTGGATAGTACGACAGGGGTTAGTATCCTTAATTACGTAAATATTAAATTTATTGTGTAACAAGGGGTTTACCCGCTGCGCTTAAAATAGCAGCGACGAACAAACCTCAAAACTATACAATACGGGCCAAAAATAACCATTCGTTACAATAAATATGAGTCACGCGCATCAGTTCTAAAAATAGCGAGCGCAAAGATGAAAATACGTCACTCAATGCTTGTGAAGGCGTATCACTGTATAATTAGGTTACACTGTATAATCTAGTTCACAATACAGTGTCCGCCGGAATGCTTTTTATTGGTGCATCTGCGATGTCTCAAATCGAGCAGCCACGTTGTAGAAGAAAATTCCTACAGTATGTGTTTCAATTAACTTGCGTGCGATACAACAGGCGATGAATTTCAGTAGATGGGGGCACAACGTGAAAATCCTCGCGGAAGCGAGTATCGAAGAGGGTACTCGCAACGACTAAATACCACACTTCTTGTAATTAGCACGTGAAACCTTTCTTGTAATCAGAAATCCGCCCGGGTCGTTCTTCTTCTTTATCAGCCATTGTCTATCCACTCCTGGATGTAGGCCTCTCCCATATTTTTCCATGCCTTCCTGTCTTGCGCCACTTGTTGCCATTTGTATCCTGCTCGTTCCTTGGTGTCGTCGAGCCATCGTCTTTGTGGTCTCCCGACGCCGACGCTTCTTTTTGTTTGTCTAGGACGCCAGTTGGTTATTTTAGATGTCCATCTATTGTTGTCTTGTCTAGCTACGTGGCCGACCCATTGCCATTTGAGTTCTGCAACCCTCCTCATCACATCTGTTAGTCTCGTCTGTCTTCGAATTTCCTTATTTGTAACCTTATCTCTCAAGCTAATATCCAACATGGCCCTTTCCATGGCTCTTTATGTCACTCTTAGTCTATTGATACTGTTCTTTGTCAAGGCCATGGTCTCTAGTCCGTAAGTCGCCACTGGAAGTATGCATGTATCGTAGACTTTGCGTTTAAGGTTTATGGGGATGTCACAGTTTTTGAATAAATATTTAAGTTTACCAAACGCTGCCCACGTTAGGCTTGTTCTGCGTTTGATTTCTGCCGTTTGATTTTCCTTACCAACCTTTATAGCATGTCTGAGATATATATATATATTGATCTACATTTTCCAATGTTGTATTGTCTACGATAATGTTTTCTCTACTGTTACTTATCACTTTTGTTTTGCCGAGGTTCATTTTTAACCCAATCTTGTTAGATGCTTGATTAAGTTGGACTATCATAGTTTTCAATTCTTGAATGTCGCTGCTGATGAGAACAATGTTATCAGCAAAACGTAAGTGATTCAGATACCTTCCATCGATATTTATGCCATTACTCTCCCAGGGCAAAGTCTTGAATACATCCTCAAGGGCCAGAGTAAAGAGCTTTGGTGATATCGTATCCCCCTGACGAACGTTTCTGTTAAGCGGAATACTTTCTGTTTTTAGGTTCTCATTGATATTTACGTGAAAAGTAGCTTTGTCGTATATATTTTTCAAAAGTGTCGAGTATCGAGAGTCAATTCTTGCTTTGTCCATGGCTTTTAGAAAAGACCATCTTTCGATGTAGTCGAAGGCCTTATGAAAGTTAACAAATGCCATATGCAGGGGAACATTATACTCCGTAGTTTTTTCTATTAATGATCTTATTGTTTGGAGATGGTCGATCGTACTGTATCCCTTCCGAAAACCGGCTTGCTCGATTGGTTGATACTCATCTAGTTTAGTTGTTAGTCGATTGGTTAGTATTTTGGTCAGAAGTTTATACAGTGTGTCCCCGGATTGAGTTCACTATAGGTATAATCGACAAAACATTTTACAATTTTATTTTAATGTTTTGGGATCCCGCCCTGCTTGGTCTAAAAACAATTTTAAGCAGACTTTTAATTTTTAGAAATTAAGTCGGCCATGAAAAATGTGAAAAAACTATTTTCTATTTAGGTAAACTACCCTTTTTGTTCATGATACGGCAAAATTTTGTTAAAAAAAGTTGTTTAGAATAATAAATTACGGCCCTATGCAAAATTTCAGAAAGATCTGTCGACTTAGAAAACACCGTTATTTTTTAGATAATTGTATTTTATTTTCAGGTAAACTACTCTTTTTGTTCAGGATACGGAAAAATTGTATTAAAAAGAGTTGTTCAGAATGAAAAATTATGGCCCTGTACCAAATTTCAAAAAGATCTGTCGACTTAGATTAAACCGTTATTTTTTAGATTAAACAAATTGCATTTATTAAAAATGACGGTTTAATCTAAGTCGACAGATCTTTTTGAAATTTTGCATAAGGCCGTAATTTATCATTCTAAACAACTTTTTTAAATAAAGTTTTGCCGTATCATGAACAAAAAGGGTAGTTTACCTAAATAGAAAATAGTTTTCGCGTCCCTGCCAAGGCCTACTTGTTTTTCAAAAACTGAAAATATTCTTAAAATTCTTTTCAAACCAAGCAGGACCGAATCCCAGAACCTTAAAATAAAATTCAAAAATGTTTAGTCCATCTCACCTCTTGTAACATCAATCCTGGGACACACTATTGTATTTTATTTTCAGGTAAACTACCCTTTTTGTTTATAATACAGCAAAATTCTACTAAGAAGAGTTGTTCAGAATGGGAAATTATGGCCCCATACAAAATTTCAGGAAGTTCTACCTACTTAAATCAAACCGTATTTTTAATAAATAGGTATAATTTTAATGGTTTAATTTAAGTAGGTAGATCTTCCTGAAATTTTGTATAGGGCCATAATTTATCATTCTGAACAACTTTTCTTGGTAAAATTTTGCCGTATCATGAACAGAAAGGGTAGTTTACCTGAAAAGAAAATAGTTTTTGCTTCTCTGTCAAGGCCAACTTGTGTTTTCAAAAGCTGTAAATATTCTTAAAATTCTCTTCAGGCCAAGCAGGGCGGAATCCCAAAACATTAAAATAAAATTGTAAAATTTTTTGTCAATTATACGTATAGTGAACTCAATCCGGGGACACACTGTATAAGTGTGACAGCAAACTTATTGGTCGATAATTTTCCACGTTTGTATTATCGCCTTTTTTAAATAGTAGAATAACTTCTGCATTTTGCCATGACTTAGGAATATTTCCCTCACTTAAACATCTATTGAGCAGAACCGTTAGAGCTTGATCTATAATATTTCCTCTCATTTTCAGCATCTCACATGTCACCCTATCTTCGCCGGGACTTTTTCTATTCTTCATATGTTTTAGGGCTGCACGTATATCCGATTTTGTTATTTCCGGGATATCTTCCGAGCCGACATTGCAGATATGTGTTGTGGCAGCATTGGGATCTGGTATAGAGGAGGCGTATAGTTGGGTATAGAAGTTTTGAGTGAGTGCTACAATGTCCGTCCGGTCTGACACAGTAATGCCGTGATGGTTTTTCATTTTGGTTATGATGCTTTTACCTAAGGATCTCTTGGACTTCCCGGATCGTTACTTGCAAAAAATTCAATGATACAACGAAGCTTTGTTTGGCTTTTAAACACTGGCCATAAGTAGGTAATTCACCAACAACTAACTTTTTCCACTTATTGGTGGCAGCTTCAGATCATTAATGCCCAACGAAACGCAATTTTGACACAACACAAATCTCAAAAATCTTGACACACAGAAGAACCTCAACGGGGTCCCGGGTACACTTATCTACGGCTTTCATAAGTAATATCAACGGCGTCTCACAGCAGCCGAAGCTCCCGAGGGAGCGAACAGTCAACTATCTTGTTACGTTGTAGTTCAATGAATGCCACGAGATGCGGCCGAGTACTTAAAGAATCTTTATAGGGTATCGAGCGTAGTTTGATGATAAAAAACTGCCATCTCGCAAACTAAGTACAGCACATGTCGCCAGCTATTTGAATTTACATGAAACGGTGCCCAAAATGTACTAAAATGGTACTTTAAATGGACAAGGCGAAAATACAAAAAGTAACCAAATCGTCAATTTGTTCTAACACCCGCCTGTATTATGATCGTATGGTTATTTAGATAGTTTCCGATTATTTTCTGGTGATATGTTGCAATGCCTCTCTTTCGCAGTTCCGATAGTATGACTCCACAAGGAACCGAATTGAAAGCGTTTTGTATGCCCAGCGGTATCACCGCGTATATCTTCTTACGCTTGGCTGCTGTGGGGCTGCTTGTGCAACTCCCATAAAAGCCTCCAGCGCGTTTACGGTCGATCGAACCTCTCTAAAGCCATATTGGTTTTGGAAGGACCTCCACATCTGCCTATCTCTCTCTTCAGGTGGGTGGCGATAAGCTGTTCTAGCAACATCCTTATCATGTCTAACAAACATATGAGTTTATATACCGAAGGACCATCCGCCGGTTTATTCCTTTCTACACTAGGACAAGCCTCGCTGTACGCCATCTATCTAGATATTTTTTCGATAGAAGAATTGAGTTCATCACTTGCAATACATTGTCTATTTTGTTTTGTCTTGTTACCGCTTTTACGATTTCCGGCGGGATATCGTCCGGGCCGTGTGCTTTCTTGTTCTTGACTTTTTTCCAAGCTATTAAAATGTCTTCAACCGTGAATATTTCAATTTGTTCTACTGTGACCACTTCCGGTTCTACATCTTGCGCGTTTAGAGAATAACTCTTCTGCAATTTCCCACGTTCTTTCCATGACAGGAGGTCCTACTCGTAATATCTTTAATACGATCTTGTACCCCTCTCTACAGACGTTCTCGTCGATGTCATGTACAGCTGCCGCTACTTGTCTTTTTTGGCCTTTTTCATGGAGTTTCTCAGCATTTTCTTCTCTTGCTGATACATCACGTGGGCCCGAGCCCTGTCTTTTTCGCGTGAGGCTCTATTTTTCCCCTGGAACTGTCGGTCATATTTTATGCCCTCTTGCTTCATTTTAGCAATTTATTTGGACCACCAATAATTCTGTTGTTGTTGTTCTTTCTTCGGCATGCAAGCATTACATTATTACATATCCTGGTTATGATGGGCATCAGCATCTTGACTATTCGCTCTGGTTTTTTCCTAATCTCCTCCCCCACTTTTTCTTCTAGTAGCTCTTGGTCTAATTGTTCTATCACCCAACCTTTCGCTTTTGTCTTTTTGGGCTTTTCATTACAGATCATTTCTTCAAACACCATATAATTGTGGTCGATCAAAGTTTATTGATCTTGGACCATCCAATTTGCTAGCTTTGTTGCTATCCTTGTTATTGTTAGAGTTAAATCGAGCTTGAACTGGTAGTTTCTTCTTCGAGTTGAAGTCTCCCGCGACAATAACTTCAATTTATAAACCAGCTAATAATAGTTCTAATGAGAGAAGTCCCCTTTCAAACCTTTCCAGGCTACTGTTGGGGGAGTAGCGTCAGCTATATATTCGAAAGTCTTGCGTTTCTGTAGCCACGTGCAGCTAGGTCCTTTTCCACTATTTTTTATGGTTAATGTTTTTGTCGTTTTGATAGCGACGTTGAAATTAACGTTTAGTAATCATCATTTAGTCTGTTGTAGGTATTTAGCCCGCCGCATCTTTTACTGCTACCTCAGTCTCGTTCTTGGTGAAAGAAGTACCTAGAACACCTGAGAATTCGTGATTTACACAATTAAAATGAATAGTTACAGAGTGGTAAACGTAATACAGTATTGGAAGCAAATAATGTAGAGCAAATAAGATTCTTCCAGAATACCTATGGCTGGTGAAAAGAGATACAGGAAGTTTCTTCAAAGGAGGAATAAGAAAAACCCAGAATAGATTAATATGGAATCTGTTGTCGAAGGGATCTGCAGTTTTCAATTTAATATTTCACTGATTAGGCAGTGAACACTATTTTTGGCTTCTCTATTGTAAGATTTTGATCCCAGTAACATAATACACTCCGAGGTATAGAGATACATAAAATGCTTTTGTTTTACACAGCATCTGATTTATTTTATAAGGTAAACATCCGTGTCTTAGTATACTGTTATAGTACTGACTCTACTTTGTAAGCCAATATTATAATAATAGCTACTAGACTGCTAAAGTACTCCTATCCATTCACTTCAAAATATTTTAACTAAATATTTGCCCTAATTCCAATTTATTTAATCAAATCATTTATTTCTTTGACTAGCTTAGGTTATAACAAACATCTTATCTCGGGTGGGTACTTGCGTTAGAAAAATCTATCAAAAAACTATTATAAAAAATGTTTGGTTATTGACAAGTTATTTCAGAATGATTTTAAATCTTTCAACTGTGACTGTCAAATTACTAATATGACACTTTAGCTGAATCTATATTTAATCAACACATATCAGTTCCAACATGTTAACAAGAGTAAGTATTTATGTATGCAACGCATTATTCCAATGTTAATATCAATTAATGTTTATTAATTACATATACCTGGTTCTTCCCCTTCTTGAATGCATTTAATTCTCCTGTAGAAAACAGCACAAATATAACCAACCTCTTTTGTCACATGTATTTGCATCTTCAAGCAGGAACCCCACTTCAATTAGAATTCACGGTGTAACAATGAATTAAACACTGTTAAAGTGTCATGCTACAATCCCAACAGCCACCCAGCTCTCCTAGATGGCAGATCCTTTGTATTGCATACAACTGCAATTCCCAAATGTCGTCCTCAACCAGCTGCTAGAACGGACTCCTTTCAACAGTTGCAATATTCGTTATTCATCCTTAATCACAAATGGCCCCCTTCTTCACATGCAAGTTTGTTTCAATTTATTTTCTTAATTAATCTGACAAATTCCAAGTAACTTATTCAAATATTAATGCAGCTTATAACTTTCATATTATTTCAGACTAACTTATAGTGTGTTCTAATTATTTAACTTTTAATTATAAACTGCTCTCTGTTAACTTCAATAACCATTCATCTTAATCCAACGATAATAATTTCAATTTATTTTTTTAGAACATTATTTTTGTATACCTACCCTGTTTTACTTTCTGATTGATTTCGCCCTTGTACTTTTAATAATTAGATAGTTTTTCTATCCAAAATATCTTCCTATTTAGTAATTAATTTTTTTAACAATAAATCGGCAGTCCTGGTCTGCAACTATACCAATACGCTAAAATGGATTTTACAACCTTCCGTGAAGGAGGAAAGCATTTAACTGCACCCTTTTTATTAAACTTCAGTCAATGTGTTATTTTTGCAATTAACAGTTTTTAACTTTGTCATCATAACACGAACAGGGTCAATAACGCATTCCTTTACGATAAAACTAATGTGAAATGTAATTGTATTAGTACATACAAGCAGTTGCAGTATATACTGAGTTAAAAGAAACGTTAAACCCATTTAAAATGTAGGGCTTTTATAATATACAAGTAAACTGCGCGCTACGCGCACGTGAAATAGGATACGCGAAAGGTCAAGCTCCGAGATAAGAAAAACAAAACCTAAACAAATATAAACATCTGTGAAGCCAGAACGTGAGATTTTATTTTGTGTTACAGACACACAGACACACATTAAGGAAAATTATATTATAGAAGATTGTTTAGGAAGTCAAAAAATAATTGATTAAGATTTATATTTAAAAAACACAGATAAGAGATACATTTTAATAGCCTGTTGCACCACCCCGGCATCTCATACATTTATTTACCCTTCTATGAATGCTGCGAGTAAAGTAATCAACAACTGAGTCTTGCGGTAATTCATTCCAGGCAGCTTGGAGATGATGTAGTAGCTCTGCAACCGTTTCTGCAGGTTTTGGTAAAATAGACATCTCCTGTTCCATTATGTCCCAGACATGTTCAATGAACGACAAATCTGGAGATTTAGAGGATCACTAGAGGAAAGTTGGTGATTATAACTCCAATTTGTGTATTTTTTTGAACAAAATTGATTAACTATCTTGTTTGACTTCCTAAACAATATGTTAAAAGATCAAAGTAATTCATGCATTTTAAATTGGTGTAACATTGTTTTGAAACTCAGTGGTATAATATATTTAGTGTTAATATCTCATAAATATTTGGGAGCAAATTGTTATAGTCCAAGAAGTAACGGGTTTGCTTACAGTATTTTTAACAAGCGTGTAACTGTTATGGAAGGTTCCTTTGAATATACTGAGAAGGAAACCCGAAGTCTGGCAAGCCTGTGGTGGTGGTTTTAGCCCAATTGCGTCCTTGAAGGGTGGATAACAATAATAAAAAAAGTATAATAACAAGTCTAGCGCTTTGCTATGTTAAAGGTAATCATATCTTATGTAAGTAAAAAAATTGACAGACGCTTTCGCGGGTGGTAAGTTTACCCCAGATTCGCATAAAGTTGCATAATAAACTCAAACCATTTACAGTAAAATATCGCGAGATCCAAGAAAAACTAATCCTTAGCGGCCTGTGGAAATTCAAACGTATGAATAATATGTTGCTGGTACTGTAAGTCAAAGTCAAACTCCACCCTTCAAGGACGCAAGGGGGCTAAAACCACCACCGCAGGCTTGCCAGACTTCTCAGTACATTTAAAGGGACCTTCCATAACAGTTACACGCTTGTCAAAAACACTGTAAGAAATCCGTTGCTGGCTCTTGGAGTATTATGTTAATTTTAACTACTGTGTTATAAATTTAAAGAAAAATGCCTACGACTAGGACTTTACGGAAACATTCCCTTCACCAATAAGTAATTAAACCTATTCGAGCTTTTTCAAAAGTTACATATACAAAACTTGTTCTAATAATTTAAAGATTTGAGGCCGATAAGCTTGCTTCTCGTACTGTCAAAGGTCATGGAGAAGGTCATGAATAAACAGATTGCTGACTATGTTGATAGTAATAATATTTTACCTGCAGTACAATCTGGATTTAGGTCGGGTTATAGCTGTACAACTGCCCAGCTAAATGTCACAGACGATATTCTTACTGCTGCGGATCAAGGCAAAAGCAAAATTACTGTTTTGGTTCTTTTGGACTTTAGTAAAGCCTTCGATACCGTTAATCATGAGACATTGCTGACAATTTTAAAATTTATCGGTTTTGGTGCAAACGCTATTGCTTTAGTTGCGAGCTACTTAACTGGGCGAACACAGATGGTACAGTTGGCGAATACTTACTCTGAAACATTACCCATAACGCAAGGGGTTCCCCAAGGTTCCACTTTAGGGCCTTTGTTGTACTCAATATATACGTCAACTTTCATGAAGAATATAAAGTTTTGAAAAACACATATATACGCTGATGACATGCAACTATACTACTCCTTTAGAATGACTGATCTTGATGAAGCAATATATAAAATAAATTCAGATTTGCAGTATATCTGTGAGGTTTCCAGACAACATTCTCTGAGAATTAATCCAGACAAATCATCTGTCTTACTGTTTGTTAATAAAAATGTCTGTATTCTTTTGGCTAATTCTGTAAATGTTTATGTTGATCATGTAAGAAACCTGTGGTAGATAAAGTAAAAAGTTTCGGTCTTATTTTAGATAACACTTTCCGTTACAGAGAGCAGATAACGAAATACATTTCTCAGGGCTATATGCATCTTAGGGAACTATACCCTCACAGGTCGTACTTGAACATCACAATTAAAAAAATACTTTCTGAAGCGTTTGTGCTTTCCCAATTTAATTACTGTGTTCCAGTCTACCACCCAACAAGGTGACTGCGGACAAAATTCAGAAAGTTTAAAATGCGTGCCTTCGTTTCATCTATGGCATAAGAAAATTCGAACATATATCTCATAAACTGACGGATGCCAGCTGGTTAACTATGAATAATCGAAAGCTACTTCAATGTTCAACTCTTTTTTATCAAATTTTAATTAATAAATGTTCGCCGTATTTATACAACAAAATCACTTTCAGGACAGACGTACATAATCTTAATACTCGATTCCGAGGCCTAATTTCGCCGCCGCAGCACTCTACTGTCCGTTTTGAAAGATCTTTTTCTTATCAAATATATTATATTTACAATAACGTATTGAAGGATTACATATCCCTTAATTTTGCACAATTTAAATACAAAATGCGTCACGACTTATTCCGCAATCAGTTAGGATGCAATTAGCTTGGACAATTAAGTATTTGAATAATGTGTTGTCAACTTCCTTTGATTGTACTAATAAATATATAATATATTAATAGTTGTTTAAGTTTAATTTTGTCTAAACACTATTGTAGACTTGATCGTTACAGATAGTAGTGTAATTTAATTTAGACAGTTTTTCAAATCTACTTTCATTTATTTTAATCAGGGTTAGGATTAGGGATGTCGTACCCGGTCTAAAATCAAACCCGGGTACCCGAAAACAATACCCGGGTACCCGCGGGTACCCGGAATATATATAACAAACATATTGGCGTACATCTAAACATCTGAGGTGGCTACAATTGTTTCCCTTTACGCCACGAGTGTGCTAAATTGAAATAGTACCTACTCACCAATTCAAACTACTCGTAAATATTTTTACACTTCCAAGTGCTATCAAATTCAAATACGTGACTTTTTATCCGAAATTGGTAGTAGTAGCATCAACATCAAACAGAGGATGTTTACGTTACTTGATACCATACTGACGTGATTTAATTGTACTATTGATGGGTTGAATATTTTCGTGAAGCGGATTTATTGCCTTATATGAAATAAGAAACAACATTATGTGGTACTTAAGGGATGGGGTGCTTTTTGTTATTACTGCATGGTTGCTTTTCTAGCGCTTATTCCTATTGTTTTTAAGTTTTAATCATCTCCGAAAAAGGCTGATTTTCTAGAAATTACATAAATACGGGTACCCGGGTCCTGAAAATATACCCGGGTTGACTATTACCCGGGTCGGCCCGGGTACCCGGGTACCCGCCGACATCCCTAGTTAGGATATCCTACTACCAGCTGAATCCCGCCTTGTGGTTACCCGTTTGAGTTGATAGTGCTTTTCCGCTGTCATTTCTCTTTTTTGTGTATTTGCTCAAGGGTAATAAAGAAAATTATTATTATTATTATTATTATTAATAGAGTGTGCGTGCGCGTTTAAGTATAGTTATTACTATCTGTACCATATTTTAGAGAATTCTAAATAATTTCGATTCAATTTTCAGCCAAATTCCAGAAGAAAATGCAGAAACGAAGAAAGGGGAGTATCCGCCCATACCGTACTTTCAGTTGGTAGGTCGATTTTAAGCACTAGTAAATTGCAATTGTCTCTCACTACCTACTTTTCTAGTACAAGTACTCAACTACTTTGGACAAGCTGTACATATTCGCTGCCGTGATATTCGTCTCAATTGCTGCAGTCTGCACGAGTTTGTTTTCCATCATTTTTGGAGATGTGACTGGCGTCATAGTGCAATACAGCGCCACCACGATGATTAATATCACCCAAATCGAACTTAGCGAATCTAAGGAACAGCTAGAGATTGGATTAATTAAGTTCGTCGCGCACAGCTGCGTCCTAGGGGCAATTATTTTTTTTACTGTATACCTTTCAATGCTGCTATTCAGCCACACTGCCTTGGGACAAGTAAGTGCAAAATAAAACTAATGGGATCTGTGAATCTCAAATGGTTTTTGCAGACGTACAGAATAAGAGAACTGTTTTTAAGTTCGGTGTTAAATCAGGACATCTCTTGGTATGACCTTAACAGAACAGGGGATTTTGCAAGTCGTATGGTTGAGTAAGTATATTCCTCCTTCTTTCCTTGTGTTGCGTATGTAGAATATTCAGTCATCAATCATTTTTATTATGACAAATTGGACAAGGAATATCACAAGCTTGATCATTTCCATGGGCCATGGATTTTTAGCAAATAGAATAACTAGCGTCAAAGTGCATCTAAATTCAGTGAAGGTGAAAGGCGGAGAGTAACATTAACTTCCGAGGTTTTTCGTCTATATTCTACCATGTTGTTTAGTATTAGTTTTGCTTGATATGCTATGTTATAACACCACACTGCTCCCTCGTGGCTTCTCTATAAAAAATTTGCATTATACTATGTAGGTATATACTATATGTGAGTCACTACGGAAACAACTGATTAATCTTAATTTCAACCTTTTTAGCGACCTAACGAAAGTGGAAGAGGGTATAGGCGAAAAGGTGTCAATATTCGTATTCTTCAATGTGGTTTTTCTAACCTCTACCATTCAAGGATTGATTAAAGGATGGGAGTTGGCCCTTATCTGTATGGTGTGGTTTCCTGTAGCAGCAGCAACAATGGGCTTTGTTTCATGGGTTCGTGTATTAGTGTTCTTCAGCTCCATTTTCTTGTTTCATTAAACCTTAAGTCTGCTTATACCTGCTAGTCAGCTGAATTTCGGAAACATTCTTCAACAGTCAGACGTAAATGCATCTTTAATGACTTACAGATTTCCTCAAAACTTTCCACCAAAGAACTGGAGGCATATGGGGATGCAGGCGCTGTAGCTGAAGAAACCCTAAGCTCTATCAGAACTGTGGTGGCTTTTGGCGGACAAGCAAAAGAACAGGAACGATACGACAATCTGTTGGTGTCTGCGAAAGACAATAACATCAAACGGTCTTTCTTCACAGGAGCCAGCAACGGCCTAATGTGGTTTTTTATTTTCGCCAGTTACTCCTTGGCATTTTGGTATGGCGTCAAATTGATTCTCAAGGAGAGGACTTATCGTCCAGAGGATATTACGTATGATGCAGCAAACATGGTGACGGTAAGATCCTTGTTACAAATTTATTAGAAACAGTTTCTCAATAAAAATTGAACGAACATTTCAGGTGTTTTTCAGTGTTTTATCGGCTACGTATAACTTTGGCCTAGCCGCCCCATTTTTTGAAACCTTTGGTGTGGCAAAGGGCGCAGCCTCCAAGATCTTTGCAATCATAGAAAGCAAGCCAACGATCAATACATCAAAAGGAAAAGGTATAAAACCTGCTAGGATGGAGGGCATTATTACCTTTGAGAATGTCTACTTCAACTACCCATCAAGGCAGGATGTTAATGTAACTTTATAATAGTGGCAAAACTATATGAATTACAATTAGAGAATTACAGGTTTTACAAGGGCTGAGCCTGACAGTCAACGCAGGAGAAACGGTCGCATTGGTTGGAAGCTCCGGGTGCGGGAAATCAACTTGCGTTCAGTTAATTCAGAGACATTACGACCCTGACTCAGGCAGTGTAAGTCAAACGTGTTTAAGATGCTATATATTGTAATGGTTTACTGCCCACAGCAATTCTGATTACCAAGTAATAGAATGAATAAGGTCAACATGAGCACAGAATTGAATATTTGATTTATTGCAGCAGTAACTAATAATTTGAGGGATCAAAGTTAGCATGAGATAAGGCAGTTTTCAGAAGGGTTGCGTTCATAATTTCAGATATGATAAATGTTCGGAAGGGCTAATGCAATTTAATTTGTAACTGACGGATTTGAGCTTAGTAACGTCAAACATAATGTGAATAAAATGATAAAGAATGATTTGTTAAGTTCAGAAATTCTATAGCGTTATGTATTAAAAGTTTATAAGCCAGCAAACGGCAAGTTAACTGAAAGGTAAACGAAAAACACTGCTAGTAAAGCAATAATTGCAATAGAGCAATGGAAAAATGTAAGGCAACCGATCGAAAGACAATCAGTGAGATGCTAAAGGAACTCAAGTGTATCAGTGTATTATAAATCAAAGTGAAAATTAAAAGCAGAGCAAAGTGTGGTCACATTTATTTCAAGAAAAAGTCAATTTTAGTAGTTAGGCAAAGACATGACATCAAAACTGTAGTCAATAAGTTAAAAAATTTAATCAAACCTAATTTCTTTTACACATATGAAAATCTAGTTGCTAAGTTATGAGCCAGTCAATTGTCATTATGAATAAAACAAGCTGAAAAATTTCATGTTGGGTGCAAGTTAAGCTCCACTTTTTTACAGAAATTAATAACAAAAAGTCATTTTGTTGAGTCAAATTGTGTTAGAGTTTTTACCAGTGTTGCTGGGCATCTGTGAGTGTAGTTTTCAAAAGTACAAGGGTTCCAAAAATAGGGCAATTAGGCCAGCAAGTTGAGTGCGAGCCAACTTCGGTGACAATTTTGACGCAGTTCCAGACATCGGAAGGCAGATCTTTTTGGTGTTGCGTGGAGAGGAAAGCTTTAGCAACCCGTTTGTAAAAGAATTAGGGCCAGCAACCCATTTCCAAGCGAGAATTTGCCGTAGCGTCCTTCCAGTGTGCCAACCAACAGCGGCGCACATCTTCAAAAAGGTAAAATGTCACAGCAAGGAGTTCCTACAGCCTCGTAGAAATTGGGTTTGTCAAGAATAGACCTTTGTCGAGAAGTTCAACGTGTTTCCAGAATCCCAGGTCCGTCCAGCTTCGAATAATTTAGATAGCGTCCCTAGAAAGTGCGATTGACGCGGAATTTGCAGTTTTTGCCGGAAACAGGACAAAAGCACATCTGAGCGTGCGTATTGACGTCATTCTGAAACAAAACGAGGTTAGACATTGCTACGTCACAGAATTAATCGTAGTTACCTGATGCATTCTTGCCATTTTGCTGTTCGAAAATAAAATTTTATGCTATTTTGGTACTGACGGATCATTGCCCTAAATTTAGAGGTGATTTAACTGTCATTTCGGAACAGCGCATTTGCCCTAATATGAGAAAGTAGTTGTCATACAACGAATTATTTGTCATACAAAGTTTTCTACTTATTTTATGAACCGACCCCCTGAGTTAAGAATTGCAAATGAATAAAATAAGGAATGAGCAATAAGCCATTTATTTTTGGTAATTATTATTACATTCTTTTAATTTGCCCTGGGTTTGACAGGCAGTTCTTGATCGAAACTATACAGTAAGTGTAGTAACCCTTGCCATAATTATAAATTTTATATTTTATTTAAAACCCCATTTTAAGCGAGGGTACCTACTATTACAATATAAAATTGTGATATTTACATCTATAGGTTAGCATCGATGGAAACAGTTTGACTGACCTTGACTTAACTTGGCTAAGAAGCCACATTGGAGTTGTAGGACAAGAGCCTATACTGTTCGAAACAACAATTGCTGAGAACATCAGGCTTGGTTGCACCACAGCAACAACAGAAGACATTGAAACTGCAGCAAAGAAAGCAAATGCTCACTCTTTCATTAGCCTACTCCCTCATGGCTATAATACGCTGGTTGGTGAAAGAGGGGCTCAACTTTCCGGAGGGCAGAAGCAGAGGATTGCGATAGCAAGAGCATTGGTGCGTGAACCGTCGATACTTCTCCTTGATGAAGCCACATCTGCTTTGGACACCAAAAGCGAGTCCGTGGTTCAAGCCGCACTGGATGCTGTAGGAAATCTGTTTCTTTTCTCGTCTTAGATTTAACTAAGTGATTGTTTAGGCCAGTAAGGAATGTACAACAATAATTGTGGCGCACAGACTTTCGACCGTTAGGAAAGCCAATCGAATTGTGGTTATAGCGGAGGGAAAAGTGCAAGAGCAGGGGTCACATGATGAACTAATGGCATCCCAAGGAGCTTACTATCAGCTGATAAATGCACAAGTTGGTCCTGATACTGATAATATGGAAGAAGAAGAAAATGG
Organism: Agriotes lineatus; assembly: GCA_940337035.1. Taxonomy (NCBI): domain Eukaryota; kingdom Metazoa; phylum Arthropoda; class Insecta; order Coleoptera; family Elateridae; genus Agriotes; species Agriotes lineatus. Next base: position 116,911,768 of record OW679201.1, on the reverse strand, counting down.
GCCACTGTTATTTAAATCAGGTACATGTCTTAAATTTGCATCATAGAAAAAAATTAATATTCGTACCGTAGATTCGAAGAAAAGTGCAAAATTGACTCAACGGACAAGTGTAGATAGTGTAAATGGAACTGTTGCTGCATATGTACCATCAAGTCAAACTATGGTATCTTCGAATATTCGTGTATGTCTGTGGTGTTGTTATTTCTACATTCTAGATTGCTCCCGATTCGGAAATCATGAAATCACGCTTCTCGTCGCTGTGGGAGATTATGAAAATTAATGGTCCTGAATGGTGGATCATCATGATTGGATGTGTATCTTCTGCAATTAACGGACTGGGAATGCCTTTGTATGCAATAGTTTTTGGAAACGTGCTTGGGGTAGCCATTTGCACCTATTGGGAAAGAATACTGAAAAATTAATTAATAATTATCACATTTCAGGTTCTTGCCTCTCCCGATTCTGATTATGTTCGAAGTGAAACAGACAAATATTGCGTATTTTTTCTTGTGATAGGGCTTGTAACTGGAATTGCTACATTGATACAGGTATGAGTAACAATTTCTATCTATCTGAAATAAATTATTTTTCCTTGTTGGCAGTCTTACACGTTTGGAATAGCAGGTGAACAACTCACAATGCGGCTGAGGAGTCGCATGTTTAAAGCTTTTCTTGCTCAAGAAATGGCTTGGTTTGACAATAAGGAACACGGGACGGGTTCCTTGTGCGCCCAATTGTCAGGAGAGGCTGCTGTTGTGCAAGGAGCAACTGGTCAACGGATTGGTGTAATTTTAAGCACTATAGCGACAGTTGTTATAGCACTTGCCACATCGTTCTATTACGAGTGGAGAATTGCCTTGTTGTCTTTATGCTTTTGTCCAATGATAGTATTTGCGATCTATATGGAACAGAAAACTCTACAAGCTGCAAGCGAAGGAAGCCACAGCTCTTTACAAAAGAGTACAAAGGTAAGTTTTCCAAATGAATTTAAGGAACCTTGAAATATTAAACGTTTACTTCAGATAGCAGTTGAAGCAATTAATGGAATACGAACTGTGGTCTCGCTTGGCTGCGAAAGCACTTTTCATGACTTGTATCTGGCAGAGCTGCTCCCACACCAAAAAGTAGCAAAGAGAAACAGTCATGTCAGAGGGCTTGTGTTTGGCTTTTCCAGGAGCATAATGTATTTTACTTATGCCGCAGCTATTTACTTGGGTGGAAAACTTGTTGAGAACGAGGGTCTCGACTATTCATACATGTTCATGTAGGTTTCAAGTTTCAACTGACCAAACAGTTCAAAACAGGCGAAATCTTTTCTTCCAGTGTGACCAGCAGTTTAATAGCAAGTTCTTGGTCTCTGGGGGCTGGTTTAGCATTCACCCCCAACTTTCAAAAAGGACTGATAGCGGCGAAAAGAATCTTAGACCTACTGCAACGCGTTCCTACAATTCAAAGTGGTCGAGGTGGCGCCAATGAAAAATGGGTAAGAATAGTTGCTAACTATACAAGCCTGATACCAAGCGCTATGATTTTAGGTTAAGTCTAACATTGAGTACCAGAAGGTGTACTTTTCGTATCCTTCACGTCCCATACCTATTCTAAAAGGGTTGAACCTGTCGGTTCTGCAAGGGAAAATGGTGGCGTTGGTAGGTCCTAGTGGTTGTGGCAAATCTACCATTGTGCAGCTGCTGGAGCGTTTCTACGACCCCAATGATGGGTCTGTGCAGGCAGATGGAAAAAATATAGACTCCATGCATCTGTTGGCATTAAGGTCGCACTTGGGGATTGTTTCACAAGAACCCGTACTTTTCAGTACAACAATTGCTGAAAATATCGCATATGGAGACAATAGTCGAGCAGTGAGCAGGGAGGAAATCATCCAGGCCGCTACCATGGCAAATATACACGTCTTCATTGCAAGTTTGCCATTGGTGGGTCGGAATTTAACGTAAATTTCATCATCATAATTTCTGGAGTGTTGTTTTAGGGTTATGATACTAAACTAGGAGAAAAAGGGACGCAACTGTCTGGAGGCCAGAAGCAAAGAGTAGCGATTGCCAGGGCTTTGGTTAGAAACCCCAAGGTGCTTCTTTTGGACGAAGCAACTTCAGCCCTTGACGCAGAAAGCGAAAAGGTATGTCCTGGGGGAAACGAGTTCGTTTGTTTGCACTTTTAAATTGTAGGTGGTGCAGGATGCTCTAGATAATGCCAAGAAGGGGCGGACCTGCATTACCATTGCTCATCGCCTTACCACCATTCAAGATGCAGACGTTATCTGTGTAATCAACCAAGGAAGGGTGGCTGAAATGGGCACACATTCTGAGCTGGTGGGTCTGAGGGGTCTATATTATAACCTGCATAGTCTTCAAAATGGGTTGCATTGATGTTGAAGCCTTTCAAGTACCGTAAAACGGGGTGAGATTGACCACTTTTAGCATTCTTTATTTAATAACTTTTCTGTTGTTGCACAAATAGAATTACAATGGCCGAATACGTATGAGTCTATAAGCCATATAACTTTTAACACTCTCAGAACACTACTTTTTTTTATTTACAATAAAAAAAAAATAAAAACACCCCGGTCAATCTCACCCCTACCTTTGGGGTGAGATTGACCGCCTACCTAAAACTCTAGTAATTTTCTATATAATGCTTGTTGAGGTGAGAATGACCATAGTTTAGATATAATAAACTGCTTTCTAACTGAAAAAAAATATATAGAAACGATAACCATGTCAAAAAATGAAAAAATAAATTATTTAGACAACATAAGAAGTCACAATGGTTTTTATTCATTATAAACTAAGTAAATGCTCAGAAAAAATATAATGGTAACTAAGAGACGTTTATTTACTGCATATAAGAGTCTATACTAGCACTGTTTGGAAAAATATGATGCCCACGTCGTTCGATTCTGGGGGGTGGAAGTATTTTGACAACATAATTATTGTATTCAATGGTGTCTCTACTGCAGACCACACAAACCTATCTCTAATAGCTAAATACTTGATAAATATAGAGTTCCTGTATATAGGTTACTAAGAGTTACGAAAGCAACGGGATACATTTTGATTGGTTTGGATCACTTTTTGCAAGGCATGTGTGCTAAAAGTGCATTTTCTACATATTTTGTAACATGTTACGACTGATAGTTTCACACATGCGCAAGTCTAAATCTTAACTAAATTGGCCGTATATTCCTAATAGTCGGTTATAGAGATCCTAAGAATGATCAATACTCTGAAAATTCTCCCATCAAAGGCAAGTTAGCAAGGTTGGTTCCCATAACCTCTTTGTTAGACATATGTCAAATATCTAATTTGGACCAAAAATGTATGTCAAATCATGCTGTTTGCCCAACTCTTAGTAAACTATATACAGGATCTCTAGATAAATACATGGTAAGGTTTCATCTGTGCGTGAGTAGTGCAACTTGACAGCGGTCAATCTCACCCCAAAAATTACAGAAATCTGCATCTTTGTCTAAATATTTATGTAAAAAGTAGTAGGCCATAAATATAAATATTGCGAGTTGACAACAGGCCTTAAAAGACAATGTTCTACTACAAAAAAAATATTAGACATGTCTACTTGATTTTGTTGGGTTTGTGGAGGTAGAAGTTTGTAGGTTATGTAATTTTCTAATAAATTGACATTTGACATTCGTTTTTTTCCTGAAGAATCCAATTTCTTTACTCAACAAGTAGTATTATGTTATTAATATACAGACATTTGACTAAAGATTGATTTTTTTTGTTTTCCTATCATGCATCACTGTTGATCTTGAAATGCAAAATAAACATTTTGGAACTTTTCGGTCAATCTCACCCCGGCGGTCAATTTCACCCCGTTTTACGGTATGTCTAAATGGTTCAAATATCTGATAACAATGTTTTCGTATAAGTGTGTATATATTCTAAGATGTTCAAAATATTATTATTGTAGCTTTAGGGCCGGTTCTACAAACCAAGGATAAAGTTGTCCGGGGAATAAATACCCTAGACAAGATTGCTGTAACAAAGTAAACTATGAGAATTATACCTCGAATAGCGTATTCTAGGTATATACTTGCATTGTAGAACGAGCCCTTAGTGTAATAACAATTCTTTCACTTATAAGTTTTAATACTGTGATATTGGTCTTTTTTGATTTTATCAAGATATTTTGAATTGATTTATGTATTGCACAGGTCACTACTGTCGATGTATTGTTGTGAAAATGTTGTAAAACCTCAGTTTCTGGTTTAAGTATTATGTACCTATACTAATGCTCTTATTACTATCATCGATTAGTTGAGTCTTGACAAGTATTACATTCAGTTAACTTTCCCATAAATTTATTTTTCTAACTCTACAAATATATTTTCATGTTAAAATGCTTGTTTGATTTACCCTGTAAACTCATGAAAGGCACAAATAAAATGAAATTAACACATTTAACAGCAGCAGCAGCAACAGGAAAACGTCGCTTCTACATGCGTTGATAGTATTAGTCTGTAGGAAAAAGACAACAACTGAAAGAGGTACCAAAATGCTAGATTAGAATTTCATCAATCAAGATGCAAAGCTGTGACAACCAAGAATACTCCACATCTTGAAAATTAGTTAGGATGTGGAGAAAATATAATGAGAGTTGTAGCTTGAAAGTATTTAATTGTAAAGCAAATGGGTTCATGTATGGAGTATTAAAAAATAATAAATAAGTTTTTGAATATTTTTCTGAAGATTGAGATACTATAATTTGGAATGGAGTAAATTTAAAATTATCCAATAAGTTTATTTTGGTTAATTTTCTAAATAAAGTACAATTTAAACCCAGAGACGTCTTATTACTAAAAAAATAGAAAAAATGAAATAATACCAAATTCAGAAATGTAGAGATGAACATTATGGATTAGTGGTTGTGTTAAACCATTGCTGTGACTGGATTGGAACTGGACAAGGGGATGCAGCAGAGATATGCAGTATTGTAACATTTAACATCGAGAATCATCAGCATTAAGAGGACCGTTGCAGAGAACTAGTTGAACGTTTGTGGAAGTTCAGGGGCTCAACGTCGAGAATTGATCGGATTGATCCGAAAGCAAACGTTGATGTGGATGGCTGAAGGTTCGTCTGGAAAATTTCGCAGAGACCAGCAGCCAGCAGGTGTGATAGAAGTTGTAATCAGAGGGCTGTATCATAAGTTAAACCATCCAAGGAATCAGGGGCGTCTCTAGCTTACCCGCCACCGGGGTACAAAGTCTCATGTGCCTCATGTGTCTCACTAGGTAAGTGGTTAGATGGTTAGTTAGAGAAGGTGACTGACTTGAGTTAAGTGAAGCTAAATAGAGAAGAATTCTTAATATAAGTCAATCACTTTTATCTATTAAGTATTAGTTTCACAATCTGATAACGTATCAATTACCATGTTAAAAGTATTATTTGTTACTCTTCAACAACCAAAATTACCTTTTCTTGCTTTTTTTATTGCAAATTCTTTTACAATATCATTTATGCAGTGTGATCAAAAGTCAGTTGCATCAAGGAGGGCCAAAAAAAGAAAGATAGACATACGCTGTATGTGTAGCATTGATAATTTTAATTAGGTAATACCAAGGGCCGGTTCTATAATGCAGGTAAGTATATACTTAGAATAAGCTATCCGAGGTATAATTGTCATTGTTCCCTTTGTTACAGCAATCGTTTCTAGGGTATTTATTCTCCGGATAACTTTATCGTTGGTTTGCAGAACCGGCCCTTATTAATACAACTGTCACTTTGTGTCAGCTTAATTTAACAACATAAAATACGATGCATGCTAGTTATGCACTTTAAAGATGATCAAACAATCAGTAGAGAGAAAAGTATCAAATACAATACAAGCAGAGATTCATGATTTTTTCCTAGGCATATTTTATTAATGTTTTTTTGCGATCACACGATATCAATGTCACTGTCGTTTTAAATACTAATTTGCTAGCATATTTTTGTGTCATACTTGATCTTAAATATATTTTCAATAGTTTTAACTTAAAATAGCTATTTATGATACAAGTGCTAAAAGCGAATTTTTAGTGAATGACACATGAAATGCAGCCGCAGGTTGACTTTCATAACATGTCGAGTGCAATAACACTTTTAGCACGAGTTTGCATACAATACTTTAGCCACGACCTTAAATTTATTGTAATTAATCTATAAATATCGATTTAACAAAGATTTACATTCTTGACAGTTATAATTTATGTCATAGTAAAAAGATGGCCGTGGATAAGTAGCCTGCACAGGTAACTATTTCTGCAACAGGTAGTTGTCAATTAATTATGAAAGGAAATTATAATAGTAGACATTTTACTTTATTCATTTCATAATGCTTTATTTATTTAAAAAACACTTTACCTCTGACGAAAGAAGTAACTAGCATAACTTTATAACCTCACTTCTAATTTAAAACACGTAAATTCAAAACCACGCGAGACAAACTGGAGTTAAAGCAATTATAAAATACAATAAGTTGATACTAAACAATGAAGTATACGGCGTAGAAGAAGAGGAAGCTATAAAACAATATCTATCGGAAGCTGTTAAAGAAAAACATGAAAATACCAGGGCAAAAAGATCAGCCAGTCAAAGATCACCTGAGGAAGACCCCCTAGTAGCTCAGTTAAGGAAAATAACTAGAACTAATAGAGGAAAAAACTAAGCAGGAAAGATAAGGAGGAAAATACTGGTAACGACAAAGGCAACGAACAAGGAATAGAACAAAAGAACAGAGAAAATAAGAAAGCAGGGAAAGAAGAGGGCAAAGTTAGAAAGATAGGGACATGGAACATTAAGAGCATGAGCGGAAAAGAAGTAGAGCTAGTTAATGAATTCGAGAGAGCGGGATTAGAAATACTAATAATATCCGAGACAAAAAAGAAAGGAAAGGGACTTCTAGAGTTGGAAAATGGGCACATACTAATTTGGAGTGGAGTAGACGAGAAAGAAAGGGCACAAGCAGGGATAGGATGCATAGTCCATAATGACATCAAAACACAATAAAGAAATGGGACGCAATCTCAGAAAGAATCTTAATAGTAGAACTAAAGAACTCAATGCACGAAGAAACGTTGATTGCTGTATATGGACCCAATGAAGACGAGAAAGCGCAAGAAAAAGACAAATTTTGGGAGCAGTTAAGTCTAGAGGTGGAAGCGGCCACAGGAAGGATTTATGTAGTGGGTGACCTAAACGCTAGAGTAGGGAAACGAGATGAGGAATACAAAGTGATTGGCAAATTTGGGGAGGAAGTAAGAAATAACAACGGGAGAAGGCTGCTGGATTTCTGCGCAGTGTACGATTTAATAATTGCAAATTCCTTCTATCAACACAAGGACATCCATAAATATACAAGAGCAGTGCCAAGTAGGGGAGAGTACTCTATTATAGATTACATAATAGTAGAGAGTAGTAGTAAGGCAATAATAAAGGACATAGTGGTTAGAAGAGGATTTGAGATTGGCAGCGACCATTTCCTGGTAGTAGGCAAAATTAAATGTAAACAGGGGAAAGAGAACCCACAAAAAGACAAGAAGGAACTAAAGAAAAGAAAAGAAACGCTAAGAAATTATAAACTAAGGAATGAAGAAACAGCGAAAAGATATGAAGAAGCCGTAGAAAGTGAGATAACAAAGAGGAAAAAAGAATTAAATAGCACCCAAACGGAAAAGTTATGGGAATTTTTTAGAAATACCATCGTGGAGACAGCTAAAAAGGTATGTGGAACGTATAAAGAGAATAGAAGTAAGAGACAAACGGCCTGGTGGACCGAAGAGATTAAACAACAGGTAAAAATCAAGAAAAGAAAATGGAATGAATACTTAAGCAATAAAACAGAAGAGAAGTATGAAGAATATAAGAAACAAAGGGAGAAAGTGAAGAAGATAGTTAGAGAATCTAAGCAAAGGACATGGAAGGAGTTTGGAGACAAACCTGAAAAGGATAGTAAAGGGAACCAAAAACTGTTCTTCAAGGTACTAAAAAACCTAAAGAGAAATGAAAAAGTAGAAACTATAGGAATTAAGAACGAAAAAGGAGAGATACTAAGAAGCGAGACAGAAATCATGAACCGTTGGAAAGAGTACTTCCAAAAGCTTCTTATAGCAGAAACAGAACTCGAACTAGAAAACCCGCAAGACGAAGGTGGAGGAACCGTAAGGGTTGTAGAAGGAGAAGAAAATGAAGTAAACGAGATCACGATGGAAGAATTAGTGGAAGCGATATAAGTGTTGAAGTATGGAAAAGCTCCAGGCAGTGATGGAATTACAACGGAGATGATTAAAAATATGGGGATAAGTGGACGACAAACATTACTGAAGATATTCAATAGAGTATGGAAGGAAGAAAAAATACCAGGTGCATGGGAATTGGGATTAATACTACCACTTTTCAAACGGGGAGATACGATGGACTGCAATAATTACAGAGGGATAACCCTACTGAGCACAGTATTAAAGTTATTTGAAAAAATAATTGAGAAAAGATTGCGGAAGGAAGTGGAGCCGACGATATTGCAAGTGCAAAGCGGGTTCAGAAAAGGGAAAAGTACTCAGGACCATGTGTTCACAATCAAAGAGATCATTAGTAGAGCAAGAGCAAGATCTAAAGCAATATATCTGGCTTTCATAGATATGGAAAAAGCCTTTGACCGAGTAACGAGGGAGAAAATATGGGAATGCTTATATGAGAAAAATATAGACGAGAAATTAATCAGGGTAACTAAATGTCTTTACCGGAAAACAAAAAATAGGGTAATTAGAAAGAATGCAGAATCTGAGCCATTCTATACGAAGATGGGTGTTAGGCAAGGAGGGAGCCTCAGCCCGTTGTTATTCATCACCTTTATGGATAAAGTAATCAGAGAGGCAAAACAAAGAACAAAACCTCTATTTGTTGGATATAGAAATTTAGAAAGAGTCGACATCTCAGAATGTGCATTCGCGGATGACATAGCACTAATAGCAGGCAGCGAAAAAGATTTAAAAGAGAATTTGAAACTATGGAATGAAGTGCTGAAGGACAATGGAATGAGGCTGAACAAACTGAAAACAAAAATAATATTAATAGACAGTGAAAGGAAGGAAGTAGCAGTAAGAATAGACGGGGAAACAATAGAACAGGTGAAGAATTTTAAATACCTGGGATGAAGTAATCGAGAAGATCCTAAAGAAGAAGGGAAAACCTTGGACAGAGGCTAAAAGGCTAGCAAAAGATAGTGCCAAATGGAAAAACTTTATAAAGGACTGAGTGAGATAAAGTAGGCATAATGTGAAGATAGTGAATTGTAAATTGAATAATTCTGTAAATTGTAAGATGTAGTGCATCCCTACACCCGAAGGGTATAAAGGGAATTGATTATATATATATATATATATATATATATATATATATATACTTATAAACGGTATGTTGTTAAGCCCGATAGATCTTCGGGCCGCTGATGATCCCGGCATAAGGAAGCACGATAGAAGAGAATAGGTTACATATTTTTGTTTCATTGCATAACACCAGTCGAGGCATTCACAGAGGGGTAAAGATTTCTAAGAAATAGAGATTTTAGGTATAAACGTGTTCCTGTGAATCCCAGATATAGCAATGGTACTCTGTGGGGCCCATTTATATATTAAACTATTTTAAGCGTGCGCTAGTAAGCCCGACACCGTTGCCAAATCTGTAGTGCCGGCAGCGTTCGCGACTAAATGCCGGATAACGAATTGCTGGCTGGCCTCTTTGCGTATTACGTATTTAACAATAGTGGGCTTATATTAGTCAAATTAATATCTTACTTGGTTTTCAAATGCACAGGAATAGTGGGGAAAATTCTTGCTCTTACTCTATAATCATTCAAGTGATATGCTATACCTTATGTTATTATTAAGAACAATTAATATCCTTACAAGCAGGGGCGTCGCTGGCTACCTTCATAAGCTCGCTGCGCTCATTAAAGATATTACATAAACTAGACTTGTGATTTAATTAAATCACTTATTCTATCTCAAGCTTTTATTTAAAAAAAATATTATTTTTACTACGAGTTAAAATATCAATTATTTTCAAATGAGAGTTGAGATGCAGTTGCGAGATATACTTTAATAATAATCAATTCTTTGCTCGAGTTAGTTAGGGGTGTTTTGGTAGGATTAGTAAACATTTTGCCGAAATTAAAATCTTGCACGAAAGTATACTGTTCATTACTTACGATATTTATTTTTCTACAGTATCTTCAATCTTTTTAATAATCTTTGTTCCAAAACTACTTATAATTTTGTTTGAAATTTGTAAAATACAATGACGGCAGTGTGGTCTTGACCCATTTTTCGTCTGTGACTTTCCTGGAGCAAGCTAATCCCTGCTCAGTTTTTTTATCGAATGATTGCTACACGTACGAAGAAAATAATTACTTATTATATCCCAAGTGCAAAATTTGAATGGGATTTTTTACTAAGCAACGAAAACGTCCATAAATGTGCTCAAAAATAGCTTAATCTCAAAGAAGAGTACAAAACTAAGGCGAGGAATTTTATTTAATAATAATTTATATTGTGATCTAGTAATCTCTTGATGTATGAATAGAATTAGTTAAAAATTTGCAATATTAAATTCTTACACAGGATATACGACTGATTACTAACTATCTTCAATAGTGTTAATAATTTTTGTTCCAAAACTACTCATTTAGAATTAGGAAAATAAAAGTTAATTTTTATTTATCTGGTTTTGTTTGTCATGGCGGGAGTGTGGTCATAGCTCACATTTCACCTGTGGTCTTCCGGGAGCAAGCTAATCACGTCGCGGTTCTTTTATCAAATTATTGCACACCGTGCATTTATTATTTCCTGGTTGGCGCTTAAATACCGGATAACGAACTGCACGGCTGGCCATTTTTATGCCATCCATAAAGGAGGTCAAAATATATCAATTATTATCAAATATTAGCAACCAATGACCACCATTATTTGAAAGATTTAAAAGAAATAATTGCCCTTCAACTAAATTTGATACAAAATACATATGTGGTAGCTGATGTGTTTATAAATCATCACCATTTCTCATAGGTTTGAATATAAAGTTTAATAATAATGGGGAAAATATATAGCCAGTTATTATAAATTAAATTTTTTAGTAGTTCGGTCTTTTGTGTACAATAAAAACTATAAATGTATTACTAGTGCATGAAATACTTTTCACAGACTGACAATATTTATATTGTTTACGAATATTTTTCCTAATTTTGATAATGCTATAAAAGAAACGTATGCACCTCGTGCGCGAAATGCTTTGGTACTTTCGACTGATTTTATTCTCAAACAAATTAATTTCGTGCACTAGGTACAAAGGAACTATTTAACATTAATGTTAAAAGCAATTATTTTAACACTCGTACCGTAATAGTATATTACATACCCAGGTGGGAAGTGTTTAATTCCTTTCGAGCGATTAAGTTACCGAGACGCGCAGCGTCCAGGTTAACTTTATCTCGAGACAGGCATGAAACTTTTCACCGTGGTATGTATATACCATTTTATTCGCAATCATCTAATTTTAAAAATAACTACAATTGAATTCTGAATAATAGATATCTTGATGTAGCAAATATTTTTGTTACCATGAAAACAACCCACTCAATATTTTTGTTACCATGAAAACAACCCAGTCTTCAGGTATGCAATATTTTTCGGGGTATGTAATAATTTCCCGGCTAGTTTTAGTAATCATCTAGTTCCCAGCTGTTGACATGTCATGAAATTGACACATTATAATGTCGTTGCGAATAAAATGACATATCTAACTCTGAAAGTAAGCGGTAGAAAGCCTACTTTTTACACGATCGTAGAAAATATAATTTACGGCTGTTTTTTATAGTATTTCTGTATCAGGTTGTCGCAAGATTTGTATCAAACTGCGAAAGTCTTCAAATTATTATTGGCTATCAATAAAGGCAAAGGGAAAATTTCTTGAAGAAATCGAATTTTTAAATTTTTAAATTCGAGGTTAGCAGGTTAGGTTTTGCGTCAGTTTTGACACAAGCTGACGCAAAACCTAACCTGCTAACCTCGAATTTGACATAATTGTGAGCTCATGTTGCTCAGTCATAATGAAAACTGCCTAGGGAAATGTCTCTCCTATAGAAAGTAATTCATTATTTCTCTCACGATTTTGGTATCGTAGAAACCGTGTTTTGCTCCCAGACGCAGACAAATAAAATCATTTCTTAATGGGGCTAATATTAATTTATTATATCTTTCTTTATGCCTTAACAGATAGTGCAGTGAAGCAGTGAAGTTCACATTACTACTATAAATCTTATGCACGGCTCCTGTAAATAGAAGTATACCGGTGGGCTCATAATTAAATACCTTGGGTTTATTTTAAAACAGATTATACGATGTGCGTGTCTATGGTGCCTTGGTGATAATAACAATTACAATACATTGTTCGTTCTGTCGTTACTATAGCATCATCAACTAAAACGTTCTTGCTATTTTTACCTATATTCTGTAATAAAATAAATTCACGGTGTAACCGACGTGAAAGATACCTAGTAAATAAAAAATGAACGACTAAAAAGGGAAAGAGACATCCATGCAAAGGTCAACTTAAGTAGGCTGATTATTCAATTTTATTACACCGTTTTGTCATCAACATCAAAAACTGAAATTTCGCCAACTTCTATTCATTTACTAAATAAATAATTTTTTGTTCTAATACATCGAAAAGCTATGAATTTGGGCATTGTTTAGCGGCTGAAAAGACCCACTTTTTTGGACTAGTAACTTTTACTTTTCAGCATTAATATCCATAACAACAAAAGCTAACTGTTTCCATTGGTCGAAATCAAAATACACATTGAAATTTTGTAATATGATCATGATCTCCTTGACTTTTCCCGGCCTCCTCGGCTAAGAGTGAGAAAAAAACGTTGCCAAAGCAGTAGAACAAAAAATTATGTCTGTAACTCGTACGCGTATACTTACAGTCGCGGCCAGAAAAAAACAGAACACTTTTTTACCTAATTCTCAAACTGCGAAAAAAATTGCTGACACTGACAATTCTAATTAATAAATGTCATCAAAAGTCATTATTCAATTCAGAAAAATGCCGGCACATATTGGAAATACGCCTTTTAGACGAAATTAGTAAAAATTTCAAATAAATGTACAACAAGTAAAATAAAAGGAGCGCTCTCCTATATTGCAATATGTTTCTTAGCTAAAAGTCAACATAATCGATTTCAACAAGGGTTTAGATAACCCAAAATTATAATATGTAATAATAATGCTGTCTTTGTTTATAAAAAGTCAGTTTTGAAATTCCAACTTTTATTAACACCATTACTTTCTGAAAATCAATAAAAATTAAAAACGGGGTGGACCACCACACGATCTTCTATTATTGCTTGTAAAAATTTTATTTTGCAATTTCTTCAATACTACTTCCCAAAACCTTTTTTGACAAAACGTCTAGACAATTACGTAAAAAATAACACATTTTTAATAGCTATCTATATAACAAGTACATAATGTAGGGCTTTATTTGACGAGTCTCTTTTATAGCCGAGCGAGGTCAGTAAAGGAGGCGAGTCATAAAGTCTTATTATGTACGAGTTGTATACAAAGCTTTATGTTCACTTCTACCATCTAAAAAAGTCGGTTTATAGATTTGACGTCTATTCTGTGACAGAAATAACTTGACATTAGAGTGCCTTTATAAATATTGAAAAGCATCTATTTTGACATTGACAGCTGACGTAATAGTTATTTATAGTTAAGCGTGTTATATTACAAATAATCCACGAGGGAAAAGAGGAGCCCTTGAGGCCGCCAGGCCAAAAGGGGTCATTTCTCGGGTGAATTATTACAAATATACAAAATTTCACTCAACTCACTGAATATATAAAAAACAACTTTTTTCCAGCCGTGAAAAGTCATAGTGACAAATTGGAAAGTACCCAGAGATCAAATACGTTTATAATTAGAGTCGCGACGTTAATGATTCAAGAGTGAATAATAATAACTTGATCTTTGTGTATAATTCAAACTTTTATTCAATTCTTATAATTACATTAATCAATAAATATCTAAAAAAACATACTTTTTATATTGACAGCCATCAAAAATTCATAGTAACAATTTGGAAAGTGATTCGTGTTATACGTTTGGCAGTATTGAGGTGTATTGTCAGTCTATGTCAAATTCGAGGTTAGTAGTGAATTACCTGGCTTTTATTTCACTAGTGGGTTATGGTTTAACTCAGTAGTGGGTTATGAACCACTTTAGAGGTTCAAACTCGATCTAGTAATAGCCGTATAACTAAACGGTGTTCAATAGTACTAGTAAAATAAAGTAACGTACTTTTTTCATACACTAGCATTGAAAGAGCTACTTTGCCGTACAATTTATTGATCAGAAAGTTGCACTTTGCGGTATTCGTACGGCAAAGTAGTATTTTGCGGTATTCGTACAGCAAAGTAGCACTTTGCCGTACGTTTCCTTAGTTACAACACATATAAAACGTTACGTACATAATAACATTACTCTACTTATTTGCTATATACGAGGATAAATTTAGTATTCCGTTTTGTATTCTAGTGTACGAAAAAATATTGTACGAACTCGTATGAAAGTGGCTTTTCCATACTCGTCTCGAAATTCCTGACTCGGCCTAACGGCCTCTTCCGGAAACATCTCACTCGTACTGAAAAGCTCCACTTTCTATACTTGTTACGTAAATTACTATTATAGTGATAGGAAGACAATATAAAGTTTATTTTACGAGTACTATAAAGAGCTACTTTATTACCGCGAAACTATGCCCTAAACAGTACTTTATAATGCTTGTACATAAAACATTTGATTCTCACTATTTTGTGGCCGTTTTTATAAAAATTTGGTTTTGCGATTTTTTCAAAACCTATCCTTTTTCCCAAAACACCTTTTAAACAAAAGCTGTAAATAATTACTATATAATATACCAAAAATCATGTAAGTCAGTGATACAGCCTTAGTGACAAAACGTGTAAGTCGGTGATTATATTTGTTTGCTGCTTTTTCTTGACAACGGAACTTAATATTATTTTTCCACGGCCGGGAGTAGAAGCCTGTTTCTATAGCATCAAAATTGTGACAGAAGTAGGACATTTGCTCCCTAGAGACTAAATAAGACAAAAATTTCCCTAGGGAGTTTTCATTATGACTGACACAACAATTATGCCAAATTCGAGGTTATCAGGTTAGGTTTTGCGTCAGTTTTGACACAAACTGACGCAAAAACTAACCTGCTAACCTCGAATTTGACATAATTGTGAGCTCTTGTCAAAATGACTTACAGTGCCACCAACTTTAAAATTTCCCATAGGTTACTAATTTTAAAATAATTTTAACTAAAATGTCAATAACTGACGTTTAAAAAAACGGGTTTTTCGTTTTTAATCTTCCTGCAACGTGAAAAAAATAGTATATGCAACTCGGAGAGAATGCTATTTTGCTTCAGTGCAATTTCTGACTCTAGGGCTTCGCCCTCGAGTCAGAAATTGCACCTCAGCAAAATAACGCATTTCTCTCCCTTATTGCATAATCTACTATATTAAGTTCCTATGATAATAAAATTAGCAAAGCAAGATGCAGATTTAGACGTTTTGTTTATAAATTGTAAGTGTTTATGTGACATGTGACACTTCCAGTAACACGACTCACGAAAACTAATAATTCTGGTGACAGGTGACAAACCAAACGATTTTTTCAAAAATCTAGGAAAATTTCGATAAGCAGCGGGAAAAATATAATAAGATAACTCGGAATGTATCGCCAATTAACATTTTCGGCAGGCAACAAGCCGCGACTTCGTCTTGGCTTGTACTTGCCTACCTCAAATGTTAATAGGTCCTTACATTCCTTGTTACTTAAACAGCTATTGCGTTTTCTTAAAAAAAAATGAAACCAAAAGTGATAGATATTTGTATAATATAAGATCTTGTTTTAAGAAATTTTGTTTTAATCCAACAATTATAAACATTTTGAGGATATTTATGTGGGCATTTAATTGTGCGAATTTTTGAAAAGCTATATTTTTCACAAAAAAACTTTTTGAACAAAAACTCTAGTTAATTATATAATATATGATGTTATTCTGAAAAAATATTGTTACATGCAATTATAGAAATTTACTGGAGACGGAAAAATGCAAGTACCACTTTCGTTAGGCAAATATGCTTTCAAGCCGATCTATTACACCCTCTGTGATGTAGAGAGGATACAGACAGATTCACAGACAGACATCACCTCGAACACCACTTTTTATGAATCAGAAGAGACGGAAACAGATATTTCCGTAAAAACTTTGAGTTCGAAAATTTTTATGATTACTATAAAAAAGTAAATTATTTTTATTTACACCGTATAAATGTTTTATGTAGGTATGTGTGTGAATACGTTTTCAAGCCCATTGTGTATATTTATTATATATATCAATGCGTTGTGAAGCCCAACAGTGTTGTGACATGTCGGGCTTAATAACGAGCGTTGAAATATTTTTATATACTGTATATAAAATATGCCAAAAGCGCCCCCTACACTCGATATTGCAGAACTACTCCATGTATATCGACCATATTACCGGTCATTACTAAGCCCACTGCAAAAATTTGTGTACTGCCTCTCTAAAGCATTTTTAACCAATTGGTGATGATATACACTGGGGTACGTTGTTGAGCCAATCGCGGGCTCATCAGCGTTGAAAATGGCTTAGCAACGTACTATTCATATATTCAGCGGGCCTAACTATGACCGTTTATAAGTCTATATATATATATATATATATATATATAAATTCAAAACCAGCTACCTATTTACTTTTAGCACACGTACGTCATTTTTAGTTCGACAAGCGATTGATAAAAAACCTACTTTTAGTAGATGACGTCCAAAAAATTATTTGCTATTCTCAGCAACAGTGCAAGGTAATTTTAAACAAATACGTAAAGCAATTGATACATTTGGGAATTTGCTAATTAAGATATTTTCAAACCAATACGAGAAGCACTAGATCAATAATAATCTTCCCAGCCGTGAAAATAAATGGATATTTCACCCAAGGTTTGGTATCGTACTAGTACATTACGTTTTAATAGTTATTGTGCAAAATTTCATCCATTATGGCAAAATGTTGCTGTTTTGTGTAATTAGAGCACCAAAACGTAATAAAAATTCTAAATTTAGAAGGCGACGGACTCAAAATTATATATGAAAGTATGCTAGCAGTGTGTGATAAGAATAGACCAGGCCTATATTAAATAAAATACTGGTCAAGACGTTCCGTTGGGGTTGTGAATTGGCAAAAGACGATCCAAGACTAGGACAGCCGATAAATGGAAAGATTCCTGTGCAGAAGGTAGAATCGATGGTTTTTGAAAAAAAAAACGCCTTTTGAAGGTAGGAGAAATTGCTGTAGCGTTGAGGATATGCAAACCACGTGTCCTACACATTTTGTATAAAAAGCTTGTAATGAGAAAAGTGTCAGCTAGATCGTTTACAAGACTTGTGACTCCTAGACAGAAAGATCGTCGGGATAATTCTTCAAAGAATTTTGATTTACTGAAAAAAAGATCCAGATATGTTGTGGAAAACAAAGATAAAACCTGTGTTCGAGGCATATTGATAACCAACGACAAAAGACAAAGGCAACGTAACTGGTATAGTACGGTACACCCTGTAAGGACAATTTGTTTATTTAACGTTTTTCTGCCTTTTTCTCCATTTGTAGCTTAGCTTCTGGTGTTTTCATGGTTTAGTTGGGTTTCGGAACCTAATTTCGATTATCGCATACAGTAGCTTCTCCCGGCCCCTTTGTTCCATAAGGCATTGCGCAGCATTTTATTCAAGCGCAGATATGATTGTCGTTTTAAATTTAGCTTTACTTTTCACATGAGTGACGCAATGTCGCCGTTTTCTGCAATTGTATCGTTCATACAATGCTGACGCAACGCTGCTACTTTCCGTGCGTTTCACATAAGTTAAACGGAGTACGAATTAAGTAACGCCTGCGCGTATTCATTTGGCTTTAGGATTCAATCCTGAGCATTCAATGACCTCCTTCCCGCACGAAGAGGGCGAAGAAGTGTTCGTTGGTTCTGTCCAGCGGGAGGTCCTGTACCTTCAGCCGGTAAAGTCGAAATTAATTCAATCATCAGCCCGCTTTCAGAGATGTTGTGCTGCGGTGTGGAGTCTTGTCGGTGGGAAACCCTTTGAGAAATCATCAGGAAGTATGGCAGCAGTGTAATCCATTATTGTCGGTTGGCAGAACGAAAACTTACGCCTTGGTGCGTATTTTCCTTGGGGTTTCACGTAACGCTCGTCTATGTCGAGGGAGGTTTTGCGGTTGTGAAAACTGCTCGTTGTTGATGGCACCTTCCATTTCTCACGTATGGAGATTTATCCTGTTTGCTTCCATTGAGTGGTTCGGGCGGTGTCATGGAGCATTAACGTCCTGTCCCTGCACCCCGCTGAATACGTCATGCAGTTGCTGTTTCACCGGCCAGCGGTTTCGTTGGACAAAAGTAACGGCTCCCGAAAAACCTAAAAACCCGGGTACTGCGTTATTTAGTCTTTATAGTGATTTACATTTCATTTGCTGTTACATCAGCCTTGTTTGGTGTGACGTAGTATGTTAGCTGTGCACGATTTAAATTATGTTTGGGTACAGTGTTTCCAGATTGGTAGCGTCGCTATTTTTAGATCTTTGTGGGTCGTTCATAACGGAACGATTGTAATACTATATTACTTAATAATGGCATATTGCACGACTGGAAAAGTTGCGCACGAACCGCGCAGCGTAGCGGTCGACGAAATGGATCTGTTAACTGGCCACCTCGTTCGTGCAATTTGACGCCATTAGATTATTTTCTTTGGGGATATGTAAATTCGCATATCTACGCCGGTAAACGGGAAACAATTGAGCACTTGGAAGTCAACATATAACGCGTTAATGCCGAAATACAGCGTGATTTACTGCGAAAACCGTGTGAAAATTGGACCTCCAGATTACGCCATGTACGCACCAGCCGCGCCGGTCACATGCCCGAAATTATATTCAAACAGTAATTCCAAAAAATATCTTTCAAATAAAGCCAATTTCATGGATATTAAAAATATTTTTATGTGTTTTATTTCACTTTAAAGTTCTCCGCCTTTAAAAAAACACCCGTTATTTTATTCTAAATTACTCGTGCGTTCTTATTGCGTATACGGTCACAGATACTAGATTGAGTCTCAAGGTAGGCCATGAAAGGCGCTGTGATCATATTTGATAAATTGGCAATATATGGAATGTTGTCAAACATACAAAGTTTGTTTACATTTTAAATAACAAGTAATCAGTAACGGTGGGTAGAGGAATTTCATTTGCGCAGTGACTAACGTCATATGACAGATTCTTTGTGTTTTAAAGTGTGAAAATCGCTGTTGCTGGGATAGAAGGTTTAGCAGAGCCTGATTGTTCAACTTAACACCATTATTTCCGCAATCCTTTTAACATTCAAGAACTGATAATACACCATTCCGCAATGTTGCGTACACCTCTGATTTATTGAGTCATTTAGCTTAAATAAGGTTAGCAATTTAATGTCAATATGATACATGTAAAAATGTTACCAATACGAAACTTGAAAATTACTAGATTCTAACATTAGTTCCGATTTTCACCGCGTCTCAATCTAGATTCTGTAACCTGTACTTTATGTTGCATGTAAAGTTAGTAGTACTTGTGCTTTTCTTTTGTAAGAAGTTTTCGGGAAAGCTGAAAGAATGTATGCAAGGTAAGTTCACTGATGCTGCACGGTGGTTGAAATCAAACACTGCAAACACCCTTTAAGCTCCGTTCACTTATTTCCACTTTTGATTGAACAGATTTACCGACAGAAAAGTGGTGGCGCATAGCATTTAACATCTGTATTTCGTTTACCGGATCGTAGCTCTAATTTCAGGTCGTAAAGAATCCGCCCTTCTCCACTGAGTGACCCGGCAATCTTTGTTACAGCCCATCGTTACGGGATTGGGGCAATCGGTCCGATAATTTTCCGATTTTGTGTCAGTGTTGTAACTGATTTTGTATTGTAACAAGCTGACGCGTTGTAACGACGAGTTCGTCTGTTAACAACCCTAAAGCACTTTAACAATAGAAGTAAATTATTTTTAAAGGACTTTTTACACTAGTTTGTGGTCCTACCTAAGTTAGTAAAATATCTGAAAGAAGAAAGTTGTAATTAAATTATAAATACATAAATATACGGTACCCCCCACCCAAGAAAAGCGCCCTTCCATGCTTTCCAAAAATACTTCGATACTCAGCATCACTCCGTTTAGCTAATACAATGAAATGCTATGAACCAGTTATTTACCAAAAAAAAACAAAAAAAAACAAAAAAAACAAAAAAAAAATTTTTTTTTGCCGACGACCATAGCTCAAAAGTTGATGTTGCCTTCATTTTCGGAGGACCTATCGTATGAAAACGATCCAAGACTTCAGGAAGGTTCCTGGCGACCGGAATCGTGTACACATACGAACATACATCCCCCGCACAGCACGTTTAGGCACCCCCCAATGCGGGGGATTGATCTAGTTGGCTGGGATCTTCACCAAAAGATCCGCACCGCCGAGACGGAGATTTGATATAGTGGGTTCATTAGTCAGTTGGCTCGAATTTTAGAGATATTTGACTCAGAGTGGTTTTCGATATGAGGGAATTTCAATACTTCGTACACTTCGTGTCGAAGTAATTATTATAATAATAGTGTGTAGAAATACCTCACGATATCAGTTGAGGGTTAAATAAAATATTACGAGGTCGTCGGTTTTTTTCTGACGTAGAACTTCAGCAGGTTGTCAGCAGTTCTTCTGAAGAGAAAAATATTTCTATGCTAAAGAAATATCACAACTTCCAAAAAAGTGGGAGTGGTGATCACATTAACAAATAAGAACTTATAGTGCTCTAAGCCTTTTTCTCCTACCTAGGCAGAATATTAATACGTGTCTCTCGCATTTTAAAACATCGACTGAAGATGTGGAAGAGGAGAACTCGTAAATAGATATCTGAAATAACTGAGAAGAGTTGTTCGTTGTGTTTTGTGAGGAGAAATGTTTGATGAACTGTCAAAGTATAATTTAACTGAAAGAAAGCTACGTACATTCAAGTTTGAATATAAAATAATATTGAATTGAGAATAAGTAAATTGCACGCACCAACAAGAGAGAGAGAGAGAGAGAGAGAGAGAAAGAGACAGAGAGAGAGATTGCCATGTTAAAATGATTAACTGAGCTAGTTCATTGGAAATTAGTTAATAATATTTAATAATAACACGGGGTTAAAATTGCTTTGAAAAGGTACATAACCACACACATCTCGAGTTAACTCAAAATGACAGGTAAAGAAATAATATTTATGCAAGGGCAGATAAATAAATTTGTATAACGAGTAACGATTATCATTTATTTATCCAACACCTCCGGGTTATAAGGCTATTACTAAATTAATTTTAGACGTCTAAAGTGGCCCATAACCCACTATAGTCCAAGAAAAATAGGTTTGGACATTTGAATTAGTACAAGCAAGTAATTTGGTGGAGCTGCTACATTTACCTTCTTATTGAATATACTGTAACGACCTTGGAACCGGGTCGCGTGCGACGGATGAGTCAGCCTTCGAGAACGACTTAGGGTTTAATGCTCGCGATGCGTCAGCATTTGCCAGAATAGTCGGAAATATCTCGACGCTTCCGGAATGACTCACCCGGCGAATATATAAGCCAGCACAGCGGGAAAAACAGGGAGTCGCAATCTAGCTTTGAAGTGCGCGAAGCTGCATTATAAATAACTCGTGTGTAAATAAATCTAACCATATAAATCATTCATGTTGAAGTCGCGTGTAAATAAATAAAGTGTATTTGTTGTTAGAAATAGTTCCTGTTAGTGTATAACTAATAAATGTTCCGTATTAATAGTAGTTCTTGTGTTGTTGTAAATCGTTAAGATAAATTGCTGTAAATAAATGCTTAAAACAAGAAGCGGCGTATAACTTTTTTAATAGCCCAAAACATAAATCGTAACATTTGGCGTCAGGTGTCGGAGTTTGTACCAGGGGCTATAAAAAAGTTATTGGAGATACATTAAATAAACTAATTGATTAACTGGTGCCGATAAACGACAGTCAGATAATAAATTTAAGTGTGTGTTGTGCATGCCTGTGACGAGATCCCAAAGCAGCAAGATGGAGGCCCAATTAAGCCAACTTTTCCAGCTGATGCAAGTTGGCCAGGATAAGGCAGAAAAGGCGCAAGAGAAGGCAGAAAAGGCGCTAGAAGAATTGAAAGCCGGCCAAAAGAAGGCAGAAAAAGCACAAGAAGTGCTTAAGGAAGAGCTGAAAACCTGGCAGGAAGTACTTAAGGAAGAGCTGAAAGCCGCGCAAGCGGATCTTATAAATGAACTTAAGGAAGAGCTGAAGGCCTGGCGAAGAAACGGCCGGCGAGGACTACGTGGGAAACCTGAAGAAGAGGATGGAAGAGTCTGGCCTCTGCTGTTGGATACTGGAGCGAAGAAGTCAATCGCTAGGTCTGACATAATACGGGACGAGGGTTAGCTGCTGCACAACAGGACACGCCTTTGCACTGCCACAGGAAGCGCAGTGACCACACATGGGGAAACTGATTTGACATTGAAGATTGGGAATCAAACCCTCAAGCATCAGGTCCTGATTGCTGACATCGCGGACGAGTTCATCCTGGGAATGGATGTTAGGGATAAGTGTGGGTTCACTTTAGACCTGGGACGCGGAGTGTTGCACGTGGGTGGGGAGAAGCTTTCCCTACACCCAAGAGAAGAGATCGCAGTACGAGTGGTATTGGCGGAAGATGTTACTCTGCGGGGCGAACCGAGAGGGTCGTGGATGCATACCTGGATGGCGATCTCCGGGGCAACGTAGTGCGCAGGATTGAACCCGATTATGACAAGGAGCGCACTCATGGTGTTCTGGTTGGGAAGACGTTGGTAAAGACTGGGCTTAAGGTCCCAGTAAAGATGATGAACGTCAACAGGGAACCGGCAACCGTCAGGAGAAACGCAACCCTGGGAAGGTGCACCCCGGTCTTCGCCCTTGTCAGAACGATTAATAGTGACAGCGGCAGCAAGGCGAAGGGCTGACCAAAGGCATTAATTCACACACAAAAGTGTAAATCGGTCTGAGCCAGCGGAAGCTTTTAAAAAAAAATCTACAATAATGGTTATTACGGCTATGCCCAAATTGATTAAATAATACCTTACCTACAGCAGGTACGAGAACCCAAAAAGCCTTTTGCAGTATTAGATTTACCAGAAAGCGGTAGATAATCTGAAAGCTACCACGCGGACCACAAATCCCAAAATTCCAGTATTGCACTACACGGCAGAGCTGGACATGCGCGTGCAACCCACAATATAAAATACTTTGCTACACTCTTGTGATTTTTCAGTTTTTTCCGATTTTTTCAAAAACGGCTATAACGATTGTTTTCAAACTTTCCATTTTTATTACATTTTTAATGTGTATTTATGTGAGATAGGCGATTTTCCAGTTGAATACTTCTAAAATGGGTTTCTTTTGTTTTTTTTTCTGTTTTTTTTATTAACTCCTCTTTTAAATAGAACGGTATGTTAATACATTTTTAAATTCAGATCAAAATTCTAGAGAAAATTTGCCTCTTCAACTAACGTTCTATTTTGTACCGTTTTTGTAGAATTTGTAATTTTTGACAAATGCTTTAAAAATTAAAAATTAAATTTTTGGTTGATTATAAGATCACTGTAAAAGGAAGTTGTGTGAGTGTATCACACCAGATTTTTTTCTACATGATTCCGTAACCGATACAAATATAAAAACGTTTTAAATGCAAAATGTAGATCATAACAGAATAAACAATTTCCCTTATAACCACTTTTCCTCTAAAAATAATTGTTGTTGAAGTATAAGCTGTACAATTATTTGATTTTCAAAAAATCCAAAGTTCGTAAATAACTGTATGAATTAGTTTTTTGACGCATAACCCTACTACGATACAATTTAAAAAAAAAGATTATTACCATTTTTCCTCTAATTTTGTTGAATTATGAGCTGTAAAGGGACATTAGTGGACATAAATATCACTGAGAATACTGTCGCCGCAACAAAGCAAGCAGATTTTCTTGTAAATGTTCTACATACAAAAGCAACGAAATTTGGGCAGAAATGCCCTAAACTGTTTGTTGTTTCTACATGCGGTTACAGGTCGTGATTGTGACACATCCTTAACGCTCTTTGAAAAGAGCAAGATTAAAAGATGATGACGTATAGAAAAAAGTCCGAAGTTGCTACAAACTTTATTGTTTGAGGATATTGTATTCTACGATGACATTGCATCTGCAGGAGAGAAACTACTTCTTCCTGCACACTTAGGTATTTTGTATTTTGTTATATTTCTCAGAAATATGGACTTCCAAAGTTGTTACCGGCGTTACCGGAGACTACTTCGCATTTCTTGGGCCAAGCATCGAATTAACACATCCATCATATAAGAGCTAGGCGTCAAAAAGATAATTCATACAGTTATTTACGAACGTATTCTGAGATATTTCGGGCACATATCAAGGAGTAGTAATGATATAGAGTCGCTAATGGACAAAGAAAAAGTTAACGGCAGAAGAACTAGCGGCCGCTCTTCGGACCGATGGATCGAGCAGATCCGGGAGATGACTGGAACACCTTTCCATAAAGTAATTCATATGACGGCTAATCAAGAAGAATAAAAGACAACCATTGCAGTGCCAGCCACCACATACCTATCAAAGGATAAGGATTGCTGAAGAGGAGGAGGCCTGAATTCTAATTAGTCATGACTAACTTTGACTGAAGACATAGTCAGCTGTAGATCTGAAGAAATCTCGGATTTTTTTCGCGACTACAATACTTCCTTCCTCTTTTAGACGAGGAAAGTAAAAATCAAAAATGAACCGCCATATTTCAAATAATTGAATAAAAATGTAAATGTAGCATCTCCACCAAATTCCCTGCTTGTACTAATTTTTTCATGGTTCGTGTAATTTTTGGTATATTTTTCCTGCACTAGTGAGATAAACCAGTCTGTATAAATAACAAACAAAACCTATCCTAATAACCTCGAATTTGACATAGACTGACAATACACTTCAATATTGCCAAACGTACAATACGAATCACAGGCGACTCCAATTATACATTTATTTATCCAACACCTCCTAGTTATAAGGCTATTACTAGATCGATTTTAGACCTCTAAAGTGGCCCATTGCCCACTAGTGAGATAAAAACCATGTCACTCACTACCGCATTTTTGGTAGTATTGTTAAGATATGTCAAATTCGAGATTTGCAGCTTTGCGTCAGTCTGTGTCAAATAACAAACAAAACCTAACCTACTAACCTCTAATGTGACATAGACTGACAATATGCTTCAAACGTATAACACGAATTACAGGCGACTCTAGTTATAAATGTATTTGATCTTTCGGTACTTTTCAAATTGCCACTATGATTTGTCACGGCTGCCAGTACATTTTTTTTAGATATTTTTGAGTTGTTGGATAAGACGTTACATTGTATTCGTGTTTTAGTTGGGTTTTATCCACTCACGGGGATAAAACGCCTTCTAAAACACTTATACAATAAATTACTATTGATCTCCCAGTACTTTTCAATTTGCCACGGCTGTTAATACAAAATTTATGTTTTTTAGATATTTATTAAGTTGTTTAATAAAATTGTGTATGGCACGTGTGTGTTATTACAAATAGATACATAATTCATTCGAGAAATGACCCCTTTCGGCTTTGCTCAACTTTTCTCTCGTGGATTATTTGGAATATAACACATTTATACCATAAATAACTATTGTTTAATTTAAATAAATAGTAGTAATTTTTATTTGTTATCAAGATAGGAAAAGAGAAAAAGATAGCCGAAGTGAAAAGAAGAATCCAACTATCATGGGCAGCCTTCGGAAAGCTCAACTTCGTTCTGAAGAACAAAGATATACCGATAAATGTAAAACGCAAGGTATATGATAGTTGCATATTGCCAGTGAATGCATACGGACTGGAGACAATGGCCCTGACAAGAAAAACCGCAGAAAACTTAGAATAACTCAAAGAGCAATGGAGCGGGCCATGCTGGGAATCACACTGTGAGATAGGATTAGAAATGGCTATATTCGCAACAAGACGAGAGTGACAATATTTTTTTCTATAGCAGGAACTTTAACAATTTAATAAGAAAATATGGACAGTCAATCACATTTCAAAATGTTAGTAGCTAGATTGGGTTGCTACGATAATGGGCAGCTGTCATATTTAATTTAAACAAAAGTTAGAAAATTAAATTACTTTATCTATCCTTGATGTTAAAGTGCTACTTTATCTACCCTTGTTGTTAAAGTAAAACTTGACAAACAATTTAGAAATTAGATTGCTTAAAACAGATTGGGAAAATACAGAATAAAACATTACTAACGTGGAATACGATGTGGAAATATTAAATCAACAAATGGAAGGAGTGAAAAACCATACAGACAAAACAATCATTACTATGGTAATTCAAAATATTGAGAGAAAAACATAAACCTTAAATTTAGAAGAACAGAAAAAAAAATAAAATAGCAGAGGTTCTTACAATAATTTAGGAGTACCTCAAGTTGTATGCAGTTTAAGTCAAAATAGGATAGAGATATTTGATGAAAAAGAGTTCATGGTGAGACTAAAATTATTAATCGAATATTCAAGAAAAGTATATGGGCAATTATATGATTACCAAACAGAATTAAGAAGAATAGGGGTTAGTTTAGCTAGTAGTGTATTAAACTGGTTCAATTTAAATAAACAACAAGTTTTTTTTACAATTTTTTAGATTATTATTGGGTCGAACACAAACAACAACTAGTATTTAAAGAGTTACTTACTTAATTCACAGTATGATAAAAAATGCGGTTTAAATAAAGAAAAGTATGCCACATAAAACAATTATCAATTTTCCAAATTAGATAAAAGTCACGGTAACGGTACCAATTATTGTAAACGCGTTAACAAATCAATTTGGAATAATAAAAATTTGATAGCACTTGGTTTAATTTTTCTTGGTTTTACAAAAAAAAAACTGTGCATTTAACAAAAAACCTGAGAAGCAGTTTTGTTTTGTAGAATTTTAATCAAGAAAATAAAAAACATCAAAACTGTTTTTTAATGACGACCACGTGTCGTCTTCTTTTTCTTATTCAATCGTGCAAAGAGGACTCATACGCACGACACTAGTGAATTGAAAGGTGATTTGTCGACACAAAAAATTATTCTTGGATCCGCACGTACACACACCACATTTGTAATTAATAATCCAACGTGGTTCCAAAAATTTACAAAATTTAAGATTATTTCTCTCAACTTCAACACCCTGTCAATTTTCTACACGTACTTAGAAAATACCCTGTAGATATGAACAATATAGACATATTTATAAACCATGTACCAAATACTATAAGTGATGAAGAAATTCTAATAATTATAAATAAGTAATAAAAGCATTGGAAATTATAAAGAGATCATGATCGAGTAAAACGTTTTAGCATTGATTAAAGAAGTATAAAGATATGCAACACAACGTTAAAATCTGTACTGCATCTCCTTGCTACCCGCGGCCCCCGCATGAAGCAACTGATTCACAATATCGTGGCGCCGCCGCCGTTTTAGCGCGAAATATCTCAACTTCCTTTCTTTGGCCACGGTGTGTTATCTTTTGTTTAGTTGCACTTTGTGTTATCAGTTAGGCAGTGAACATATATAAACCAATAACAAAGATTACGACGATAAGCCATTTATAAATGTAACTTTCAATGCTTTGAACGTTCTTTAATAATACGGCACGCGTTGCCAACGATACATATGTTAATATCTATTTGTTTCGTAGGTATTTGTATTTTAACGGCGAAATATGAGAAAACTAGATTCACTATCAATTTCCAAAATATTTGGTTTCCCCTGTTCATTTACTTGAGTTCGTATTTTTATTGGAAAAACCCAGGTTAATCGTTCACAATACGAATATTTAGAAAGTAATTTCTCCAATAGTATAAAAACGTCAAAGTTTAAAAAAGAGACAAGTGTAAACAAATAGGAGAAAAACCCATAATATTTTTTTTTTATTATTTCGGAAAAAGTTTATAGAAAAGTTCCCCATATGTGAGAAGGTGTGCTTTTTATTTTTTCAATTGTTATTAACAAATAAGTGTTTTTTAATATATTCTTAATTAAAAAAAATATAACTTCGTTATTTATTTAAACCATTGCCTGACATTTGATAACATAAGGTTTTGGGGTTCACAGATTACGAATCTGGCCTCAAAATTGGTCTAAAAACAAAAACGGCGTCTACAAAATGGCGTCAAGGGTCTAATTTTTTTTTTTTTAATTTTTATTAGATGTGTAGGGGTTTTTGGGGTCGCTGATTACGAATTTGACATTAAAACTCAACTAAAACACAAAATGGCGGATCCAAGATGGCGAAAAATCGTATTTTTTTTATTCGAACTTTATTTCTTATCTATATAGGGTTTTTTGGGTCGCTGATCTCAAATTGTATGTTAAAAATTATCAAAAATTAAAAATAGCGTCGTTAAAGCGGCAAAATAGCTTTATTTCTGAATTACTCAGTAATTATAAATATAGCATTAAAAGGTGAATTTTTATTCTGTACGATTATTATTATTATTATTTAATAAACATTATATACAAATAAAATTCTAATTTGTTAAATTAACTCAAATTTAAATAGATTAAATAGATTTAAATATAACATACGAATACATACGTTTAAATTCCAACGCCTAAAAATGTGTTTTCTACAACCTCTTTGTAGAATTTCCAAAAGATATTACTGAATTAATAGATTTTTCTGTTTGTGACGGACGGAGGAATGTTATTACATAAAAACAAATGGCAACTTGTTCAACAGTATGGTGCAATTTTAGATAAATTAATTTTATTGTACGTAATTATCGAAAAAGCAAGTGTTTTTGTCGATTATCAGAAACATAGAATAAAATGTGCTGAAAGAGACCGACGTCTAAAAACGAAAACTGCACCAGATATTCGATTTGAAAGGGACAGGTTTTTAAAGTTGTATCAAGAAAAACTTCTGGCAAATGTCTTTCATGTCGTTTTATTGATTTTTCAAAAGAAACTTTAGCTGCAAATAATATCCCTGCTCTCAAGCTGAAAGTGATGCTGATCGGTTAATAGTTACAACTCTCAATGCATCAAATAAAAACATAGTCGTAGTATCAGAGAATATAGACCTATTACTTTACTACAGCTTTAGTTTCTCCTGATAAAGATATATATATTTTAAACCTGCCAAAAATAAAAAAAATAAAAAACTATCTTCTTCTAAAAGCCTGCAATTTGCGTCATTTACCTTGTGTCATTTACCTTTAACGTAGATTTGCTTACCAAGCGGCTTGTCAAATTTAGGGGAGATAAATGCGATTAAATGAAAAACGATAAATAGAAAAGTTGTTGAAATTGGTGAGCTCAATCATTGGTTAAAATATTTGCACTCATTTTCATAACACCCTGTATGTAGTACTTATATAAATAATATTTTTAAGCATAAAAACTTTAAGCTGTTACATATGTTTTTTAAATTTCCTGGTTTGCTGTAATATTCTTGTAGCTGTTTAAACATTTGAGCGAAATGCAAAATAGCTATTTTTGTATTAAGGGCGTGAAGGAGGCGATTTTGGCCCGCGGCGGAATTATAAGCCAGAGGCCCGAAGGGCCGAAGGATTATAAAACGCCAAAGGGCCAAAATCGCCGTTCACGCCCGAAATGCAAACAAGATTTTTTGTAAAATCCACCATAAAGCTTTGAAAAATAAATAGCACGATTCGTTCTCAAAAATCAAATTGTTGTTGGTTGCCAATGTGATGCTGGTTTTTTAGGCCTTAGGGCGCAAAAGGCATTATTTGCGCCCGCAAATTATTTTTAGGCCTTAGGGTGCAAAAGGCACTATTTACGCCCGCAAATTAATGCATAAATGACCTTATTTTAATACGATTTTACAAAAACACATTTTATTTTAATTTTGTAATGAAACAACACAGATTTTAAAAACTAAAATTTTATTCTTCTTTAAATTTGTTACGAAGGAAAAAGCAAACCAAACAATAAACAAATAAAACATTCAATCATCCAAAAATTAAATAGTTTTTTTTTTCTGGAGTTGGCTGCTGCAAATTCTTTTATAATATTGCCAAAATGAATTTTATGGAGGATCTCTTGCTCTATAGCTAAGATTGCCAAACCAGATAATCTTTCTTGTAACATGGTAGACCGCAAATACTTTTTTTTATTACTTATTTTGAGAAGGATCTCTCACCAGAAGCTACAGACACAGGTAAAGTAAGCAATATTCTTAATGTAATGGTAATATTTGGCAGATATGAGGTTAGATTGTTTTCAAATATATATTGTAGAAGTCGAAAGGATTTGACGCTTCAGGTAATGGAAACAACCTTAGGGCTTTAATCTCGTTAAATAAATCATTTTCTTCTACTTCAGTCTCCTTCTTTTTCTGATTAGTTAGCTTTTGTTGTAGAGCACGACAGCTTTTTAAAAGATCCTCTTCATTTAATTTAAAAATATCACTAAAAAAACAAAAACGTTTTCATAATCAGATATAATTTCAAATCTACTATTTAAAGAACTTAGTGTTTGATCAATTATTTTTAAAAAATAAATTTATTTTAAGCGTGGTTTTTGGATCTTGAGGTGTCTCATACCTCTGTTCATAATCGAACAATTTTGATATCGTCTAACAGTATTTAACGGAGGAAAACCTTGCTCTATGTCAAGAGCGGCTGCTAGTTTTCCAGCTTGAGCAAGTTATTCCTCGAAAAGATTATCATAATTTTTATTCAGGGTATTGCATATTGCGCACAGAATTAACTAACCAATCGATTTTATTATATTTAATAATTAAAGCTAAAGGAATAGCTATTAGATTACAAAAATATAATGTTTTCTGTCACAATAGGAATAGGTCATTATGTCAACGAACATTATATTATGAATTGAGATAAAAAAAAATAATTTCTTTAGTGCCTTAGTGCTTTGTTCATTGGAATCGTTTGAAATTGTTGAAAAATTAATAGCAGTTTATTTATCTAGAACGAAAAGTGGCATTTTAAAGACCAGAAAATTGGAATTACTTGCGAGGACCTTTAAAAACACTTTTCGTTCGTGGTGAATACAACGGTTTATTTCATACTGCAAGTTTAATGAATTTTAAATAAAAAGTTGTAAATCATTTCAAATTTCATGTCAACAACTGACGTATCATTTTAATAATACCTAATAATAATAATAATAATAATGTTTATTCAACGGATTATACCATTTACAATATTATACTAAAAAAAACAGCCAAATACAACAAAAGTTAATATTTACCATATAAAGAAAATAAAATAACAGTAACGAAAAAAAAACATGCATGCAGGGTTGCTGGGTTACATATCAAATAAAGATTTTATATGCCTAATAAAAGTGTTAAATGGTATTCCAATAATATCAGCTTTATTTGTCTTATTAACAGTTCCTACAATTCGTTGCAGCGGACTATTATTACAATAATTGGTACGGCGATACTCTTGTAGCAGCATATGCTGTAACCTGACATTGAATGCAGGAACACGTACTTGAATTTTAAATTTTACTTTAAAGTACTAGGATTTTAATGTTCCATTTTTTGTACCATAAATAATCCGAAAAATGTCATTTTTGACATCAGTATGAAATAAAAATTCAAACTGTATACAAATCTCCGGTTTGGCGGCCCTTTAGAGCGGCGCGGTGCACGCGTTGCAAACGCGGTTGCGGGGGCCCTGCAGAGCACGATCCAACCAAAGCTAGATGTTCGCACGACAGCTGTTGCCGGCAAACTGAAAAAGTTTCGGTAAAAACGGCGAGAGACGCGCCATCTCTTGTTAGGTCGCTACATTTCTACAGCACAATCAGCTCGTAAAGCTGCGTATCTTCTTCTACTTAGTTAATCAATGGTACCATTTAAAATTGTAACTCTTATTATCAGTGGCCATAACAGTGTGCTACGAGCTCGTAACTTTCGACCCATACTATAAGGTCGCTCCTATGTGATTTATGCGAGTGTAGACATTAAATTCGTGCAACCTGTTGTATTATATATATTCCCGTTAATTAATAGAAATCTTTTTCATATTTACTATCATTTTGTGCATGGCTAATGCAAGCTATTGAGGTATTGATTTCTTTTGTAGTCTGTTTCGAGTCGTACCGACTTGGCTACGCGTAGTGCATTTGTGAATTTAAGAGTTTTCGTAAGCTGATGGATTTTGAAGTTTTTGCTATATGCATTTATATCATTTTCACGATATGACTGACTCGTAATAGTTCACAACTTGATTCAAGTAAAAAGCTCTTACCCGCAGCATATATAACAATGCGGAAATAACATGATGGGAAATTTTCAACGGAACAAAAAAATGGCAAACAAAGAGTAAAATCGACCTGCCCGAGAAGTTTTTACAAATAAACAGCACGATAAATATTAAATTTGTTGCAAACTCTATACATGTCCTGTATATATGTATCTATAGTATGATAAAAAATTAACTTGAATACAACTATAAAATATTTAAAAATGAAATGTCAAGTTTGACATTTAAGTATAATAGTATGTTATTATATGAGCTATTATGACAGCCATTATTCACGAAGATGACATTTTTAAGCCACAAGTCGAAGGCGCGTGGCGCAAGTCATCTGAGTGAATAATGGCCATAATCGCGAATGTAATACGATACTTTATCTACTCCTATGCAATAGAAGTTTTGTGTTCATATTTCCGAATTATGACCTATTGAATAGTGAAAATAGAATTTTATGATTGGCTGCAAACCATGAATTATGAATTCTTAATTTACTACTGCAAATTATGAATGTTATTGTTATTCAAAAATATCCTTATAATGTGAATATAATTTAATAGGAGTAGATAAACGTTGTTGCATTCATAAATCAGGAACTATTTCCATAGCCATACTAGATGAAAATAATTTTTGATCATATTATACATAGTAATTCTATATAAAGGCCATGTTTTCGTTTCTGAATTGATGCTGTCTGAATATCAATTAACGCTTTGTCAATTACAATTTACACTAATTGAATTACAATTGACTAATCTGAATTACAAGTTACACTTTCTAAATTACAATTTACCAATCTGAATTATATTTGACGTTTTCTGAATTACAATTTATTAATCTGAATTAGAAGTTACACTTTCTGAATTACGAATGAAAAAGGTGTAGTGGCGATTGCCATGGCAAACATTCACAAGTCTGTGGTTCGATTGTTGCCCTATCCATCTTACTCACCGCCTTTTACCTATTTCCAAACTTGAAAAGTTGTCTTGGTGGAAGAAAACTAAGCGATAATGAAGTTATCTATAAATAGATATTTTGCAGAGCTCGATCAAGAGTTTAATAAAAATGAAGTAAGCGCTCTTAAACATCAGTGAAGCAATTGTGTCGTACTAATTACGTTGACTACGTTGAAAAATAAATACTCGTACATTTTAATTCCACAGATTGTTTTTTCCTTCTCGTTTACATTACTTATTAAACTAGACTGGTAAAATGACATCTGATGGAAATAAAAGGCATTTATTGGTTTCTCACTTGTAAACATAAATTTATCAGTCACTGTATTCACCTTGAAAATGATTCTTAACTGGATTTTACAAGCATGCTCATAGATAAATGATAGCCTGCAAAGCCAGAGTTGTCTTCCTTAGTATGTGTCACATTGATGAATTTAGTTACTTGTCAGTTTGACATTTTGAATAAATGGTAAATTTCTAATTATTTACAAGTGAGGAACAAATAAAATATTGAACAATACACGCAAGGTAACAGGTTTTACTGGAAGGTAACTGGCGAGCCAAAGGCTCCTTCTATTCGCCAGTAAAAACCCTCTTACCAAACTAGTAATGTTAAATACTATAGATTCGATTGTTTACTTATCGCTTGCTGGAGTCAGATAAATAGCGCTATGACCTGTTTCAGTTGTCTCCTTTCGCTGTAAATTCATGCTGGAAGTGATAGTTTTCACAATATCTGTGACTGCTTGCTGCTGCAGCAGTTTTGCTTTAAATATGAGGCTTTATAAACACCAGTTGCATCTATAACTGTCATGTTTGTTTTCGCTCTCGCATTTTTAGAGATAAAAGTCATGCATTTTTATTCAGAAAGTAAGAGCAGCACGTATTTATTACTATTTATGGTTTATTCGTAAAATCGAGAGTAGCGAGAGTTTTATTCAATACGTATTCTAATATTCAATTTCTATTTTAAAAGGCCAATTTTTCCTTTATTGGGAAATGCTATTTATTTAACTCTAATATTCATTTAGATAGAATAGAGTCGTTTTCTCTTTATCTCGAAAGGCTATTAAGGTGCTGAAATTGTTGTGGTTTTTCAAAACGCTCTTTTTACTATCGAAATCATTTCAAAATTAAAATTATTTTTTCGGAAACTGATAAAAATTTTGACATTTACATGACTTAAATCGATTGTGAAAGTGGACTGGATGTCAAAGCTTTTACAATCTAGAACAATAAAGACTTTTAAGTTCAGTAATTTTTGATTAAAGAAGAGGTCACAAGGTAGAAAAAATTTTCTTTGAGTTTCCGCTAATATGGAGCTGTGCAGTTTTCGAAAAAACGTTGTATGATACTCGAATGCAAAAGTAGCATTTCGCAATCTAGAATCAAAAATAACTATTTTCGTATCGGTAAGGGGTAGTAAGGGATGAGATACGTTATGTAACCCTTTTTCGTTTCTAAGAAACAGGAAGTTCTAAACACGTACTTATGGACAAGAAATGCTTCGTTCTTTCGATTGCACCTCTAATGCGATAAGAATAATCGTCGACACTAAGGGTTAAAAGAGGTTACATATTATGTTTGGTTCTTTATTATCAAGTTTATGAATTTTGCTGCAAACACGAAAGCAATTTATAAAAGCTGTATATCTGGAGCATGCCCTGTGTGCATTTCAAACCTAGACTCAATAAAAGAATATAACAGTATTAGAGGTGGAAAATTGTTGAAGCTTGAAGACGTTTATGAATTATGACTATACTAAAAGCGACAACTTTATGCAGTGTCTGTTATCAAACGTAACCACTTTTATTTTTAGCGTGCGAATTAGGTTTTTCGCTTTGTCGTAAATCTATATGTCAAAATAACCTAGAATGTCTAATACAGTGCAGTACAAGTCTGTTTATGGAACTTAACTGTTACCCAATTCGGCTTTCCCGCGTAGGACAATTCATGGTGCGTGCGATATACATGCACTTTTTTCTCTTGATGCATAAATGGCTATACAAATGTTGTTGTACAAAAAGTAATAAAATATATATAAAAAAAAATGTTGCAGATATTATTGAACTCTCGCCTTTAAAGTTGACACTTCAAATATCTTAATAAATGTCCAAAGGTGCCGCCCATAAACTTTTAACAAAATCAATCGTATCTAACACATAATGACGGTATCGAACGCATGAAGAACCGTATCCGAGGCGTATCGAACGCATAAATAAATATTATTACATTTATAAAGAAAGGCATAAAAACATGGCTATTCATAAAAGGTTACTAATATTTTGATAATAAAACATAATACAGCTGATGAATTAAATAAAGGTGTTTTGACTGCGAGCATTAATTAAGTATTACATTTCAGTAATTAATAACTATTAATTAACTAATAAATTTTTGATCACGCAAACACTACAATATAATATAGTGTACTAGCAAGATACCCGTTCTTCGTACGGAATTTTTTTTTCCTCTAAATCTTAAATGAATTCTAGAGGGCCCGCCTTCCCTCTCACTCAATACGCTAAACGCCTAAACTAACAAACGCTGCAGAACAATATTGTAGATAAAAGGGAAATAATGTTCTTTCGAAGAAAATTCCGCATAACTCTTTTTTGCATCACATACCCCCTGGAAATGTGTATGTAGCTGTCGTTCCCCTTTTATAGTTTGATAAAACTATAGTTTTAGTATTTCGAAAATAAAATTTAAAAAATATATGTACCTTATTATACAGTGTGTCCCCGGATTGAGTTCACTATAGGTATAATCGACAAAAAAATTTACAATTTTATTTTAATGTTTTGGGATTCCACCCTGCTTGGTCTGAAAACAATTTAAGCAGAGTTTTAATTTTTAGAAATTAAGTCGGCCATGAAAAATGTGGAAAAACTATTTTCTATTTAGGTAAACTACCCTTTTTGTTCATGATACAGCAAAATTTTGTTAAGAAAAGTTGTTTAGAATCATAAATTACGGCACTATACAAAATTTCAGAAAGATCTGTTGACTTAGAAAACATCGTAATTTTTTAGATAATTGTATTTTATTTTCAGGTAAACTACTTTTTTTGTTCATGATACGGAAAAATTGTATTAAGAAAAGTTGTTCAGAATGAAAAATTATGGCCTTGTACCAAATTTAAAAAGATCTTGTCGACTTAGACTAAACCGTTATTTTTTAGATTAAACAAATTGCATTTATTAAAAATGACGGTTTCATCTAAGTCAACAGATCTTTCTGAAATTGGTATAGGGCCACAACTTCTCATTCTGAACAACTTTTCTTAATACAATTTTTTCGTATCATGAACAAAAAAAGTAGTTTACCTGAAAATAAAATACAATTATCTAAAAATAACGGTGTTTTCTAAGTCAACAGATCTTTCTGAAATTTTGCATAGGGCCGTAATTTATTATTCTAAACAACTTTTCTTAATAAAATTTTGCCGTATCATGAACAAAAAGCGTAGTTTACCTGAAAATAAAATAGTTTTCGCTTCCCTGCCAAGGCCTACTTGTTTTTCAATAATTGAAAATATTCTTAAAATTCTTTTCAAACCAAGCAGGACCGAATCCCAGAACCTTAAAATAAAATTCAAAAATTTTTAGGTATCTCACCTCTTGTAACATCAATCCTGGGACACACTATTGTATTTTCTTTTCAGGTAAACTACCTTTTTTGTTTATAATACGGCAAAATTTTACTAAGAAGAATTGTTCAGAATGGGAAATTATGGCCCCATAGAAAATTTCAGGAAGTTCTACCTACTTAAATCAAACAGTAATTTTTTAATAAATAGGTACAATTTTAACAGTTTAATTTAAGTAGGTAGATCTTCCTGAAATTTTGTATAGGGCCATAATTTATCATTCTGAACAACTTTTCTTGGTAAAATTTTGCCGCATCATGGACAGAAAGGGTAGTTTACCTGAAAATAAAATGTTTTTGCTTCACTGTCAAGGCCAACTTGTGTTTTCAAAAACTGTAAATATTCTTAAAATTCTTTTCAGACCAAGCAGGGCGGAATCCCAAAACATTAAAATAAAATTGTAAAGTTTTTGTCAATTATACCTATAGTGAATTCAATCCGGGGACACACTGCATGTTGTATTCATACATTATAGCACGATACCCTTTTCCACCACTTGGGGTGGAATTCCAGAAATCCTCCTATTTTATTTTACATTGGACTGACAGCGAAAAAAGCAATACCTTTCACTTCTTCTTTAATTCTTTACTTTTACCTCATTTTTACTCCTTTAGGAAAGAAATTTCGAAAAACTCTAAGCCACTTTTAAAGATTTAAAAAACACATATGCCCAAAAACCACGGTCTGATTCAATAAGCTCAGGAGAGATGAAATGTTCTATAATTCACCGCTGAACCCAAATTCACACCTTTAGGAGTTGATCCGTGCACAATCCTAAATTACGTTTTTAGGAAGTTGTATAGGTAACCTTTCTAAGTAAAAACCGAATCGATATATTATCTGGCCTTACAGATAGAGGAATTCGTGATAAGACATTTTACCGGTTTTCTCTCCTTTAGGGGAGAAATTTGAAAACTCCTTTCCTAGTACTTCCCTACGTAACGAAAGGACCCTTCTTGCCAAATTTCAAGTTCCTGATACCAAGGATTACTACGGCTCTGCGTTGTTGAGTCGGTGCTTTATCTTTTACTCATATACATTGTATGAGAATAATATTTAAAACAAAACTTTTAAACCTATTTCTAAAAATTTTAAAAAGACGTCTAAATGCAAAAAAAAGTGTTCTAGTTAACGAACGCAGGAGACACAATGGGTTCTATAATTTACCACAAATGAAAATTCGCACCTTTAGGGTTGGATTAGGGCAAATTCATAAAATACGTTTTCAACATATGCAAGTAAATACCAAGTCGATATCTTATCGGGTTTAAAGGATATTGAGGAAGTCGTGAAAAGAGAGTTTATCCCTTTTTACCCCTTTAGAGGGGCAAAATCCAGAAATACGTTTTTAGACGTTTGTATTGGGTACCTATGCAAGCAAAGGCCAAGTCGATATCTTATCTGGTCTAAGTATTGAGGAATTCGTGAAAACACAGTTTGCCCCTTTTTATCCTTTTAGGGGTAAAATTTCAAAACACTTATTTCAGCCCATTTTATCCTGAAATAGACCC
This sequence comes from Agriotes lineatus, assembly GCA_940337035.1. Lineage (NCBI taxonomy): Eukaryota > Metazoa > Arthropoda > Insecta > Coleoptera > Elateridae > Agriotes > Agriotes lineatus. The sequence continues at coordinate 116,873,087 of OW679201.1, read as the reverse complement.
ACAGCAAAAAACAAATTATTTTAATCCCCCATTCTTTTAATTTTACCCTTTTTACCATTTTAGGAGTGAAATTAAGAAAAACCTTTTAACTGTTTTCTAATAAATAAATCTACATGCCAAAAAAGAATGCTCTAACTCAACAAACACGGGTGATACAACGGCTTCTGTAAATCATCCCGAATGCAGATTTGCACCTTTAGGGGTTGATTAGGGAAAAATCCTGAAATACGTTTTTAGACATTTGTATTGTATACCTATGCAAGAAAACACCAAGTCGATATCTTATCGGGTCTAAGAGATATTAAGGAATTCGTGAAAACATAGTTCACCCCTATTCAACCCTTACGGATGGAATTTCAAAAAATCCATTTTAACCCATATTATTCTGAAATGAACCCACAGCGAAAAATATCAAAAATGTTAACCCCCTACCCTTTTCCAATTTTTCATTTTCACCCATTTAAGGTAAAATTTAAAAATAACCTTTATACCCCTTTCCAAATATTGTAAAAATATATTTATATGCCAAAAAACAATGCTATAACTCAACACACAGGACATATAAAGGTTTTTTTAATTCACCCCTAATCCAGAATCACACCTTGACGGGTTGATTAGGGGAAAATCCTGAAATGTGTTTCTAGGCATTTGCATTGATACTCTTTGCAAGTATATGCAAACTCAATATCTCATCAGGCCTAAGAGATATTGAGGAATCCGTAAAAACACATTTTACCCTTTGTCATCCCCTTAGGGGTCGAAGTTCACAAAATCCCTTCTTAACACTACTTTACGTAATAAATTGAACCTTCCACTCAAATTTCAAGTGCCTAGTACTAGTGGTTATGGCTCTGCATTGATTAGGGGTTATGACTTTCCTTTATATACAGGGTGTCCCAAAAAGAATGGGACACTGATTAGTCATAGATTCCTTACGTCATAATAAATTGATTACACCCAATATGCCTTAGTACAAAGTCTCTTCGGTAAGAAGTTATAGGGCCTTGAAGTTCAATTTTTTATTGTCTATTTTTTTTGTTAATTTCCACAAATGTAGATATATCGATTTGAATTTGGTATACTTACTTACTATTATGTACTGGACTAATACGACAAATTTCATAAACTCTACTTGACTGTAAGGGGCACTTTACCTATCTTCACAACTTTTTTTAGCTCTAACTTTGTTATCTGTAACTTTTTGTTCAAAGGTCTTTGGTTGTCATTAAGATGTGCAATTATCAAGTCACCATGATCACAAAACAATGGGTAATAATTGTAATCTAGTAAACAACAACAAGAAATCAATTAATGACGTTGGTGACATCAGTTTCTTTGTCTTTTGTACTTACGAAAATGCTGCGACATAACGAACCTTTCAGGATTGGAAAATTCCTTATGTAGCGGAATTTTCTTAAACATAAAAGAACAAATTCTTATGTCACTAATGTCATTAATTGTTTTATCATTGCTGTTTACTAGATGACTATTGTTTTGTGATCATAGCTACTTGATAATTGCACGTCTTAATGACAACCAAAAACCTTTAGGGAGCATTTTAAGGTAAACGGTTGCTTTTAGGCTTAAGAACTCAGCATACGTTAGTTTTGTACTTTTTAATTCTCTTTCAGATACCTAATAACCTAAAATTTCAGAAAAAATTACAGATAACGAAGTTATAGCCAAAAAAAGTATTGAAAGATAGGTAAAGTGCCTCTTACAGTCAAGTTTCATTTATGAAAAAAATTGTGTTAGTGCAGTACATAATAGTAAGCATTTATACAAAAATTCAATCGATATCTCTACATTTGTGGAAATTAATAAAAAATAAAAAATTGAACTTTTTTTTTTTATTTATTGGAAGAACCAGTTCAGCAAATATTCTTGCTATTCATGGTCTTGTTAAAGTATTTTGCATAACAAATACACAGTAACTACGTCTAAGGTTAACATTATTAGTTATTTGAGTTAATAACAAGTTCATAAAATATGATAAAAGAGTACCTACTAATGCTAAGTATTGTCCTAATATAGTTATTTACAGATTAGTCTATTTCAACAAGGTCTTGTGTTAATCGACGCTTAAGTCTTGTATGTATATTTTTTCTTCCTAATTGATGCACTTGAGTACTCGGACACATTTCCAAGTTTTTATAGAATTTAACGCACACCTTTTTAATAAACTGTTCGATTGTTAATTGGTTAAGTTCGTAGTGGATTTGAGTGTTTCTCACGAACCAGTCGGCACTTGTTATCATTCGCAGCACTTTATTTTGAAAAACTTGTATTTTTCGTATATGTGTTTGTGATGCGGCACTCCACACTGGGCAAAATTGAACTTCAAGGCCCTATAACTTCTTACTGAAGGGACTTTGTATTAAGGTATATTAGGTTTAATCGATTATAACGTAAAGAATCTATGACTAATCGGTGTTCCATTCTTTTTGGGACACCCTGTATATTATAGATAGATTATATTTTTGTCGACGTTTACTGCTGATGTGTTTTATTCTGTGCTAAAGGCAGTCTGATATCGTAGAATTGAGGTTTGATATTTTGATTTGTACACTCGATTTTGAGTCGAGCTGTCTTCTCATTGTTTTGCCCGGGCCCATCATAATAATTATTTGATGTGCTTTTACCGAATTATTTAATTGCATTTTGAATTTTGTAAATTGTTGAATGACATAATGACATTTGCCTACTAAAATATTGTTGAAAATGACACATCTGCCATTTCTCTTAATGCACTTTTCTCAATTTTAGGCAGTCGTAGATAAAATTTTGTACAATACATGTGTGATAATGCATCATTAATATACTTGTATGCTTACATACACGTATATTAATGATACTGTTATCCCACTTGTCTAGTAAATAACTATTATTTTATCCTATTATGTTACTACGATAATAACTCTTTAGCAACGAGTTGCGTTAAGATGCATTTAACAACACTAGTGTTGTTAAGAAAAATAACATACCGATACTTTATTAGCATTTAATCACACATTGGCAGTACTTGTGTATTGTGTGTGTGTATTGTTAGTGACAATGTCCGTCTATGTCAAATTCGATGTTAGTAGGTTAGGTTTTGATTGTTATTTGACACAGACTGATGCAAAACTTAACCTGCTAATCTCGAATTTAACATAACCTGACAGTGCTACCAACAATACAGTATTGAGTGATACCACCACAGCCATAGCAGATATATGTCTCGCTGTTGTGTCATTAATAAATTTTTTCTATTTTTTGAAAAAGATTAGTATTTTAGGATAAAATAAACCATGTTACAATATACGTAACGTTATTTGCTTTCTACATTACTCGACAATTTTAAAGAACTCGCTCCTAACGTCGCTCGTTCATTCTATCTATTCTCTAGTAATGTAGAAAGATTTATAACGTTACTTGCATCGTAAATTACTATTATGTATTACGCAACTAGTTTATTGCAGACTGTCTCTTTGACACTTCCAGTCATATTAAAAAAATGTATAAACGTCATTTTGGGCTTCTTTGAGAAAAAGCGCCAACTGGCTAGGAAGTAAGGACCGCGCCCTTCAGGCGCCTTGAATTTAAAAGTTTTGAGTGGTAAATTGTTAAAGGATTGTAAAAGGGAAGTTGCACTATAATAACTGAAGCAATTAAGCATATAGTTGACAAATATGTAAGTAATTATTTTGCACTAGACCCAATTCGCTTCACCCGTCAACGGAGTGGACTTCTCGAGCTTTAGGTTTAATTTATCACGGTGGCGCCCTAGTACTACCCTGAATATCCTGAAACAGGACCGGGCTTCACGAGTGCAGTTGACTTCCTCTCCCCGTGAGCTACTGTAGACAATCGGAGGTTTTAATGCCGTTGTCACCGATCGTATACTGACCTGTGGTAAGTCGGGGTGTTGTAAAATCCCGATTAGACTGTAACAGCGATTTTATCAATTCAATTGCTTTGAGTCTCCTTCGTTGGGAAAACTCAAAGCCATAGAACGAAACTCGCTATTTCCGTTTTACAATCCTAAACTAAGTCGGTATATATATCAAATTTTGACTTGGAGATACTCCTACAATCATACACAGCCACATACAATACCACCTGAGAGTTTATTTTAGCAATTGGTGAAGATGGACCATGGAATGCGGAGAAAAAAATGGACAAAAGAAGAAATAATTGAGACCTATTACTAGCTTAATGCCTTTCAATTGCATGAACTTACACGCTGTATTAAGTTAGGATGTGAAAAATATTGTGAATGCAAAAGGACGGGCTTGAATTGTTCCGCAATGTGTGGACACTGCAATTTATTGTCCTGCACAACTCACCTTTTTTTCTAGAAGAAAATAACACTACTTTACTATATCTATTGTATATATTTATTTTAATTGTAAATATTGTATATTTTTAAAACTGTATTGTATTGTAACTGGTATATTTAAACAAGCTATAAGGATAAAACTAAACTTTGAATTTGTAAAGTAAAATACCGCTTTTCCCGGTTTACTAGAATTAAAACACATCTGTTAACATTAGCGCGTAATTAAGTAATAGTTATGCATCGTATAAGTGAATAAAGAGGTATTTTGTCCATAAGGGAATAACTTTACCTCACGAGGCGAAGCTGAGTAGAGATAATTTCTCCGAATAATAATAATAATGGTAATAATGTTTGTTTCCAGCAGAAATGATAGATACATATAACATTAAAACTATTGTTCAAGAAATGTAATGGTAATCAGATGGCTCCTATAGAAACATTTAGGAATCCCTGTTCTACCCCACCACCGCTGCGAATATGAACTACAAAGGGACACTGAGGGGTTACCGCAAAGGGAAGGAACGGGGAGTTTTGAAAAGTGTATTAGTTGTAATGGTCTACCAACTGGCTAAAATTCCTCTTTTTTCTAATTATGGCCGACGTCATCCCTTTATTGCCAGGGCTACGTGGTGTAAATAAGTGATCGGTCAGGCGCGGCACGTGTAAGCTTAAAACTCGCGTCAGAAAATAAATCGTATTTTTACAGCAATAAAGAAATGTAGGCAACTCTTTCACTAAAACTTTCTTTATTCTTTTATACATATTTCATATGCTGAAAGTATGCATTTCTCTGCTGTCCAGCCTCTACACCGGTATGTAAAATGAGGTTACCGATAAAGCATAAATTCAGTTTGAAAATACCTCGATGCTGAAATTTATACCGCAAAAAAATTCCAGAATTTATTAATAGTATATTACACAACAAATTTAGAAAAGTTAGTTTTTACTCAACATATAAGGCTGGTTTGAGTACGAGCGATAGCGAGTACTTAAATAGCCATACAAGTTCAGTAAAACCACTTTTCTAAAGTGCTTCGTATACTATTTTATCGCATTAGCGTGGCAGTAATTGTCAAAACATACACAAGCTGAGCAGAACTCGTTCTTATGTAGTGAATCACAATAAGCAGCTCCCTCTGATGTTATGCATTTGGCAGTATTTAAGCGTATTGTTGGTGGCACTGTAAGTCTATGTAATATTCGAGTTTAGCAAGCTAGGTTTTGCATCAGTCTGTGTCAAAACTGACGCATAGCCTAACCTGCTGACCTTGAATTTGACATAGACTTACAGTGTCCCCAATAATATATTTCATTGTCAAACGTAAAACGTATCGTTGTTGCTATGCAGAAAAGTGTTGCTAATGCAGAAACGTGCCACATTTCTCAACGATTTTGAATGTAGAAGTGTTGTACATTGCCAAATGAAATGCGACAAAAGTAATTTCGAGATCAATTTGGAAGAATCTGATTCTAGAAAGAATAAGTTTTCCACTAGTTTGAAAATCACTGAGAAGTACTCAGAAATAAGGTTGTGAATGCCATGTAAACATAAAATTCATCAACTTTCAGTAATAAACAAAATTGGAAAACATTTCTTTATGTATTTGTAAGGCTGATGAGCAACTACAGGTATTATATGCTTACCTTGATAGGTTAACATACACACCAGAAGATTTCTCCCAACCTCACGAACATAGAGAAGATATCAGCTAGATTGGTATTTTTAACAATGTGAAACTAAACACATTTTTGTAGAGACACATTAAAAATTTTATTAATAAAAATATGTTAAAAACACGTAACGTTTCGCTAAACTAATGGTTAGCTTCTTCAGACGAAAAATTACATCCTGAGAAAAGAAAAGAACAATTAAAACACAACATTAGTTTTTAGATAAGTGAAGGGATATATTTCCCCTGATATTCTGATTTACCTGTTATTAATCTTCTTAAAATTTAATTTGATGGTTTGTAAAAAGATTAGTCGTAGCATAGACTTAGATTCTCTTGTAAACACATTATCAACTATTCCTGTAAAACAGTTTATTTAATTTATGCAATAGTAGAAATAATAGCATATTTACTTACAATGGAATTATCCTTTTTTTTGGTTATGTAAAGTTTTGAATTCTTTTGATGGTTTGTAAAAAGAATAGTAGTAACTTAGACATAAATATTTTTTTGTACAATATGTTATAAATTTTTCATGTAAAATTTATTTAATTTATGCTTTAGTAAAATTAACAGTATCTTTACTTACAATGGTATTATCCTTATTTTTGGTTATGTAAAACTTTGAATTCTTAATGTGTCTCAACAAAAATGTGTTTAGTTTCACATTGTTAAAAAATACCAATCTAGCTGATATCTTCTCTATGTTCGTGAGGTTGGGAGAAATCTTCTGGTGTGTATGTTAACCTATCAAGGTAAGCATATAATGCCTGTGGTTGCTCATCAGCCTTACAAATACATAAATTACACTAACAGCTGTAATACTAATAGCAAAGATAATATATGTATATATTATCTTTGCTAATAGACATTTCTTTATGCTTTTTTCAATCACAAGCAGAAAGGTGCTCTCCAAATTTAGACCTGCAAGGTCATTCCAAATAGTGTAAATGTTGGTTTAAAACTATATGTTCCAGTCCACACTCGATCGAATTTATGGTCCCCGAGTCGCGACTATAATGAATATTTATGCTATACTCGGGCCGCCGAACAGATAGAATGGAGCAGGCAACCCAAATAACATATTACAAAGGTCACTTGATAATATTTTAATTATAATTACCAAAAAGGATCGGAGATGCCGACCCTTACAATTAGAACTAATTTCAATAATTGTCATTAAACAACTTTTTGAGGTTATGATGCAAATAGAAATGTCGACCAACTTAAAAGTCAAGCCTGACATTTGTGCACTTGTAATTGAAAATGTTTAGGCCTGTGGCATGGCTCTTTCTAAATCTCATTATTGGCTGCGGCGTCGAAACCAAAACACGTTGCCCGTGATATGGTTAAGTTTGTAGCGTTTTTTCTTTGGAGTTTCTTTATTCAACCATTTACAAGGACTAAATTGTGCATCTCTACTGCTGTTTTCAAAGTTACATGCAAGTATAAAATATTGACTTGTAAAGTAGTCTCTTAAGAAAATTTTAATTATTCATAGAGCTGCCTGCATTATGGGTAACCGTAAGAAACTAATTCGTAGTCAAGGACGTGAAAGAATCTAAAGCGACTATTGCAATTTTTCTCAGTCGTTTTGCAAGAACGAGTGACTAAAGCAACCGATGTTGGCCTAAATACTATTAGAGGAGCCCAACAAAGTGGCGGAAGAAAATTTACTTCTCCAAAAAAACAAATTACTAAACTTACCCCAGGTCATCTGTCGATCAATATAAAGAAGAAGTAATCCCAAGTGTGACTTTGCCATAAAAAGAGACCTACAATGAAAGCTGTATTCGAAGTCGAACAAAATGAAGGGGGGTGTTAATTTCACTGAGAAATTACATTCCTTTGGGCGAGTGGTACATAAAATGGGTTTTCAATAGAGAAAATGTCAAGACAATAGGCACGTTCTAATAGAAAAGAGAGAAACTCTGACAAAACGTGTTGATTTTTTAAGAAAATGTAAATGTACTCTTATCTGATTTACCTAATGAAGGTTTTGGTTCTCAAAAGTTTTGTCTAGACATGAATGCAATTTTTTCTATATGTGATTAATTTTAGTTAAGCTATTACTGATGTTATTATACACTTATTTAATTTAATGACCATACATATGAATTAACCTTTATATGGTGTTTAGTTGTATTTTAGCACTTCTAACTTTTTTTATTACTTCATTGGAGACCATATTAGATGAATTAGAAAGAGTAAATCAGAAGCTTTTCATAAAAACTGCATTAAAGGAACTGCGAAGTTTCCAAAGGGGATTATGATTTGCGGCTGCATGTCAGCTAACGGACTGTTAATTTATTTATTATGTACACACTGGGACGTAAATAAATCACTATCAAAGTTTTATTGCTCCAAATAATGTTTAAATAATAATTTACCCATTATAGAGGGGTACTACTGAAATACTTGATCAAATTATATCACAATTATTGTTTTAAAGCATAAAACAACTAAAAATTGTATTCCCCTTCAAAAGTTATAATATTAATAGTAGTTTATTTATCTAGAACGAAAAGTGGCATTTTAAAGACGAGAAAGTTGTTTACTTGAATTACTTGCGAGGACCTTTAAAAACACTTTTCGTTCGTGGTGAATACAACGGTTTATTTCATACTGCAAGTTTAATGAATTTTAAATAAAAAGTAGTAAATCATTTCAAATTTTATGTCAACAACTGGCAATTTTAAAATACTTGAACTTTAAAATTTTACTTTAAAGTACTAGGACTTTAATGTTCTATTTTTTGTACAATAAATAAGTTTTAAAGTACTTGAACTTTAAAATTTTACTTTAAAGTACAAGGATTTTAATGTTCCATTTTTTGTACCATAAATAATCCGAAAATAGTAGTTTATGTAACTAGTCCTCAAAGCAAGGGTTTAGGGGACGAGTCGTAATGTTTCCGGACGAGGCGGAGCGAAGCGCAGCCGAGTCCGTAATATGAAGATGAGTCCTCTAAAGCCATTTGAGGACGTGTTGCATACAACGTTTTTTTGTATTAGCTCTCCAAACATTATAATATGAAGTTTCAATTACCATTAACGCGGCATTATATTAGGAGGCCGCGCGAAAATGTATTTTTCGCTCCCCAAACTGGTTACTTTGGAAACTGTCTAGGATCCTCAAAATGGCCAATTAGAGGCCTTGTACTTAAAGTCGTCATGGCAACTAATGTTTGAGTCCGCTAAAATGTTGCCATGACGACTTTAAGTACAAGGCCTCTAAATGGCCATTTTGAGGATCCTAGACAGTTTCCAAAGTAACCAGTTTGGGGAGCGAATACAAAAAATGTTATTTTTGACATCAGTATGAAATAAAAGAAATAAATAAACAAATAAAAATATTAATTATATTTTTATAGAAGCTTTATGTGTTGAGGCTGGTAGCAGGCAAAGCACATAAAGCCACTTTTATTGCAAATAACATATAAAATTTTATTTTCAAACGAATACTTATACTGCAATAAAAGTAACAAAATTAGAAAACAATAATTTAGTAGAAATGTAAAAACTCAAGATTGAGGTAAAATTGTGATACGTTGGAAATAATTCTTCCATGGTTATGATGGATGAAAATCACAAATAATAATTAAATTATATTGCTGAAATGTTTGATTTTGTTATCTTATATGAGTAGGCAGATAAAGTAGCAACAGTGGCAACTTTATATGCCTAATCAGTTAAAGTACTACCTTTACCTTTGGTTATAATTATAATTAACGCTTTCACTTTGCGAAGCAAGTCACATAAGTTTTCACTTTTATGGTGTTTGAAAATGAACATATTTTATTTAGATTTACAAAATATAAAAATTTAAATAACTTCTAAATGACTTAAAAATCTAATGACTTTCTAGTTTCTGAAATTATTTGTGAAGCAAAGAAAAATACATAAAATACAATAAAAAAAAACAGCCAATTAATCAAATAAATGGTAAAATAATTCAATATAGATTCCTCTAATGGTTAACAACCTAAATTGTCTTCAACGAAATCATCTTCTTGTTCAGACGATAGATTAGAACCGGATTCACCGCTGCCGTCTACTGTAATAATTATTTCTTCTCTGTTATCCATAATGTATTCCCACTTATGTTTGTCGACACTGCACATATATTCTTCCATTCTTGCACACTCACACTTCCAAAATTATTTTCTGCAGAAGTGTTAACATCGTCTAATTTGAATGTTGTATTATTTGTAGCAACATAGTTCTTTACTGACACCCATATTTTCCCAATCTGGTTTAATTCTGGATGGTAAGGGGGTAATCGTAGGACTACGTATGACCATGTTCCGCTAATAATTTCTCAATCATATAACTTTTATGTGTAGGTTTATGTAATTTTCTGGTACCATATAATTGGTTTTGTTTCATTCAACTTAATATAAATGTTTCTTACTGATAACCACTTTTGCATGTCTGCTTTTTCCAAACAAGTGTTGGATTCGGCTCAGTACAGACATTGTGATACCATGCATTATCGATGACCAAAACCGACTTTTTTGAAGATTTGCTAATAATTTTTCTTTCAGGCAATTCACATAATTTTAATGGTTTATTTCATCGTGGCAATAATCTGTCTCTTAAGTCCTGATTTAAACATCAGGAATGAATTTGGTACGAAACCTTTTCTACCTCCGGCATAAAGAATAATCAATGCTTGCTCTTTACTGACGGGGGATTTTAAAGAATTGTTGGTACCATCATCACAACATTTAGAACAGTATGGAAGCTATGCAAGTACGTTTCATCAGTGTACACAATATTTCAGCATTCGGCTTTATATTTTATCTTAAAAATTCAACACAATTTGCTATTTCTCTCTTCTCTATTAGAACGTGTGCCTATTGTCTTGACATTTTCTCTATTAAAAACCCATTTTATGTACCAATCGCCTAAAGGAATGTAATTTCTCAGTGAAATTAACACCCCCCTTCATTTTGTTCAACTTCGAATACAGCTTTCATTGTAGGTCTCTTTTTATGGCAAAGTTATAGATCACACTTGGGATTACTTCTTTATATTGATCGACAGATGACCTGGGGTAAGTTTAGTAATTTGTTTTTTTGGAGAAGTAAATTTTCTTCCGCCACTTTGTTGGGCTCCTCTAATAGTATTTAGTCCAACATCGGTTGCTTTAGTCACTCGTTCTTGCAAAACGACTGAGAAAAATTGCAATAGTCGCTTTAGATTCTTTCACGTCCTTGACTACGAATTAGTTTCTTACGGTTACCCATAATGCAGGCAGCTCTATGAATAATTAAAATTTCCTTAAGAGACTACTTTACAAGTCAATATTTTATACTTGCATGTAACTTTGAAAACAGCAGTAGAGATGCACAATTTAGTCCTTGTAAATGGTTGAATAAAGGAACTCCAAAGAAAAAACGCTACAAACTTAACCATATCACGGGCAACGTGTTTTGGTTTCGACGCCGCAGCCAATAATGAGATTTAGGAAGAGCCATGCCACAGGCCTAAACATTTTCAATTACAAGTGCACAAATGTCAGGCTTGACTTTTAAGTTGGTCGACATTTCTATTTGCATCATAACCTCAAAAAGTTGTTTAATGACAATTATTGAAATTAGTTCTAATTGTAAGGGTCGGCATCTCCGATCCTTTTTGGTAATTATAATTAAAATATTATCAAGTGACCTTTGTAATATGTTATTTGGGTTGCCTGCTCCATTCTATCTGTTCGGCGCGGCGGCCCGAGTATAGTAACATTTTTTTAAAATATCTTAAAGAGAACCACTGGAATGAAAATCTTAAGGGTGTACAGCGTCGATATAGGGACAAAAGTAACCCCTGCTGTTGTGATAGAGATAGAACAAAGTAATATAAAACGATAGAATTTCGAGTTAGTCTTACTTTAAGAATAGTGTGTTATTTCATAAGGAGCTAACCTGTCATTTTTCGCGTGGGATCTATAGACGTTTTTCGGACGAACCAAAAGTGAGTCCGAGACCTACAGATTAGTCCTGAAAAGTGCTTTAGCTCCGAATAAAATAAGCATTTTTTTCTCCAAACGTGGAAATAGTTACATTCAATTAAACATTATAATTGTTTTGAGTTTCACAGAATGCACTGGAGAGGTGTTACTATAGAATTCACACAAAACCAACAAAGCAAAATGTATTTATTCAAATCTGCTACTGAAAATTGTTGTTCTTTACTTGGATACAGAACGAGAAAGCGTTTGGTTTGCTCACTCACGTTATTTGCTATCACAACGTAGCCGAAAGCAGTGAGGTAAAAACTATTTGCCCACTCATATTCCCCAAAATATGTCAAATTCTGGATTTACAGGTTAAGAGTTGAGCCAGTCTGTGTCAAATAACAAACAAAACCTAATCTACGATCCTCGAATTTGACATAACGGGTGTCCGCCGGCAAATTTCATTTTTAAACTTGAAATAACATTTTTATTTCTTAAAATATGTTATTGAAAAAAATACAAAATAAACCTTAATCTTTGGGAAATTATTTGTGAAACAGCACATCCGTCAAATGACGCCCCTCACGTCGTATCACTTCTTCCAAACGAGCTTGAAAATTTTGCATCACACGCGTAAGCATAGCAGGTGTAATCGCACGAATTTCTTAGGTGATGTTCTTCACATCCAAAGTGGTGGTGCATTCTCGTAGACTTTTGATTTGAGATATCCCCACAAAAAAAGTGGGTGTCCAGTGGCAAATTTCCTACGAGAATGCACCACCCACTTTGGATGTGTTAAAGCAGAACATCACCCGAGAAATTCGTGCGATTACACCTGCTATGCTTACGCGTGTGATGCAAAATTTTCAAGTTCGTTTGCAAGAAGTGATACGACGTGAGGGGCGTCATTTGACGGATGTGCTGTTTCACAAATAATTTCCCAAAGATTAAGGTTTATTTTGTATTTTTTTTCAATGACATATTTTAAGAAATAAAAATTTTATTTCAAGTTTAAAAATGAAATTTGCCGGCGGACACCCGTTAGACTGACAATACACTTCAGTACTGCCAAACGTATAACACGAACAAATGTTATTTCGAATCAAAATTTGCTTTTTGAAATAAATTTCGCAAATGATAAAATTTTAATATCTATTCAAAAAATCTCTGACAGGGTTGAACAAAACGCTATACAGTACTTGTTTGTTTTTCTACACTCGGCTTCGCCTCGTGTATAAAATCGACAAAAGCGTGAGTGGAAGTCTTAGATTCTCCACTCGTCCAGTTATATTGTATATCTCTGACAAGTTAGGATATAAAACTGTATGTACGGTAATATTCCTTTACCGTATATGGCAACCATTATCCTACTGCAACCGATAATAGATATTAACGATACAAGTTTGATTATGAACATCTTAACGATACGAGTTTGATTGGCAAAACGAGGTGGTGAGCCGAGGTCTGGGGCAATCAAACGAGTTTCGTTAAGTGCCATAAGCAAACGTGCATTGTTCAATATTTTATCTTCATCAATAAATTCTGGTTTAATGCATTTTTATATAAAAAGAGTGCGGTAATATCCATTACTGAGTGCAGTAATGAAGCTCTTAACGATACTAAAATTAATATGGTTAATATGGTCTATAACCACACCGATGGAGATAAACTATTGAACAAACCACGGATGCTATGAATCATAACTGCCTTAGATGTCTTAAAATTCTCCCTCTACGAGCTTGGATTTCAAAACAACATCTGCAGCAGTTATGATACTCATAACATTCTTAGATATGTTAATAGCTATTTCTCTGAAGTGACAGAAAAATTACAATATTATCCCGTTAGTTGGGGCAATAAACGTCATGTTTAGTGACGTTTGGAAAAAAACTGTATTTAGATAAGCGCGGCGAGGTTGCAACATTCAGTTTTTAATTCATATACATCATCATGATCATCTATTATCATGGATTAGTTCTGATTGAATTGTTGATTTTTCTATATTAACTTCGAAGATTGAACGAAAGCTCTTATTTTAATCTATTATCCGATTATCGTATTAGTACTATATTCCTATAATTTGCCATTCCTTCAACTTGATACTTTTTGTAACAGACATTTTATACAACACCTGGCCATTCTGGGGATGAACTCACCCTTTATGTTTTCTTTTTTTATTAGTATAGTATTAGCATTATGATATTTAGCTGGAATTACACATAAAGGAAAATTTTTACGTTGGGATCATTAATTTGTTGGACTTTCATATTATAATTTAAACATTTAACGATCTTAAGGGAAGATCTACATTCTGGTAGTTGTTGAAAATATGTCAAATTAATGTCACCCGAAAAAGCCACAGAAAGATCATGAAAACTTACCCAATTTTTCTTCATGATTCACATGAATTCTATCGATAAAAACATAATAGCACTCAACAAACTTCGGTCTTGTTAAAATTTGCACCGCACCTGACGGCACTAAAAGAACGGGGAACTGGACACAAACGACCTCTGATTAAATATTTAATTATTTCCGCCTACTTTTCTGAAGTTAACGTCAAAATTTAGCATGTCATAACTGATTTATCAATTTCCAAATCGAAAAGGCCCCTCAAAATCATCATGGAAAATATTGTGAGCATTAAAACTTGGGTTGTGTTCTTGTTAGCGTACTTGAGTACTCTATTTTTCCTGTTCTGTGTCATCTGCCTCAGAGGTTGTACTTTAACATTTTGCATTCAGAAGTGACAGCTTGTATGCTTTAGATTTATGTGGTTACATCGCAGAAACGGCGACAAAAGTATATTCTGGTACGTCGAGTGGTAAATCCAAGCACAGAAGAAGGTCCAGCAGTTCTCCATGTAGAGCCTCCATTCCTCGATGTAGCACCCCATGCGACCGTTCGCGTTGTGAGAGCAAATAATAATTTGTGCTTTAATAAATCAAACCAAGGATTTCAAATGAGTACACAGTTTTCCTGTAACCTTCTGTAAGTTCGAAATAAACCGTCTAATTCCCGGAAGCTGCTCCATCCGCTTTTCGTGTCTGATACTTTGTCTAAATTTATCACTTCTCTTTTTGCTTGCCAGGATTACACTAAATAACGGCCACTGTGGAAGCTCAAACGTATAGAAGGGACACACGCTCTATTAGCGCGGCAAAAACTTAAAATTGTGTTTCGGTATTATACACACTTTCTCGACCTTATATTTGCAATGTTATCTTAAACGGGGATTTATTCACACACATGTGACACAGTAAATTGCATTCAAATTGTTCTCGCAGCAGAGGAATGTGCATAGACATTTTTACGCTTCATGAACACTCGATGTTCTTGGGGCACGTACTGTAGCGTTGCACTTATTCAAGATTCTTCCTTTTGGAGTTTTTAAAATACTATGTATATGTTCACACCAGATGTGTTTTTAAAGCACGTTTATCAAGAAACGTTTTATGTAAGTATGTCCATTTTTGAAATGTGCGCATAATTGAAGGCATTACTTTGTTAGAACCTAATTGTGTTTAGCGAAGCTATATAGGTTCTTTGATAGTGTTATATTACTAATATATTTATTAGAGATTTATAATAGTTATTCATAGTACACGTAGGTAATAATAGAATATAGCTGCGCAAAAATGTTTGACCCTCGAGACCGTGTAACGGCCGAGTGGGGTAGAATTTTAATATTAGCTTAATGACGGTTGAGCCTCCCTAAGTTAAGCGAAAGTTGCTCCATATTTTTCTGAACAGGAGTGCACTAATTATTTAAGTTTTTCCCATTAAAAGTCCAACGGATTCATATCGGGCGACCTAGAAGGCCTTAATTGTGGTCCTGCTCTTCCGATCCAACGATTAGGGTAATTTTCATCCAAAAACTGACGCGCAACAAGACTAAAGAGCGGAGGGGAACCATTGTGCGTATTAAGGTACTATATTTATACGAGCAAGCTCGTCCGCCATTTTGAGTTACTGAAAGTGGCGGTAAATTAAAATTCTAGTTACTTTCCAAATAGCATACGGTAAGTCGGAAAAACAAGGATCCTGTCATTTAATTTTACCCGGCTTAAAAAAGATTGGTTTTTAAACAAATAAAAATACGCACGTGCTTCAAACTAGAGAACATTAATAGTACCTTAGTTCAAACAACAGTGACGAGTGACATAACTGAACAGAACTGACAGATACAGTTGACAGCACAGAACAACACCTACACACTGTATATAGATTTAAATAACCACACTTGGATGAAGACTGTAATTATAATTAGCATCGTAATCAGCATGCAGTGTTCGTCTGAATCAAACAGTACGTGCTCCAACGGTTTCTAGTCTTGTTTGGTTGACAGACGACAGAACGCACGGTTATCGGTCAGCGCAGCCAACGGCTTGGCGCTAAAATCCCTGTGACACAAAATCTAGTGGGATAAGCTTGCCTGGTTAATAAAGCACTCTAGTGCGTATACCAGGTACGATGTCTTTCCATAAGTGGGATTTCGTTGTCCTTGATTGATACTACAGCGTTTCAAATAGTAAAGAACCAATAACTAGGTGAGACCCTGTAATGGTAATGGTTTTACAATGCAATGTCCTAGAAATGTCATTGCGTAAAAGGCACTAATACGCATACGTAAACCGGGTGATACTCCTGTCCAAAGACAAAATAATATAATACTCTTACAGCCAGTCTTATAAATGCCACTAATCCGACGTTAACTTTAATTCGCTGTTAAAATAAACAAAAGCGCATCAAAATTTGTTTACTAACGAATTATAGCCCCTCTATTACAAATAGTAGCGACATCATGGGGCAAACCTGATGCAAACATGAAAATACAAAAAGTTACTAAACGGTCAATTTCAGTGTAAACAATGAAAAAGTAACAGATCTGAATACCTGAAATTCTTTTCTGCCACTATTTTTACACTTATCGACACAACATCCTGGCATTTCCACGTCCTCGACTTCAAATTAGCCCCCGAAGAGAAAAATGAATAAAAACACGACAACTGTCAATGTCACATTTTAATTTATTTATGCAACTTCCTAGGCGATTTTTAAATATGCTAGGGACTTAAGGGATACCAACGTGATTTTGCCCCAGCGGCAACATCAATCGTTGTCGCTACTATATGTAAATATAGGGGCTATATAATGAATGAAATGCCATAAGCACTAACGTTTTGATGCGCTTTTGTTTGTTTTAACAGCGAATTAAAGTTAACGTCAGATTAGTGGTCTTTATAAGACTGACCGTTTTAAAGATATCCCACTCAATGAGTTTGTTTTTGACAATAAATTTTGCACTAGTGGCTCCACCTGGGTATTGGACCAAGAAAATGCGCCAAAGCGCCAAATTCAAATCCCTTACATTTTTATTTTTATTTTACTTACTGTTAATTAACAAAATGTAGACGAGATCCCATTTTTAAAATTTATTAACTAAAATATTAAATAAAATGTCAACTTACCATTATTATACCTAACTATAGTGTAAAACTTATAGCTAAAATTAATACAGAAATACAACTCATGCAAACAGTAATTATGGTATATATTCTACAGTCCTGTAACTTAATTAGAAATTAAATTAGACCAATATATTACTATTGTCTATTACAGTTCAGCGAAGATCCTTGTTATAAAATATAATTTTATTTGCTTTTGCCGGTACGGTGTTTTATATAAAATTCCCTTGCCAATTTTTTTATGGGATCGCTATTTAATTGATTTAAAACAAGCGGGCGGTTTTCTATTCCTTTTAATATATTATTAACTGACTTTAACCAAGAATGCATAATTGTTTTCAACGTTAAATTAATCATAAGTGTTTTGATAATTTTTGCATGTACGAAGCAATTAACGAATAAAAAGCGTGCTTTATTTTCAATTTTGGTTTTCAATAATGAATACGATGATGGAAAATGTGAGATGTACGGAAGAGATTTACTAATTAAATATCCCATTTGCCTTACAGAGTTAGCATAAACTTTATTAGGATATCGTTAACTGCGGTACTGATTGGTATATTCTTTGGCCTTTATTAAATCAAAACTTGCGTCATTAGTCTTAAAAGAGAGTAAGGTCACTTTACAATTTTTGCAGTTTTTGGAAACTTTTAAAATCCTTTTTGCAATAAAACCTGCTATGTATTGGTATGATATCTTTGAAATATAGTTACTGTTAATATCCTGTGTATTTTCATATATTTTATTGATTTGTTGAGATAAACTTTCGGGGGTGTAATTTGCTATTTGATTATTGGGTGATTCCTGGAATAAAATATATTTTAAGGAATCTAAACCCATGGATTCATCTTCCTGACAGTTGGCATTTAAAGAATGACGCCCAAGAAAATTGGATAGAATAGCAGTTTTTAAACTATAAGGAAATTCATAAGCTGTTGGATTAACATTTCTAAAATTCATACATCTAACATAAGAAAATAAATTTTCGACAGGATCTTGACAAAAATTGCGTGGCAAAAGGAATTTAAAACCTAATTTTTGACAATAATTCCAAATTTGAGTAAAGCCTTCTATATTGAACAAAATATTTTGGACAGAAGGAGGTTTTGACTTCTTTCCTGTCATTACATCGACGAAATACATAGATCTCAATATCGCTTTAGCTTCAACCCAAGATTGAGAGTGTTTCGATTTATTAGCTATTGCCGTGCGAAGAATTTTTGCTTTAAATTTATCTTTTAGTACATTTGCATTCATAGAATCAAGTAATTTGTCCATGAATAAAATTAACTCCGATGTATCTGCTGCTGATGGTTCAAAAGATTCTTGATGGCACAAAAGCCTTAACACAGCACCTACTCTTTGACCTAAAATTTGAGCTGCTAAGTAAACTCTCATCTTTTCCTTTCCTTCTGGTTTTATATGTTTTTATGTAATGTGAGGTAGCGCACGTACACCTGCTTGTCCAACATCCTGCCCATATAACTTAACAATATCACGCCAAGAAGCCTTTTTCAAAACACACATATTTAACCATAAAATGATTTCTAAATCCTTTGAATAAGTGAGGAGTGTTATATAAAGGAAATATTGGTTTCCTGTCAACAATTTCGAATGCCTGGTATCTAAATTCCTCACCCTGCTTTATATATTTTTCTTGAGTTTTTCTCATTAGTTTCTTTATTGCCGCCTGATTACTGGCAGCTTGATCTCAAACTGTCGAAATTATTTGTAAGCCTGTCCCATCAACGGTTTTAACTATTTCTTTCATTAAATTGACAATCTCTAGCGAGGTAGCCGTTGATGTTAGGACGTAAGCGATGGGTTGCTTCCATTTCCGGTAAACACCTCGCAACATAAAAACCAATGCATGGGTTGCGAATTTTTTTTGTACATTGCCATTTCCTAAATTAACAAAACCTACAATATGACGAATCTTTTCATCAAAATTTAATGCCGTTTTCAATTTTATTTCATCAAAAATGAGCGTGCAGTATTTTTCTTTTTCACTCATGAATTGAGTTCTTTGATGAAGGTTTTCAAAAATGTTTTGATTTATACCTGGTTCAAAATGAATTTTAGATAATAGTCTTAACAGAGTATTTTTGGACGGTAAAGAAAGTAATGGCTTAGAAACCTATAAGCTTTACCACTTTGTTTAAATAAAGCAAGTGCAAAAATTTTTTCGTCAAAAGAATAACGGCGGGATTTTGGTTTCTTTTTGCTTAACCTTAATTGACTAAGAAGAAAATTGATAGCTGGAGGTTTTAAATTTGCGATTTCTTTTGGGAACAACCGTAAGGCTCTGTCCATTAAACATTTACTGTTTGTAATACGCATTTGTTTACGCAATCTACTTGTTTTTCTTACAAATTTATCTAATTCTTGCTTCAAAATTTTTTCCCGCGGCGTCAGTTGAATTATTCTTTTTACACCTAATCAAGGTAAAACAGATTTTCGTCTGAGATTTTTTTCTTTTGATGAATTATTAGTCTTTTCTGTTTGATTTATATCTAGAAAATACAATAATTCAAGCAAAATGGAAATGCAATAAAAATTGTGTTGGGACCTGAACGCAAATCTTGTTCTGTCTGCGTATGAGTTACTAAAAGACAAGGTAAGGGAAGATCATTCTGTAGTTGGTTAAAGTTAGAAGCAGGTGGTGGTTCTTGTGAAATCTGACCATGGTAATTTTTAATTATGTGATCAGGGATAGGACTGTGAATGGTCTCTGCATCACCATCAAAATCAGCAACTAAACTAAATTAACATTTAAAAAGATGTAGAAGTTAATTAGAATATAATTGCTAATTTTCATTACTTAGCCATACATTTATGGTTTAAAACAACAACACAGGTAGATTAGTTTAACAGATCTTTACAATTTAAAATAATATTGTAATTCTTACCATACTCAACCGGTAAATTTAAAGGAGGCACAGCTGTGCAAACGTTTAGTGCCTTCCAAAATATATTTCTCCTCAAAATGTATTGAACATATTCTGTACGATTGATAAACTTGGGAAGGTAAAATATCTTTTACAATGAAATATCCGGCATTAAAAACCCACATCGAATACCTTAATG
The DNA here is from genome assembly GCA_940337035.1 of Agriotes lineatus. Lineage (NCBI taxonomy): Eukaryota > Metazoa > Arthropoda > Insecta > Coleoptera > Elateridae > Agriotes > Agriotes lineatus. Next base: position 116,852,586 of record OW679201.1, on the reverse strand, counting down.
TATCAAGAGGAAACCTGTGGCATGCTCCTTTTACATTTTTACAACCAGGGATGCAACATTTTTTGTTGGACATATTTTTCAATTAATTGACGAATTAACATAAAACTTTTTAATTTGACATGTGTTCATCTGTTTATACGTCACTGGTATTTTTGTTTTAAATTTTGAATAACTAGTGGGCAGTGGACGATCTGTGGCTCCAGCTGGGGTTTGGTCCAGAACTAAAACATTGTAAATAGTTTGCCTACTTGACTGAGATGTCTTTATAAGAGTATTATATTATTTTGTCTTTGCTCCTGTCTAATGACGCTAGTGATTCTAGTTATTCGAACCAAGGTCGAGACGGACAAGCGCCATATGTTTAGTAATAGACGAGAGGGGATTGGTACGAATTCGGCTTTTAAAAATAGGGTCCAACACAACTACCTGAGCGTCCAAATCATGTGATAGTGTGGAAATAACTGAAAAATAATAATTAGTCATAATAAAAACATAATTTTCAATCAATATTGAAAATAACAACCTTGATAAGAATGATAATAGATGTGTTGGTCTTATAACTAACGGTGACGTAGATATTCTCGAAAAACTGTTTTTTTTTCGCTATTTTTCCAAGATGAAGTCGTAAGCGACGTCCCCCTCCCAATCAGTTTGAAAACTTTTTATTGAGGCTTCGAGTTTTAAGGCATATTCGACATTTAATATTTCTAAAACATATTTTCTGTGTCTAATGACTGTACTATACGTGTTATTGCGGAAATTAATGATTGCAGTTGAAGAAAAACAAGATTCAACCGCAAACTACATCTGACTTAAAAAAATATTTATTCCGTAGTCAGTCACAAAGGATTATAGTGGTCAAATCCTTAGGTAAAAGAGCTTGCACACGTTGCATATGATAGGTATAAAGCTGCAACTCTCTTAAAATTTGCCATACTGTTACGTGGGTGATTCTCTCAATTTAATTTGGGAAAGCTTCCTCAATCTGAACTATTCCCATGGTCTTCCTGCGATATACCGGGTGGCCATAAATAACTGAGATCCCGGTAGCCATGGAATTAGCTACTTCTAAATGTTGGTTAGCATTATATTTCAATTACCATAAGTATTGATACTTATGTAATGTTATAAAATGCAATAAGAGGGGGGGGGGGGATGTGCCCCGGATTCTGCAGTTGAGCCTACAACCCGATTATAAAAATCACCTGTTCTAACTTCATTACTTATTGCAATCTGTAATAATTTTTGACAGATAGGAATTTTAGTTGTGATGACATTAATGACATTTGGTTTAGTTGGATTCATCACTTTAATAAAGCGGTGTTGATTCCAAAGTTAATGTGATATCAGATATTTATGACCACCCGGTATGTGGACCTCTTAAAAGTTCCTGTTTCACAAAGTCGTGCGTATATATTAATAAAAATTTGTAGGTTCGTCACCGGACGTTAAGAAAGTCTTTCAGATACTCGAACGTTACCGTGAGTCATTCCATATGCGAAACGCATGTCTGCCATTTCAATATTGGTAAACTGAATCATTTTGAACGGGAAATAATAATCAAAAATACCTTTTAAGAACTACAAATGATTACCTTTTAAACAACGTCAGGTTGTTTAAAAAACAAATTACCTCAAAATTTTTAAAGGTACTTTTGGTTTTCTGTATCTCGAAAACAGCCGTTGCGGACGCATGTTTATATGAACTTTTTTTCTTAGAATGAATCAGAGGAGAACCCCTTAAAGTTCGTCTATGTATTTAATTAACACGCTGTATATGTAGGGTGGGCAAATTTCGATATAACTACAAGAGATGTGAAAAAAGGGACCCCCATCTCCAATCTCTTTTTTCCAGAAAAACTTAATGGTGGCTATTGTCTTCTGTTTTCGAGTTGGAAACAAAACTTCGATTTTGTGACTTTTTGTTTTGTGGTCAAGTCGCGCTTATTTATGAAAATGGAGAAAAATAATTTACAGTTTTTCAAAAAAAGTTTCCCAATTCGACTTATACCATAAGGCCTACTTGCTATAGACATGAGTCACCCCACAAATAATACTACTAATATTACTACTATACCATAAGATTTCATTTTTATATGGAACCCATAGTTATCACATCATGAAAAAGATAATGTGTTTCTTATTCTAGTGATATATACAGTGAGCGTCAAAAGGCATCGGTCAGTTTCCATTTCTAAAAACAATTTATTTCCTTAAAATACATATAGTCCAGTCGTTAAAGGTTTTCCGCTCCGAATTCTTTGAACCTTGACCGATTGACGTGAAATTTGGTGAGTGGTTAGGGGATGACTCAAGGAGCAAAAGTGATATAGTGCCGATGTGCGATTTTACCCTGAGAGTGGATGCCACCCCTTCTCGGGGGTGGAAATGTGTTCACTCAAAATAACCCCGGAAATGGATAGAGGGACAAATTATAAGTAAAAAATGTTCTATATAGTTTTTTCGATAGATCGATATTTTTCGAGCTGTTCGCGATTGAAAACTTTAATTTTTAGTGTTAAAATGCATGTTTTTGGAGGGTTTTTCGCGAATAAGTCGAAAACTTCGCTTTCTATCAAATAAGTTGCAATAACAAAAAATGAAGCTTAGAAAACAGCAAAGTGATTGGTTTTTTATGAATTCTCTAGGTCCAAAATAAAAGAAGTTATGGCTCGTTGAAGAAGATTTTTTTTTGCAACAACTTGGTTCGAAGTAATCAACGTTAATTAACGAAACACCGATACATTTTTCGGGAAAAACTTCTAGAACATTTATTGTAGTGATTGAAAAGACCTTTAAAATGAGCACTGTTAAAAGTCGATTGCATCATAACTAAGGCAGTTACGATGCAAAAACGGTGGGCCATTCGAATTTTTGAAAAAAATAGCGCTGAAACCCCAGCCATTCCACCAGAATTGATATTGACCATTATCCCTTTACAAATTACTTTATTTTAGTATTACTTATCCAAAAGTTTAGGCGGGTTAGAATGCATATTTTTCGAAAAAAATATGATGAAAATAGAAAACGTATTTTTCAAATTTCTTAAAAAAATACCTTATTTTGAAAATAACTAAAACTAAAGAAAAAAACGTAAAAGATAATATAGTATAAAAATATGGATTTTTTCTTAACGAACATTTTAGTTTTTGTTTTATTTCTGTAGGAAAAAAAATAACGGAGATATAAATGTTAGAAGTTTGCATTACAGTGCGCGGACCACCCCTCCCGAGCCTTTCAACCCTTTACTTGTTGAATATGCAAAGTCTGAGCAAGTCGAAAAACTTTTGGATTACATGAGTAATACTAAAATTAAGTAATTTGTAAAGGGATAATGATCAATATCAATTCTGGTGGAATGGCTGGGGTTTTAGCGCTCATTCTTTTTTTAAAAATTCGAGTGGCCCACAGTTTTTGCATCGTAACTCTCTTAGTTATGATACAATAGACTTTTAACAGTGCTCATTTTAAAGGCCTTTTCAATCACTACAAAAAATGTTGTATAAGTTTTTCCCGAAAAATGCATCGGTTTTTCGTTAATTAACGTTGATTACTTCGAACTAAATTGTTGCAAAAAAAAATCTTCTTCAACGGGCCATAACTTCTTTTATTTTGGACCTAGAGCATTCATAAAAAAACCAATCTCTTTCCTGTTTTCTATTCTTCAATTTTGGTTATTGCAACTTATTCGATATAACGCGAAATTTTCGACTTATTCGCGAAAAACCGTCCAAAAACATGCATTTTTATCACAAAAAAACCAAGTTTTCAATCGTGAATAGCTCGAAAAATATCGATCTATCGAAAAACTATATAGAAAATTTTTTACTTAGAATTTGTCCCTCTATCCAGTGCTGGGGTTATTTTGAGTGAACACATTTCCACCCCCGAAAAGGGGTGGCATCCACTCTCAGGGTAAAAGCGCACATCGGCGCTATCTCACTTTTGCTCCTTGAGTCATCCACTAACCACTCACCAAATTTCACGTCAATCGGTCAAGGTTCAAAGAATTCTGAGGTAATACCATGTTTTTACCTTCAACGACTGGACTAATACTGAAAAGTATTTCTTAAAGGTTAAAAATAGGAGATGTAATCATGAAATATAATGTCGGTTATATACCCCCCCCCCCCGTGTTGAATGCACTCTTTTAAATGGAGGTTGAAATGCCTCATCACACCTTGCAACATATCCTGCGGTATAGCTTCAATTTCTTCTTAAATCAATCTTTGAACTTCTTCCAGATTTCTTAGCTTTCTTGTAAATACTTTGCTTCTAAGAAGTAGCCCCGAAGAAAAAATCAGAAGCGATGGTGTCCGGAGATTTCGTGGGTCAAGGAAGGTCAACGTAGCGAAAAATCAGTATATTTGGAAACGATTGTCGTATACATTTATACTAATTCTTGAGGTGTGACTGGTAACACCGTCCGGTTGAAACAAGTAGGTACTCATATACTTACTATCTCTTCTTCCTTTTACGATAAAAGTTCTTTGAATCATGTCTGTATATCTTTGAGATGTAACCGTTTCCATATCAGCATTTTCTTTGAAAAAAGAGGTCCGAACAATCTTTGACGATGAAACAGCACATCAAATTCCCCATACTGTACGCCAGGGGTCGGCAACCTGCGGCCCGCGGGCCGCATGCGGCCCTTTGCAACTTTTTGCGCGGCCCGCCAAAGCACCAATATAACTTTAGGAAAAATCAACAAACTTAGAGCGTAAGCGTGCCGAAATGTGGCCGGTGACAAAAATGCGCGACAAACAGAAGCATAGTGGGAAACCTATTTTACTGCGCAAGTTTAATCCCCACTCCCCAGCGAATACGACGTCTCGCTTAGCAAGTGTAGCATTCTTTCTAGTGATGGGCATAATCGGATGATTTCAATAATCGGAATGTTCCATTTCGGAATGTTTATAAAATCGGAATATCATCCGATTATTTTACATTCCGTAAATGCAAGCAAAGGAAAACGAGCGAAATAACAACAAGCGGAAGGAAGATGAAGTGCGTGCAAATTTACGATGAGAGCACTCGCCGTCTCGCCGTAAGCCCTTATCTGCGTTGGCATCCATTGTTTGGGTTTGTAGGACGGTCACTAATAGCTATTTACGTTATTAGACCGGTAGCAACATTTTTATGGCCGCGCCAATACTTTACAGGTCGAACCGTAGGGCGAGACCTGTATGTTTGGCAAGGCCATAAGAATTCTACCGGTCGTGTATCGTATAAGATTTTTTAGGATACTGCATTGGTAACTAGCGTTTACATTGTTACAAACGAGTCCGGTAGATAAAATTTACCGGCCTAGACCAGTAGTAGCCAGCAGTATCCTAAAAAACAATGTATAAGTTTGAGTCGCACAGTGGGATATGAGGAAATAAAATATTTTTTCAAATTATTACAGT
>OW679201.1:116763106-116847079 GCA_940337035.1 Agriotes lineatus | reverse complement strand
AATTAAATATTGTATTTATATAGATTCCAAGGCTGCATTCAATATTGCAGTGCTATATTGTAGCAATATATTGCTTATGTTGAAAATATAAATTGGCAAACTATATGCAATAACTATATTGTATTCATATAGATTATATGACAATATGCTATAAATAAATAATTGTATGAAAGTATTGTAAAACAATATTGTGTCATTAACATATTTATATAGCATATCTATACTGGCATCATAATTGAATTAAATATTGTATTTATATAGATTCCAAGGCTGCATTCAATATTGCAGTGCTATATTGAAGCAATATATTGCTTATGTTGAAAATATAAATTGGCAAACTATATCAATAACTATATTGTATTCATATAGATTATATGACAATATGCTATAAATAAATAATTATATGAAGGTATTGTAAAACAATATTGTGTCATTAACATATTTATATAGCATATCTATACTGGCATCATAATTGAATTAAATATTGTATTTATATAGATTCCAAGGCTGCATTCAATATTGCAGTGCTATATTGTAGCAATATATTGCTTATGTTGAAAATATAAATTGGCAAACTATATCAATAACTATATTGTATTCATATAGATTATATGACAATATGCTATAAATAAATAATTGTATGAAAGTATTGTAAAACAATATTGTGTCATTAACATATTTATATAGCATATCTATACTGGCATCATAATTGAATTAAATATTGTATTTATATAGATTCCAAGGCTGCATTCAATATTGCAGTGTTATATTGTAGCGATATATTGCTTATACTGAAAATCGAAATTCGCAAACTATATCAATAACTATATTGTATTCATATAGATTATATGACAATATGCTATAAATAAATAATTGTATGAAAGTATTGTAAAACAATATTGTGTCATTAACATATTTATATAGCATATCTATACTGGCATCATAATTGAATTAAATATTGTATTTATATAGATTCCAAGGCTGCATTCAATATTGCAGTGCTATATTGTAGCAATATATTGCTTATGTTGAAAATATAAATTGGCAAACTATATCAATAACTATATTGTATTCATATAGATTATATGACAATATGCTATAAATAAATAATTGTATGAAAGTATTGTAAAACAATATTGTGTCATTAACATATTTATATAGCATATCTATACTGGCATCATAATTGAATTAAATATTGTATTTATATAGATTCCAAGGCTGCATTCAATATTGCAGTGCTATATTGAAGCAATATATTGCTTATGTTGAAAATATAAATTGGCAAACTATATCAATAACTATATTGTATTCATATAGATTATATGACAATATGCTATAAATAAATAATTATATGAAGGTATTGTAAAACAATATTGTGTCATTAACATATTTATATAGCATATCTATACTGGCATCATAATTGAATTAAATATTGTATTTATATAGATTCCAAGGCTGCATTCAATATTGCAGTGCTATATTGTAGCAATATATTGCTTATGTTGAAAATATAAATTGGCAAACTATATCAATAACTATATTGTATTCATATAGATTATATGACAATATGCTATAAATAAATAATTGTATGAAAGTATTGTAAAACAATATTGTGTCATTAACATATTTATATAGCATATCTATACTGGCATCATAATTGAATTAAATATTGTATTTATATAGATTCCAAGGCTGCATTCAATATTGCAGTGCTATATTAAGCAATATATTGCTTATGTTGAAAATATAAATTGGCAAACTATATCAATAACTATATTGTATTCATATAGATTATATGACAATATGCTATAAATAAATAATTGTATGAAAGTATTGTAAAACAATATTGTGTCATTAACATATTTATATAGCATATCTATACTGGCATCATAATTGAATTAAATATTGTATTTATATAGATTCCAAGGCTGCATTCAATATTGCAGTGCTATATTGAAGCAATATATTGCTTATGTTGAAAATATAAATTGGCAAACTATATCAATAACTATATTGTATTCATATAGATTATATGACAATATGCTATAAATAAATAATTATATGAAGGTATTGTAAAACAATATTGTGTCATTAACATATTTATATAGCATATCTATACTGGCATCATAATTGAATTAAATATTGTATTTATATAGATTCCAAGGCTGCATTCAATATTGCAGTGCTATATTGTAGCAATATATTGCTTATGTTGAAAATATAAATTGGCAAACTATATCAATAACTATATTGTATTCATATAGATTATATGACAATATGCTATAAATAAATAATTGTATGAAAGTATTGTAAAACAATATTGTGTCATTAACATATTTATATAGCATATCTATACTGGCATCATAATTGAATTAAATATTGTATTTATATAGATTCCAAGGCTGCATTCAATATTGCAGTGCTATATTGAAGCAATACATTGCTTATGTTGAAAATATAAATTGGCAAACTACATCAATAACTATATTGTATTCATATAGATTATATGACAATATGCTATAAATAAATAATTGTATGAAAGTATTGTAAAACAATATTGTGTCATTAACATATTTATATAGCATATCTATACTGGCATCATAATTGAATTAAATATTGTATTTATATAGATTCCAAGGCTGCATTCAATATTGCAGTGCTATATTGAAGCAATATATTGCTTATGTTGAAAATATAAATTGGCAAACTATATCAATAACTATATTGTATTCATATAGATTATATGACAATATGCTATAAATAAATAATTGTATGAAAGTATTGTAAAACAATATTGTGTCATTAACATATTTATATAGCATATCTATACTGGCATCATAATTGAATTAAATATTGTATTTATATAGATTCCAAGGCTGCATTCAATATTGCAGTGTTATATTGTAGCGATATATTGCTTATACTGAAAATCGAAATTCGCAAACTATATCAATAACTATATTGTATTCATATAGATTATATGACAATATGCTATAAATAAATAATTGTATGAAAGTATTGTAAAACAATATTGTGTCATTAACATATTTATATAGCATATCTATACTGGCATCATAATTGAATTAAATATTGTATTTATATAGATTCCAAGGCTGCATTCAATATTGCAGTGCTATATTGTAGCAATATATTGCTTATGTTGAAAATATAAATTGGCAAACTATATCAATAACTATATTGTATTCATATAGATTATATGACAATATGCTATAAATAAATAATTGTATGAAAGTATTGTAAAACAATATTGTGTCATTAACATATTTATATAGCATATCTATACTGGCATCATAATTGAATTAAATATTGTATTTATATAGATTCCAAGGCTGCATTCAATATTGCAGTGCTATATTGAAGCAATATATTGCTTATGTTGAAAATATAAATTGGCAAACTATATCAATAACTATATTGTATTCATATAGATTATATGACAATATGCTATAAATAAATAATTGTATGAAAGTATTGTAAAACAATATTGTGTCATTAACATATTTATATAGCATATCTATACTGGCATCATAATTGAATTAAATATTGTATTTATATAGATTCCAAGGCTGCATTCAATATTGCAGTGCTATATTGTAGCAATATATTGCTTATGTTGAAAATATAAATTGGCAAACTATATCAATAACTATATTGTATTCATATAGATTATATGACAATATGCTATAAATAAATAATTGTATGAAAGTATTGTAAAACAATATTGTGTCATTAACATATTTATATAGCATATCTATACTGGCATCATAATTGAATTAAATATTGTATTTATATAGATTCCAAGGCTGCATTCAATATTGCAGTGTTATATTGTAGCGATATATTGCTTATACTGAAAATCGAAATTCGCAAACTATATCAATAACTATATTGTATTCATATAGATTATATGACAATATGCTATAAATAAATAATTGTATGAAAGTATTGTAAAACAATATTGTGTCATTAACATATTTATATAGCATATCTATACTGGCATCATAATTGAATTAAATATTGTATTTATATAGATTCCAAGGCTGCATTCAATATTGCAGTGCTATATTGTAGCAATATATTGCTTATGTTGAAAATATAAATTGGCAAACTATATCAATAACTATATTGTATTCATATAGATTATATGACAATATGCTATAAATAAATAATTGTATGAAAGTATTGTAAAACAATATTGTGTCATTAACATATTTATATAGCATATCTATACTGGCATCATAATTGAATTAAATATTGTATTTATATAGATTCCAAGGCTGCATTCAATATTGCAGTGCTATATTGAAGCAATATATTGCTTATGTTGAAATATAAATTGGCAAACTATATCAATAACTATATTGTATTCATATAGATTATATGACAATATGCTATAAATAAATAATTGTATGAAAGTATTGTAAAACAATATTGTGTCATTAACATATTTATATAGCATATCTATACTGGCATCATAATTGAATTAAATATTGTATTTATATAGATTCCAAGGCTGCATTCAATATTGCAGTGCTATATTGAAGCAATATATTGCTTATGTTGAAAATATAAATTGGCAAACTATATCAATAACTATATTGTATTCATATAGATTATATGACAATATGCTATAAATAAATAATTGTATGAAAGTATTGTAAAACAATATTGTGTCATTAACATATTTATATAGCATATCTATACTGGCATCATAATTGAATTAAATATTGTATTTATATAGATTCCAAGGCTGCATTCAATATTGCAGTGCTATATTGTAGTCAATATATTGCTTATGTTGAAAATATAAATTGGCAAACTATATCAATAACTATATTGTATTCATATAGATTATATGACAATATGCTATAAATAAATAATTGTATGAAAGTATTGTAAAACAATATTGTGTCATTAACATATTTATATAGCATATCTATACTGGCATCATAATTGAATTAAATATTGTATTTATATAGATTCCAAGGCTGCATTCAATATTGCAGTGCTATATTGAAGCAATATATTGCTTATGTTGAAAATATAAATTGGCAAACTATATCAATAACTATATTGTATTCATATAGATTATATGACAATATGCTATAAATAAATAATTGTATGAAAGTATTGTAAAACAATATTGTGTCATTAACATATTTATATAGCATATCTATACTGGCATCATAATTGAATTAAATATTGTATTTATATAGATTCCAAGGCTGCATTCAATATTGCAGTGCTATATTGAAGCAATATATTGCTTATGTTGAAAATATAAATTGGCAAACTATATCAATAACTATATTGTATTCATATAGATTATATGACAATATGCTATAAATAAATAATTATATGAAGGTATTGTAAAACAATATTGTGTCATTAACATATTTATATAGCATATCTATACTGGCATCATAATTGAATTAAATATTGTATTTATATAGATTCCAAGGCTGCATTCAATATTGCAGTGTTATATTGTAGCGATATATTGCTTATACTGAAAATCGAAATTCGCAAACTATATCAATAACTATATTGTATTCATATAGATTATATGACAATATGCTATAAATAAATAATTGTATGAAAGTATTGTAAAACAATATTGTGTCATTAACATATTTATATAGCATATCTATACTGGCATCATAATTGAATTAAATATTGTATTTATATAGATTCCAAGGCTGCATTCAATATTGCAGTGCTATATTGTAGCAATATATTGCTTATGTTGAAAATATAAATTGGCAAACTATATCAATAACTATATTGTATTCATATAGATTATATGACAATATGCTATAAATAAATAATTGTATGAAAGTATTGTAAAACAATATTGTGTCATTAACATATTTATATAGCATATCTATACTGGCATCATAATTGAATTAATATTGTATTTATATAGATTCCAAGGCTGCATTCAATATTGCAGTGCTATATTGAAGCAATATATTGCTTATGTTGAAAATATAAATTGGCAAACTATATCAATAACTATATTGTATTCATATAGATTATATGACAATATGCTATAAATAAATAATTGTATGAAAGTATTGTAAAACAATATTGTGTCATTAACATATTTATATAGCATATCTATACTGGCATCATAATTGAATTAAATATTGTATTTATATAGATTCCAAGGCTGCATTCAATATTGCAGTGCTATATTGAAGCAATATATTGCTTATGTTGAAAATATAAATTGGCAAACTATATCAATAACTATATTGTATTCATATAGATTATATGACAATATGCTATAAATAAATAATTATATGAAGGTATTGTAAAACAATATTGTGTCATTAACATATTTATATAGCATATCTATACTGGCATCATAATTGAATTAAATATTGTATTTATATAGATTCAAGGCTGCATTCAATATTGCAGTGTTATATTGTAGCGATATATTGCTTATACTGAAAATCGAAATTCGCAAACTATATCAATAACTATACTGTATTCATATAGATTATATGACAATATGCTATAAATAAATAATTGTATGAAAGTATTGTAAAACAATATTGTGTCATTAACATATTTATATAGCATATCTATACTGGCATCATAATTGAATTAAATATTGTATTTATATAGATTCCAAGGCTGCATTCAATATTGCAGTGCTATATTGTAGCAATATATTGCTTATGTTGAAAATATAAATTGGCAAACTATATCAATAACTATATTGTATTCATATAGATTATATGACAATATGCTATAAATAAATAATTGTATGAAAGTATTGTAAAACAATATTGTGTCATTAACATATTTATATAGCATATCTATACTGGCATCATAATTGAATTAAATATTGTATTTATATAGATTCCAAGGCTGCATTCAATATTGCAGTGCTATATTGAAGCAATATATTGCTTATGTTGAAAATATAAATTGGCAAACTATATCAATAACTATATTGTATTCATATAGATTATATGACAATATGCTATAAATAAATAATTATATGAAGGTATTGTAAAACAATATTGTGTCATTAACATATTTATATAGCATATCTATACTGGCATCATAATTGAATTAAATATTGTATTTATATAGATTCCAAGGCTGCATTCAATATTGCAGTGCTATATTGTAGCAATATATTGCTTATGTTGAAAATATAAATTGGCAAACTATATCAATAACTATATTGTATTCATATAGATTATATGACAATATGCTATAAATAAATAATTGTATGAAAGTATTGTAAAACAATATTGTGTCATTAACATATTTATATAGCATATCTATACTGGCATCATAATTGAATTAAATATTGTATTTATATAGATTCCAAGGCTGCATTCAATATTGCAGTGCTATATTGAAGCAATATATTGCTTATGTTGAAAATATAAATTGGCAAACTATATCAATAACTATATTGTATTCATATAGATTATATGACAATATGCTATAAATAAATAATTGTATGAAAGTATTGTAAAACAATATTGTGTCATTAACATATTTATATAGCATATCTATACTGGCATCATAATTGAATTAAATATTGTATTTATATAGATTCCAAGGCTGCATTCAATATTGCAGTGCTATATTGAAGCAATATATTGCTTATGTTGAAAATATAAATTGGCAAACTATATCAATAACTATATTGTATTCATATAGATTATATGACAATATGCTATAAATAAATAATTGTATGAAAGTATTGTAAAACAATATTGTGTCATTAACATATTTATATAGCATATCTATACTGGCATCATAATTGAATTAAATATTGTATTTATATAGATTCCAAGGCTGCATTCAATATTGCAGTGCTATATTGTAGCAATATATTGCTTATGTTGAAAATATAAATTGGCAAAATATATCAATAACTATATTGTGCTTATATAGATTACATTTAAATATGCAATAATTGTAAAACTATCATTGGGTAATTATAGATACATATAGCGCTGCAATCTATTGGTAAATAATTGGAAAACAATATATACACTATATCGGTAGATTATTGACAATATTAAACAATCATTTAATATTGTGCCAAGTATTTGCCAACCGATTGCCAATACAGTGTTCTTCTTGGGTTCTACCTCGTTCACACGCGCCTCACGTTTCAATTACGCCGCTTTCTCGTCCAAACTCTTTCCCAAAGCTGCCAACTACTTATCGACTAACTTCGACGCACTGTTTTACCTGGGCGGAAGCGCTATCAAGCACCAGCTAAACTTCCACAGGTTCCAGAAGATACTTTCAATAAATTACACAACTTTAATGAACACTGGGGTATTTATTTATTGATAACTTTAGTTTTAATTGAGTAGAACACAGCTAACAAGCTTGGCTTCCTTCCCCCAATTGTTTTGTTTACAGATTTTATTGTTGTTCTTACAATAGAAAGCCTACTCTGATTACCTTTGCTTACTGCAAAGCTAATATGATTCCAATACAGCTTTTATTGTGACATCCATAGCAATAGTGTAAAAAGATAAAATTACAAATCAACATGGAACATTTTTAGATGTTATTTGACCTTCATAAAATGTTATTAATTACAGTAATTGTGGAGGCTTAAAATTGTATTCATAGCATACATACGGTCGCAAGGATGAACAAAACAGTTGCAGAAGTGTTTTGAACTGGAGTTTTCGGAGGTACAGAAAAAGAACTATACAACTAGATAGAACGAAGGAAAATAATAAATAACCAACACCATATTTCTAATCAGAAAATAACGGGATGATTATTATTCTAAAATTTAAAGCTAATTTGGGGGTGCTACAAGGTTTACATCTGGAACCATTTTTTTAAGCATTTACGAGCAATTTGAAATTTCAAATCATTTTCTCTCGATTTAACTACAATTATTTTGATCTGTCACACTTTTTAACTATACCGCCATCAAAAAATGTTTAAAAATAATTTTCCACTTTGTTTACACGAATTTGAAGATATAAATTCGTATACGTCAAAAATCTATCACCTTAAATGTGATAATTCTTGAAGACAGACTAAGAATCAAGTGATTGGGGAACTGGACACTTTATTTAATACATCCCAACGGCTTGTTACAAGAGAAACTCCGTTCACGATATGGAACAAGCCAAAAGGTTAGTCAAACGAACTCAGTGGGAAGGCAAGAGTTGTAGGCTGAAAGAGCAGCGACTGGGTAGCGACAGTCAAAACAAATTACTTATACTTAAAAAATGCGTTACCTTATGTATCCTCCGGTGATGGAATGAGGGAATCCCACCAGAAGAATGTCTTTCAACAACGGAAACTATTTGCTCAGCTCCAAGATTTGATCTACCTTGCGTCTTAATTTCTCTGAAAAGTTTGTCACTTCCAGAAATATCAAAATGCAGGTTTCTTTACAATAAATCAAACAATATAAAATTTGAGATATCTATATTAACATAACACACCGAAAAATATATTTTTCGCCGGGCACAGCTGCAATAAATCACCCATGCGCGCGTGAAGTCACGAACACTACACAAAATAAGACAAACAATTTTGATGACCTAGTGACAAGCCAATAAACTGATCGCAAATAGCGCTTTGCTGTCCCTGATGGGGATGCTCCCAATATGTAGCCTAACATATTTAAAATTGACGGTAACCTACCTGATGTATTACTAAAAGATTAAAACAGGTTTACTTAAACAGTTAAGCGAGGCAAGTTGGACACGGGGAGAACCTCAAAGCCGTCCTATCGGCTAGGATTTTAGCCCGAACCTAGCGTTTAAAAATTTGCAGGACAATGAGAAAAAACAATAATGGGCAACTGTAACTGAAGGCGTCAAAAGCGGCGTCGATAAGAAAGCGGTTTTCAGGTCTGCGTCGGCGTAAGCTTCGCTTGTACACGATGGTTGTGAATCAGTGGAGGACGATATTAGTGAAGTGCTTCTATTTAGTATCGGGTACGGCACCGAGATAAAATTCCACAGCACTTAACGGGACGAAAACGGAACTTCTAGATTAGGCTATGCCTTGGGAGCTTTTAAATTCGACTACCTAGATATTGTTTCTAGGGCCTTGAGTGCTCCCGACACGGACATTACATCGCATGGGGCGACACAGCTGGCGCCTTCCGTGCTAACGTTTGTCTGCGGGAGTAGTTCAAGGAATTGGTTCTGTCCACCTGCATAAAAAGCAGTGGCGGCGTTAATTTGAAAAACTGAAGCAAAACATTACGAATTTCAAAACAAAATAGGCTATATAATTTGTAACGATGCAAGAACAACATCAACCATCCACCATAATGTGTCAAACACCATCTCCGAACTTTACGGAAAGTTTCTGATTGAAAGAACCTAATTGTAGGTAGTTACACATTAGCAAACCTCTTCAGCTGTAGTCGTCTTCTATTAAATTTAAATTTACAATTTTGAAAACTTTCAAATTCGAAATGTTTCGTTATATCCGATTCTTCCCATTCATATGTACAAATTCCTACCAAAGAATTTTAACATTCTTACAAAATAAAATGTTGATAACGTCAAAGATAACATATGAGGTTGTACAAAAACAACCAAAAGCGTTAAATGGTCACCAGAAATTAGCAATACCATTTTCAGTAGAAACTTTCTCCTTTTTTCATTCACCCTATATTAAAAGTATTTTTTAGAACAGAATTGCCATTAAAATAGTGTATACGGGGCTTTTTCCGTAACTATCCGACCCTATCCTGTAAAACGTTAAATCATTAGGTAGCCTAGAACAATGGCACCTAGGTCCCCTTTAAATTGCACTCTTTGGGAAGTCACGTCTTTATTTCAGCGCCCGCTCCTTATTTTCAGGCAATTTTTATATTCCGTTTTTGAAATATACTTGAATAGCTTAATTATTATTTAACGTCAATTATGAAATGTAATCTGATAAAACCAAATAACACCTTTATTGAATCAAATATCAAATATCGAGTCATAATTAGAACCGTTTTCTAAGAATATTAATTGCTTAACCGGATTCAGATTAAATCTATATTTTATTAAATACATTTTAAATATATATCCTGTTCTATTTACAATTAAATTCGCTTTTTATAAATTATAATGTTTTAATTTTTAGGTACGATCAATACATAATTATTAACCTTAATTAATTTTTGTTTTTTATTCCTAATGAAGGTTAAAGAAAATAACCCTCTTACATTAAAATATGTCTAAAAATAGAGCCTCGACCTTTCCACTGCGTGCTGCTTCGATAGGAATCTCTAATTGCTCTGATTTGGAGATTTCTTGACGTCACTTGATGATCAAATAATGTTTCAGCTGCTGTTAAATTCATTAGCATTCCATTCCATTGCTACACGACATCAACATGAAGAACTTCTTGGTGCTGTTCTTTTTATACTTTCGGACTGTTCTAGGTAAGAGCAAACTGTGCAATTGTTTTAATTTTATTGCGGTGCTTACGTTGTAGTATCAGCGGTTGTGGATTTGCCTAATAATCTAAAAATTCCCGATCACAACCTGTTTGCAAATATAAAAACGGATTTCGTAGTGTTCATTATTGCAGAAATGAATGATGGTATATATCATCCAATCTGTGGAGCATCAATAATTAGCGAAGATTACGCTCTCACCTCAGCATATTGTTTTTCTAAGTAAGAAGGTGTCGTTATAAAAGTGCGCTACAGTGCACGTTTGCTTTTAATAGATCTATTATCTTAAACAAACCATATACGTTTTTATTAATACATCAATTTTTAGACTTGCATTCTGGGTAGGCAACCGACTGGTAGCTGGAAGTGCAGTTTCTAAAGTGGGTGGATCACTTCACCTAATTGAGGAGACGATTGTAAACGAACACTACAACATTTCCTCTACTTTCAACGTAGCCCTTGTAAAAGTGACGCCCCCGTTCGACCTAGGATCCAACTCCAAAGTCAGCAAAATAGCATTGAATGCAGACAGTCTCCTTGATGCGTCTTCCTTGGTCTTTATGGGATGGGGTGCAACAGAAATGTTAGGAAACAGGGGCTACAAATTTCCTGAGAGGCTGCAATTGGCTAAATTTGACGCAATATCCAACGATTATTGCAACAAGTATCGATTAAATGTAGACGTCGAACAAATGTGTGCTCAGGGATACGTTGGCAAGGGAATATGCCAGCGAGATACCGGTGGTCCTTTGGTTTTTGCCTCGGAAACAGCACCTGGTCAAGTTAAGTTGAAGCTGGTTGGGATTGCAACAGAACGCCATTCCTGTGGAGACGGCCTTCCTGATGTCTACACGAAAGTAGCATTTTTCTTGCCGTGGATAAATAAAACTTGTGGTTGCATAGTTAGCTTTTAGAAGTTTTGTGACTCTTATGTAGACTAGAAAATATAATAAGCAAAACTGTGCTAACATAATCAATTTGGATGAACAGTGGTCAATTCGTTCTAATATAGGTTTTATCCTAGTTGATTATAAAATAGAATATAGTGTGTTCTGTCGTATTGTATCAAAGATAAGTGACATATCACCAAAGAACATATAACATGTTATACGCTCTTTGATATCACCACCTTCATCTCTTGCAAGTATATGTATACTTAGTTACACTGTCGAATCAACTTTACAATTTATTGACGCAATGGAATTACAATTGCGCCGGTGCTGCACCTTACGTTACTACACCAGCGTGATTAAATGAACAAAACACTAACACTAACTTAAAATTAACCTAAAACAAGGTGATTTACACCGACTGTCACCAACTATCCGAAATTGCCAAATTAATATTGAGAAATTACTATTTGATCAACTAACAATAGTGTACGCATTGGGTATGTACATGATTATTCAGAAATTAAAATAGTTTAAAATAAATTAGAACACTTGTCATTTGTGACTGTCGTCAATAAACAACGGATTTGGAAACGCAAGCATTAATGGTTATTTATTTCATACTGATGTCAAAAATGACAATTTTCGGATTATTTATGGTACAAAAATGGAACATTAAAATCCTAGTACTTTAAAGTAAAATTTTAAAGTTCAAGTACTTTAAAATTATACGTCAGTTGTTGACATGAAATTTGAAATGATTTACAACTTTTTATTTAAAATTCATTAAACTTGCAGTATGAAATAAACCGTTGTATTAACCACGAACGAAAAGTGTTTTTAAAGGACCTCGCAAGTAATTCCGTCCTCAGCTGACGCCTCGGACGTAAACAACTTTCTCGTCTTTAAAATACAACTTTTCGTTTTAGATAAATAAACTACTATTATGGTTCAAATGTGTTATATTACACATAAGTTATGCGAGAAAAGTTGAGCCCTCGAATGGAACTTTTTTTTCGAGTAAATCATTTGTAATAACCTAATAGCACACACGTGTCTACAAAATTTTATACGGCAACTCAATAAATAGGTACCTACATAACATCAATTTTGCACTGACCTCTGTAAAAATTCAAAGTCAAACCGACAAGGTGTGACTTATACTACCTATAAAATTACTCGTCGGTTATAACCAGAGTCCGTCAAAATATTCCTGTATTTTTTCAAAATATAGCATAGCAAAATGGCACTTATTTTTTCAAAATATGGCATGTAAAATGGGCATTTATTTCAAAATAAAGCATCAAAAAATTTTAAGTATTTATTTCAAAAGTTGAAATTTTTAGAAAAATTTCACCATTAATATTAAAAATCCCACAACACAAATACAAAAGACAAAGTGATCTGATAAAAACGACGGGCACGAGGCAAGTAAGTGGAACGTAGGTATCCGTGTTGCGTTGAACGGAAGGGGGAGTGACGAGTGGACGTAACGGGATACTTACCTGAGCGTTGAGGCGCGCGACAAGTGGTCACCCCCGCCCTTTTGTTGTGAATTAGCCACATAATATTGATTTTGATTGAAATATAGCATTAAAATATGGCATTTATTCAAAATATATCATTTATCACGAAAAAGGGCATTTTATAGCATTTGTCGGCACCAACAAATGTGGTTCATTCCACCCCTTACTACGTGAAACGTCTAAATACGAAATCTGGCCCTAAAGGGGCCTACAGTAAGAAACATGGCAAAATGGCATTTGACGGACTCTAGTTATAACCTATACAGATCCGTGCATCTTAAGGCGATGTCCCTCTCTCTAATCAATTGAAGTGAATTGGTTCTATTTTTAAATGTAAAAATCAAGGATAAATATATAAAAATAAAAAAGCTGTTACTCAGAAACTTGATCAAACAAATTGTTACTAAAGTACGTTTTTTTGCTCTAAAAATTTTCAATGTCAAGAACATTGGCAAAATGTTTTTTTTTAATTATTAGAAAATTTATTTTCGTCAGGTTTTTCTGTAAACGACTTGTGTCATTTTGACATTTAAAATTAAATTGTCAGCTTTTCTTTTTTTGAAACTGAAGATGCGTAAAAAACGGAATCCTTTAAAATTAAATGTAAAAAAAGCATTTCTGAAGTGTTCAAAGGAACTGTTGGATCTGCATCCTAACATACCAGAAGAAGACATGTACGAAAGATTAGCAAGAGCTTTTGAATGTACATAGAACTTTAATGCCAGATTTTAAATTTCCCACCAATTTGTAGTTCTAAAAAGTTACTAAAACAAATTTTAACAACATATATTTTTCAAGGAATCCAAGTTATGCCAACATAAACCCTAAATTCTTTGACCTTGAAAATTTTTATAGGAAAAAAACCTACTTTATATGAACATAAATAATCCTTGTTACGTCACTCTGACAGCTAGAGTAGCAAAGGCAGTCAACTTCTCAGCCGCAGCTAGTTGGTCGTGGGTTAAACGAGGGACTCTATTTTAATAACTATAAAAAATGGACGCCAAGTAATACTAATCCAGATATTTTGCTAAACGAAAACATAGCTACTAAACCAATCCTTGGAACAAAAAGAGGGACGACAGGGGCACATAAATAAAATTCTAAAGCATAAATAAAAGGTAGTGTAATTACTTCCATGAACAGGAACTTGGGTAGTGCATATACAAGAGCGCAATGATTCCAGAATGACACGATAGATTAATATCACAGTTGTAACGACCAAATGGCTACTGAAATGTGGTTTTGTTTATTTGGTAACTCCAGCGTTAAATGGACGTCGGTTGTGCTGTGTCCATCTGGATCTTGACAACATCTAGTGGTTTGTAAGCTCTTCCTGAAAATACAAATTGATTTAAGTTGTGTTTTGGAAAGTTGGATTTTACCTGTCAAGTGAAGTTCTTTTGACATTTGAGAGGGTTAATGTGACTAGGAAATTTTGAATTATTTTGTGAGGTTGAATAGTTAGTTCACTCCTAAGAATTCATCACTGGTTTGTCTTATTGAATGAATGCATGATTTCTTATTGGCCTTGACTTCTCTCAGACGTTCGATATTAAGGTTTGGAATGGTATACTCTATGCCAAAGTTAGG
Organism: Agriotes lineatus; assembly: GCA_940337035.1. Lineage (NCBI taxonomy): Eukaryota > Metazoa > Arthropoda > Insecta > Coleoptera > Elateridae > Agriotes > Agriotes lineatus. The sequence goes on along the minus strand of OW679201.1, from coordinate 116,831,624 downwards.
GCGCAATATGACCGTTGGATTCGACCCGGTTGCGTATTAGCTTCCAGGGAATCTCGAATATGTTAGGACCATTTCCGACTTTATGTCGGCATCTTTTATAATCATTTGATTATCTTTATTGGTGATGACTACACTTCCTGCATAATTAACATAAGAGAAACATATTCACCAGATTTGTTGAGGTTCGTCTTCTATTGCTTTGGCTGTGGGATTTATAATCCGTCGATGGATGAGCTCTCATAATTATTCCCCGATTCGTATAGTTGGATAGTCTGGATTTTGGAAAAACGTCAATAGTAAGACGGATTTGATATGGGACTAGCGTTGTTTTTGGGGTAAGATTCTCACTTGAGTTAGCGAATCGACTTACCATTGTGGTCATATTTTAGATATAACTCATCTAGAAATTAGCCGGGCGACGAGATACCGTTTTTGTCGAGCTTGTGTCTTGGGCTGGTCATATTTGGGGACTACAAGACAATGGGCCGATAATTAACTGAAGTAGGTACGTATATGTACTCCAAGGTTCTTTATTAATACGTAACGCTATTACAGGGTCTTTGCTGCTTGCCTTTTATTTTCTGAGTTTTTCGTCTTTCTTTTACTTGGCGGTTTGCTGCCACCTGCTGTACTGTCTTTGAAGGCTCTATTCTGCCTTCTGCATTTCTTTGTCTTTATCGTCCTCCGTTGCTACAAATGGATTGATTTGATCTTGTAGCTACAGAACGAGAGCGAACTTGGTACTTCGTCAATGACCTGCATCAATACTCTGATGATCTTGATTCATTATGAGCAAATGATACACCAGAAATTTATGGGTATTTTTAATGTGTATTGATCTGTTAATTGATCAAAACGTAAACTGGTATTTATAAACTCCACTCCTTTACCTTTAGATTTTATAGATGAATTAAACATTTACATTAATCAAAAATATTGGGTAAATCTGCCAGTGTAATTAAACCATTATGGATGATTTAATTATTTACCCACATGTATCGATTTAAATAAATATCACTTGGATTACGTCGCACTCACGTTTTATTACCTAATACTAACGTGAGATCATTTAAATTTATAATTAGAGCTGCCTGTGATTCGTGGTATACGTTTGGAAGTACTGAAGTGTATTATCAGTCGATGTCAAATTCTAGGTTAGTAGGTTAGGTTGTGTATGTTATTTAACACAAACTGACAGAAAACTTAACCTGAAAATCTTGAATTTGACATAGACATACACTTCAGTACTGCCAAATGTATAACACGAATCACAGGCCACTCTAATTATAAATTTATTTGATCACTCGCTATAATCAACTATAGTTTACTTGAGAGTATTCGACAAGCTCCTACGTTTAGCCCTGCAAGTTACTGAAAAAGAACACTTTTCCTAGCTGCTACTGCTCTTTCTGGTACAACCATCACAGCTATTGGCTCCTCTTGTATGCCTGTACCATCAATCCAATTCCAGTCAACATCCTACTTGCTTGTTCACGTCCAAACAACTCATCTGCCTCCAAAACCTCGTCCTGGTTACTGCTGCAGTCCACAATCCTGCTATCTGGTACTGGCAACCCCCTAAATCTGCTCTTCACACGATCTATTGTCCTGGTAAGTTACTCTCCTTCTGTTATATTTTCAAATATTAACTTTGTCCCATTTATTTCAAGTACGCTGACGGCTCAAACTCGATGTACCAAGTATCGATCCAATTCCTCACACAACCAATATGAAATTACTTCTTATTATTTGTAGTTTAATACAATAAATCCATTTTCCATCGATGATTATTAATTTTTGTAAACCAATATTACAATAACTGTTTTTCTTTGCTTTTTGTGTTACTATTCACAGTACCATATTTTATTTAAATAATTTATGCAGAAATTCAATTTTATTTCAATATTTAATTTTTCAGAAATTTTATTACATCTGCATTTTTGAGTACTTATTAGGTAACTGTTTTATAAACAAATTTTTTTTATCTACTAGTAACCATTATTTATGCACACTATTTAATTAATTTAAATAATAACAATACATCATTTTCTTAACAAACACAATTGTCGATGTAACCTTAGTTTGAATTTATTTTCCTTAATTATTAATTTCAATGCATTCAAATCAGCCTACCAGTATTTTATGAATCCCAATGAATAATGCAACCAGAGTTGATTTTCATCAATTAATGTTAAAATTTTATATCTATTAAGACTCAATTTCTGTAACTGTCCAAATTTATTCGTTCAATTTTCAACATTCCTTTATTATGATCTCTGTCCATATCATGTATCATAACAATATATTATTCAGGAAGTTTAGTCCATGAACATAGATACGGTACAGCCATAATACTAACAAATGATATTGCAAAATCGGCCAGAGACTTTATTCCAGTATAGGAACATGTCATGCTAATTAAGCTCAATATAGTGATTAGGGATTCTACTGTAATGACCTAGTGGTTTTCAAACAGTAACTGTTTAATATTTCAACAACTTCGAAGGTCTGAACTGTTCAAAATACCTTATTTCCGCTGCTGCTGTTCTGATTTCAAAAGAGTTGAGAAATTTACGATCGCAATAGTTTAAGTAAAGTATGATCAAAAATTATCTTCATCTAGTATGGCTATGGAATACTTCCTATTTATGAAAGCGACTATGTTTATACTAAAATGTCAAACACGGCATTTGATTTTTAAGGGACTCATAGAGTGATTACTAAATTAGGAACTATTTCACCGCCATACTAGATGAAAATAATTTTTGATCATACTATGAAAGTAATTGCAATTTTTTGTGGTAAAAATTTTAATTCAGAATCTTATCTATTTACTAGAGTAAGGTGTCCTGGCTAATAATTTTGTTTGTGCATAATCCTTACATAAATAGATCTAAAGCTAATTTTCGACATTTGTGCAACTGCTAATTGTCGACGAATTAATGTCTAAGATTATCATTAGAAAATATATTCTATTGCAACGCTTTTGTGCTTTAGCATCAATATTTGATGTGTCCACCACATAAGCAAAACAAAACAGTGGAGCTATTTAAAAATAGGAAACAGCTTCTGTATGATTGTTAGCTTAGAAAATACTACACTTGCATAAACACTGTTAGTTTTTGTAATGATTTATTACAGATCAGCACCACTGGGAATCTTAATTCAAAGAGGGACCCGATTGACACATAATTTCAATTATCTTCATCAGAACATGCACGATTTAGCCACATTATTTTCTATTCATTCTTGTAATATCGGTGGGTATTTTGACGAGTAAGTAAAGTCTAACAAGTAGCTCAACGAACTGTAAAAACAAGAAAATTTAGAACGCGTACAATAATTTCGAAAGTAAGGCCATGACAAGTTGTTAAATAAAATTTTATAAACTGAAAATAAATTACTAAGTACTTGCAGGTAACTAATCCATTCAGTTATAATGGCTGACGTTTAACAACGAGAAACTTTTTCAAGCGCGAAAGAATGTGATTCGCCAGTGAATAATATATGTACAAAATCGCGTCCGATTTTAACGGGTAGGCTTTCGGACAGGACAGTCTATCAAGACGTCTTTGACATTTATTTTTATTTATGTTTCAAAAGCAATTATTTCAACCCTGTATTTGATATGTTGTGTACGTACATGCAAATAGATCCAAATATATTGCACATAGCTTTTTTTCTAGCTGGGGTATTAAGAGAATCTCGTGTTCACTCAAGAAAATCTCTAAAAATATAAAAATGTACAGCGTTGTCCATTATAAAAACAAGTTATTAAATTTAGAAATTGTGAGTAGCCCCTATAGAATTAATAACCAAAGCCCCTTTCTTTTACTTTAAAGATAATTCACAAATGTTTTAGTAACGTTCCCTTCCGTTCAACTGTTTTCTATTAGGTACACCAGCCTCCTAAAATTGAGCATTTGTTTGTACCTATAAAATTGTTAATATTCCAAAACAGTTAACTATAGACCCATATAACTTTCAATTAAAATGATCTGTATTGCACTTGATTACAACGCGTAAGCTGTCTTTATTTATTTGTTAATGAGCTATTATTTTTGATTATTAATTTGTCACACGTTGTGCCGTCATATATGTGTTATAATGTCCACGTTGGAGCGCCTTAAATCTGCTACTTACCTCTAGGTATCGTGATCTTAATCTGTTTTTAACTTATATATCTATGTTATCAAATTAAAATTGCCCTTTCATGTATAGAAAATCAGTAACTGTTATCAGAGCAAGCTCTTGAAAAATCAGGAGTGGATTCTCTTATCTAGATAGCTTATTTCTGAAATTTGATGTTCTAAATTTTATCATTCTCATAAGTCAATATAACTTATGTTAGCTATATGTCAAACAGCTTTGAAATCAAAATGGCAAATACCAGATCTTTACAATCGTACACAACAATATTAAAACAGTAAGCAATTCTTTCATAAATAATTAACCTTTTTATAGTCTAGTTTTTAGTTATGACTTTAATACTAAAATCACCCACCCACCTGTCACTTTATCAGCACAACGTTCAGGAAGTCAACCAAACTGCTCCTCTCCGCCACTCCGCCTACCAATCGACTCTCTCAAGCACTTTCCCGTAATGGATGACCCCACGAACAGACCAGACGTCCCAATCGTCCAAAATCAGCAACTCATCCTTTCCCACAGTGCGCAGCCAGCAGCCCAAATCTGCAGACACCTATTTGCAATACTGCATCCGCCAACCTCCTAGAATATGCCTCTTTAACCGATGATCCTCCTCTGGAGCTCTCCCTTAGTACCACACAGCTTGACCTAATCCAATTTGATTAATGTATTATGTCAAATGGCCTTTTCCAATAAATTTGACCTATTATTCTCCTCCAGTGATTCATCTTTTTAGAATAATTCTGCTAGCCATTAGTTTTTACCATATATTGTAATCTTCATTAGTTTTATGTCTTTAATTATTCTTCGTATTTTGAAATTTCCATTTACTCCACCACGTAGATTTTATTACTACACTTCTTATTTTATCCAAACATTTTATTAATAAAACAGGGTTATTTTTGATATATTAATCACACCAAATTATTTTCCTACATTTTTAAAACGTTATTTCTCAATAATCGAAACAAATTACTTAACGATATCAATTTTCCTCCTTATACACTCTAGTCTTATCATATTTCATTTAGACCTACTAAATTTCTAATTTATTTCAATCAAGTATTTGTCATTCAAAATTATAAAATATTATCTTGTTTTCGAATCCATCTGTTTTCCAAATAGCCTTTTTCAACTCAATTATAAATTTTCTTTTACTTTGTAATTGCATATTATCCATTCACATTCCCACTTTATATTTCACTAGATCTAAATTATTTTCACCCATTCTAATCCTTCAATCTATTCTAAAATTGATTCTAACACACACAGAAGTGTATATCATTACACTATTTAGAAAAAAAACATTTAGAAGGTAAGTTTGATTCGCCTCACTTTTGAGCTACCTGTCTAACTAAAAATGTTTTACTAATACGCACCAACTCCATAGGTAGGTACTTACAACTTTTATACATATAAACACATTTTATCTACGACTGCTTGGATAAAAACCTATTTTCAAATTCGTTTGAGTTAGGTAATTAACCCCATTATCTAACTCAGTTAGGTAATGAAATCAGATCCATTTGCGTTGTGTAATGAAATTCATTACGTAACTCAAATTTCATTAAGCAACGCATGTTTATCGGAAATAAATTCAAAAACAAAACAAACTTATAACCGTTTTATTCGAATAAAAAGCTTACAAAGCGAACAAGAAACATTACAAAAACTATTTGTTATAAATATTGATTACACATTACACTTTGATAGATTCACTCTCGAGGAGGTTACATCTGCTGATGTTTTTGTAATACTTCTAATTTGAGGCAGTCGAGATAAAATGTTGTTCAATATATCTATACAGGTGTGATAATGCATCGTTAATATAAACGGTGAATTTTTTAAAGTGCTCCTATTTTGTTGGACTGCTATGACGAAACAAACACACAAACTCTAAAAGAGTTATGAATTTATGCTAGTTTAAGTTGTCCAGTTTTTCTTTGTAGGTAGGTAATGGGGAGGTGGCCCAAAAGAAACCGTATGAGAACCGTTCAATAATTTTGTAAGAGTAACTCAGTTACACAAACTCTACTTGTTTCAAACGAACGTTTAATCGAAATATTGCTTCTTTCTCTAAATCAAGACAAAGATGGGTACATCGATATATACAGGAAGGCTTAGTAAAAATCAGAGTAGAATTCGAACAGCCCACATGAGAGATCTGGGAAAAATTTCATAAATTAGGGATATAGTCTTAAATGATCGCTCTGTTTCAAGGGACAGAGGTTATTTAAAACTTAAAGTTGTGTTCTTCTTCTATTATATAAAATAAACAATTTTTCTCATTTACATAGGCTTTAATTCGTGCTTTAAATCGGTGCACTTAAAAAAATTCACCCTTTACTTGTGTGCTTACACACTTATACTTACACTTCCACACACGTATATTAATGATGCGCTTATCCTACTTGTTTAGTAAATAACTATTATGTAACTCTCCTACTTTTAGAAATATTTTTCACCCCAACATTGTTCTCGGACTATGAGTATTTCCTAAGTGTCTCATAAAAGTAAGTTACACAGAAAACAAATATTCACTAAGTATTTACACTTGTTGGGTTAAGTACATCTTGTTTGCTCCTGGTGCTGTATTGATAAAATTATGCCAAGTTTATTAAGAATCAGGGGAGAAAGATCAATCATTAATTATGTGCTGGTGGAAACAGAGCACAAAAATGTTAAACGATATAAAAGTCTCAAGAAGTGCAGAAATTTGCCGTGAAATCCATTTGTAATGCAAAATGACCATATTGCAAGTTAAATGGTCCGCCCACTTTATCATTGGAATATAGGCAACCCATTAGACACCAATTTAAAAATGTCATTTACGTATGTATTGTTTATAGCAAGTCCTGCTGCATTGTGTGGTTGATTGTTTTGTCATCTGTCAAATTATGCAAGGTGTTTTTTTTTGTTATAATAAAGAATTAAGATTTAAAACTAACTATTTATTAAACATGATTTATAGACATGTGTATAATGTATTACTCCTTATTATCATTAGGTAATGTTACGGATCAGTTTAGTGTAAAATATCCTTAACACGCCAGTCGCTAATGTGTCTACAATATCAAGAATAGTTAGAAAATTTGCAAGTACAGGCTGTGGCACTACATGAAGGAAAAGATCAACGTAGAACAGTAACACATGAACTTGACCAATTAAACGTGGTGCAAGCCGTTGCAGAAAATAAAAATATCTCTACTAAAGCGATTATTAGTTTTATTACTACTATCGATTATTATAACACAATCATACAAAACGTAATCAATTAAATAAACTTCTTGTATTGTTCCGCAATCAGTTTTTTATTCTATAGAACATTTTTCCAAATGACTCGAAATTACATCACGCACATTTATTGAATTTTGCACTATTGCTTCTGAACTGGAAGTGCAGTTATTTATACCACTTCCATTTACCTACATATATTATTTTATTTTTTAAATTAAACAATAAATTATTTAGACAGAACTTTCTAAGACTTTGATGATTCCTATACTTCATGAAACGTTAGGTAGGCTTCTTAATGCAGTTTTTCTTAAATATTATCCACTGTTTCCCGGATCTTAGGTGTTGGTCAACGGATAATTTGCATGCATTTCAAGAATCACATACACAGCATCGACAATCTGTAAATACTTAGTGTGTTATTATGAACGGCAAGGTTATAGTACCAATATTTATATATGGTACTCTAAATAGTGCCAAATTCTTACATAAATGCAGCTAATATTAATTAATAGAGCCTGCATTCATTGTACCAGGGAGGTAGTTAATTATCTTTATGTCCTACCAATACATTAATTGAAATTAATGACTCTATTTTAAGGTATCTTAGATACAAAATAACGCTCCAGGGCAATTATTTTCTTCATAAGAACACTAGGGTTATTATGAAAAGTTCACAGTATTTGTTTCCATGGATACAACTTTATAATGCACCACTGTCACAATGAAAATTAATGACAGCTTTGCTAATGTCACAAATCTAACTTAGATCAGCTAACTAGATACTATATCATAGTAATTATATGAATTGAATTATGAATATGAATTAGGTAAGAAAATTGGTAGGACATAAAACCTTGAAGGCACCACGGGCATTATGAGCTAAGAGCCCGCGATTGTTGTACCTACACACCTCGGGCCAAAGCCCTCGGTTAGTACACTAACAATATTGGGCTCTTATTTTACTCATAATGCCCTTAGTACCTTAATAACTATAATGCTACATTTCCTATGTGGATTGAAAGACGGGGCATTATCAATTGGCCCCCGAGGTCTCCCGAATTCTTTCCAAATGACTTTTCGATGGGGGTTATTTGAAGAATAAAATTTATACAGTAAAGCCAGCTGAAAATATCGATATATTAAAAAAGAGATTAATTAATGAATGTCAAAACTTCGTTAATAATTCCATCTCAGAATTATCAATCGTTTAGCCTTCTGTTTGGAAATGCAAAGTGGGCACTTCGAGTTATAATACTCGTAATTGCTTGCGGCTATTCCTATTTCTTCATTTTTGTGTAATTCATTTTCGTTATTAAATAACTCTTTTTAACTATGAACGCGTTTTATTTTGAGGTTAACCTTTTTTTAACTAACTAGCTGGTAATGAATGGCCGCATTCAGACGACGCAACAAAATTGTAATTATTGTTAGACATTACCAAACTAATTACCTACTTTCATACTACACTAATTACTCTTTAATTTATTTTACTGACCTCATCAAATAATGTTTATTCATTCATTTGATCAAAATAATAAAAATAATTAAACTGCGGTTGTGCCGTCTGCATGCGCCCAGTGTATAATGTGTTGCCTATATTCCAATGATAAAGTGGGCCGACCATTTACCTTGCATATGATATCCATATTGCATTATAAATGGACTTCACTGTATAGTGACCATTACTTATTAATACTAAAAATACAAGGGCAAATTGGAAGAGAACTAAACAAAAAACAAGACACAACTAAAAGATTATCATCTGAAACGATAAGAACATACAAATTGAAAAACCAAACAATTGCGGCCAATTTTGCAGACAGATTAGACAATAAGCTAGAAGAAAACGTTTATAGAAGCCAAGAAAGAGAGGTTGACGAAATATTAAAGACGTAGTAATTAAAGTTGCAAAAGAAGTGCGTGGAACGTGTACGACAAACAACCAGAAGAAGCAAACAGCATGGTAGAACAAAGAAATACAAGCAGGTTAAAGTAAAGAAGAAAAAATAACAAAAGTAGGTATGTATGTAACAGAACAACGGTAGTAACAGCGAAGCAGAAATCATGGATAGAATTTGGTAAAAAAAACAGTAATGGAAACCAAAAGTTCTTATAAAGTACTAAAATCATTGAGAAGAGGAAAAAACTGGGCAAACAATGGTCATAAGAAGTGCAGACGGTAAAATATTAGCAGAGGAAAATAACAGAAAGAGTATTTTCAAGACTTTTTAGAAGCGACAGCAGATGGCTACGAAAAAAGAAATAGAACAGAAACTTTAGAAGTAACAGATGACGATGAAGGAGAAATAGCAATGATAGAACTTAAAGCGAAAATAGGCAAATTAAAAATGGGTAAACATCGGTCCAAGATCAAACTACATCAAAAATGATTAAAAGTTTGGGACTAAAAGGAAATAATTTGCTGTTAGGGATATTTAATAAATCATATAGAGAGAAAAAAATATACAAAGACTGGGAAGTAGGGTTAATATTACCAATTCACAAAAAGGGAGACAAGAAAGACTGTAACAACTAGCTTGGTATAATTTTATTGAGTACAGTTGTGAAAGTGTATGAACATATTATAGAAAATAAACTAAGAGACATTATAGAATCTACCCTTAACGAAGCGCAAAGTAAATTCCGAGAAGGCCGAAGCGTACAAGACCACATCTTCACCCTAAAAAAGATCATTACAAACAGCTTACACAAGAAAATGCATGTTTAGCCTACATAGATCTCAAAAAGGCAATTAACAAAGTACCACAAACGAAAATATGGGAAAGTCTAGATAGGGGAGAAGTAAGCAACAAAATGAGTAGTCATTCAAAACCTCTATAGGAATAATGTCAACTGCATAATTAGCTAAAACTTGAAATCGGAAAACTTTAGAACTAAAGAAGGATTAAGAAAAGGTGGTGTTATGAGTCGCTTGCTGTTGATTATATTCATGGACGACATAATAAGACTTTACAATAAAAATTAACTAATTAATTTTCTATAGACTACCAGAACTTACAAAGGGTCGAAATCTCAGAATGTGCACGATTTTAACGGGAAATGGAATGAAAATAAATAAAGACAAAACAAAAGTAATGGTTATTTCAGAAGAGCAACAAGAACGAAGAATCAAGTTGGATGAAGAAGAATTACAGCAGGTCAAGCAATGTCAGTATCTAGAATCTAGGTGTTATAATAGAAGAAATAGGAGAACAGAAAATGGAAATTCATTAAAGAATAGCAACAGCAGCCAAGATGTACCACGTATAAAATAAGAGCTTTATTGGTAAAAAAGAAGTTTCAAGAAAAACAAAGATGACTGTTTATAAAGTAATATTTAGACCAATTCTAACATATGGGTGTGAATCTTATATATTTAGTAATAAATGTTGTCATGTTAAATTTGTTTGTTCGATTTAACCACAATCCTTCGATCCTGCTACCACCTAGTGTGGCCAAAACTCAAAGAGCAGGAATAGGTAAATATTACAGCGTCAGAAGGAAACAAGGAAAAAGACTGGTCACTTCTTACCATACTTTCAGCAACGGCTGGTGATCATGAATGGTGTGTACTCGTAGATTCGGGGCCACAACGCATATGACCATAGCCCTCTCTAAAGAGGGTATGACCATTAGGAAAGATTGGTTACAGAATTTCACAAAAACAAACAAAAAAGAAATCACGGTGGCAAATAATAAAAAACTGTACGGTACTGGAACTGGTGATGTAATGGTGAACTTAAAATCGGAAACTGAACCTCGGACTATATCGGGTGTTATGGATGTACCGAATTTGAACACACACTTGTTTTTTGTACCTGTACATTCTAATGTCGACAGAGGTGCAAGTGTTGTTTTTCAAAAGTGGGCTGCAGAATGTTTCGAGAGGAAGGTTTTAAAATCTAAGGTGACTGAGTGGATACAGCAAGCAGTCACGAAGGAATTTATAAGCTGGACACGATGCAACATCGAGTAAATGCTACAATTAGTGCTGTGGATTCGTGAGAGTTATGGCACAAAAGACTAAGAAACGTCAACGAGAGATGCATAATCTTATTACGGAAAGGAATAGCAATGGTATGAATTATGTAGTTACTTTTAGAAAGCCCTGTATTCCTTGAATCAAAGGAAAACACGCAAGGAATCCGTTTAGCAATACTGGAGCGAAAAAGAAACGAAGAAGCTGGAACTTGAGCATCCTGACCAGTGTGGGCCAATGAGCGACATATCATGGAATGGGGCTCGTTATGTGCAAACTTTCATTGGTGACAAAAGCAGAAAAACGTTAGCATATTTCATAAAAGGTAAGGATGAAGTAAAAGACAAGTTTGTTGAATTCAAAATGCTTGTCGAAAATGAAAGTGAAATTAAAATAAAAATGTTGAAAACTGATAACGGTCGCGAATATGTTAACAGTGAATTTTCACCGCAAGTGGGATTCGACATCAGTAAACAGTTTCATATACCCTGGAACAGAATATTGTCGTAGAGCGGGATAACTGCAGGTTTGCAGCATGCTCCAAAACTCGAAATTAAGTCGAAGGTATTGGGCGGGTCCCATAACCAAAGCTGTAATGAACCTGGATTGTTCCGGAATTTTCAAATTTAATTTCAAATTCCTGCGACGGTTGCTTATTTAAACTTGGCCAAAATTCGATAAATTCAGTTTCAAACTGGTTGACTCCGGTAAAGCTCAGATGTCCAGGATCCATTCTACTCAAATGTATACAATACAGAAATAACACAGTGTATAATTAACTCGTATAATGTATTTAAGTATATAAAATATAATTCTTAGTTAAAGAAAATATTATGCACACACAATATAAAACAAAATTGTTTCTGCTGTTCCATGTTTCTGGACACTAGGAAACCCAAGCTAGGTTTGGTCCGGTTGCTACCCGTGAACCCTCTCAAAGAAAGTTCGAATGAGGTAGAAATGGATGCTCGCAGGCTTGAATGAGGTAGCTCTGAGGTACTCACAGACTATAGTTGGGTCGGAAAAAATGGCGTTGTTATTTATAGCTCACGGGCGGACAAATTCAATAGAGAAAGGTGTTTACGGTGTCTGTTATATTTACAGCAAGTGCATAAAGCCTGGCTGGACGTGGTACGTCCATTGTGAATAAGTTAGAACCACTCGGAATAATATAAATTGAACATTTTTAACTTTTACAAAGTCCGGCTCTTTGCAGCTAGAATCGCCGGTGAGCTCTGGAAGACCTCGGTCGGTCCAAGCTCCCGATAGGCTGGCTAATTTATCTGCGTCGAGGCATGTGGATTATACCGGCGGCCTGAAAGAATATTCTGGTAAACCGTGTTATATGTTAATTTCATAAAGAGGCTATGGCAATGATAGCCGGGGGAGGGGGGGATCAAGTTGTGTGGACAGGTGAAGGAATTTTACAGCAAGATGGGAATCAAGTCCACCGTCGCCAGGCAGGTCAGGAAGTACTAGGAAAGTATACCCAGAGCAGATAGTCAGAGGCAGGTTTAGGTTCAAGTCCCAAATGAGTTTAACTAGCTCCGAATTCACCTTTTATACTCTTCGGCTACCTCGTTTTCGAACCACTTCTAGAGGGGCTCGGAGAAGGAACTGCGTGGCATACCGCTTTACGCTGCATCCGCGCATAGCGGCTAATATCACCTCATCGAAAATCCGAATGCTATGGAGATGCGTGTGAAGATTGTAACAGTTTTAGCGTTACTATGCCGTAAAAGGTATTACGCCAGAGAGAGCCTGGTATAGTATAAAAGTAGATTTGAGTCATCTGAGACTATTTGGACGAAAGGCTTTTGTTCATATAACCAAGCAAGAACGCACACAGCTGGATACAAAATCAAAAAACTACATCTTTGTGGGTTATTGCGAGGATACGAACGGTTATCGTGTCATAGATCCACAGAATCCCAAGCGAATTAAAAGAGCGCGTGATGTAAGATTTATCGAGGATTTTGATTCTGGATCAGAGTCGATAATAAAAGACAGGTAAAAGAATTTGAGATACTACCGTTGGTTCCGGGGCAAGAAGCTGTTCAATTGCAACAACAGGTAGCAGCAATGTTCTCAGATCAAGTGGAGAACGAATCAATAGCTGAACTGTCTAGATATCTCATGAGGGAAAGGATAATGAAAGATTATTCCGATTATATCACCTATTTACCAAGCAATTATGGACACTAAACTGGAAAATAAATCGAAAACTGTTGCAGGGACATTCGGACATTCTCCGGAAATTATAAGGAATTATGGAAAGCAGGTATGAAAGAGGAAATTAATGCTTTAGAAGAGAATGGAGCCTGGATATTGGTAGATAGACCTGAAATCAAGACAATTGTAAAAAACAAATTGGTTTTTAAAATCAAGAATAGAGCTGATGGAAATACAAGTTGATATAAGACTAAAGGATTTACACAGCAACCGGGAATAGACAACGAAGATACCTTTTCCCCAGAAGTGAGGCACTCCACAAACAGGCTGTTACTCGCGTTAGCTGCAGAATTTGTATATTGATTACTATGTATTTACATTATTTGTGTACATACTTTAAGACTTTAGTCTATATTAAGCAATAAAAGATTTCAAGAATATTTGTAAGTTAAGTTTCACCCATGATGACATTAAAAAAAATAAGTTACGAAAGTATCTTGAAACTTAATGACCTATAAAACATTTGAATTCAGATTCAAAATCTCCGTAAAAAAGTTTATTATTATATGTTTGACCATAATATCATCAATTGTAAAACCTCGACACATAAATCTTGTATCAGGATGCAAATGCTTTAACATTAACTAAACTATATCATATGCCAATTCTGAAGTACAATAAAAGACTTAGTACTGCTGATGTCACACATCAACATAATTATAACACAAAAAGGGATATCGCATTACTATTACGCTCAACATCATAAAACTCAAAATAAAAATTAGTACAATATTCCCGCGAAAGCTAAAAAAAAACTTGTGTGCGGGCATTCTAAATAATAATATATATATTTGAGGTTCATTTACACAATTTACACAATACAATTTACAAACAAGAATAGTTAGTGGATAGGCGATACAAGATGCAGCCGGAACGCCCTTGGAGTTTATTTCAGTTTTAATTAAATATATCATGTAATAATTGTCCAGAATAATGTAATAACCAGTCACGAACACTTGCATTAAAGGCTCTGTAGATTCTTATATCTTTAATATTTAATGGCAATAAATTATATAATTTGAAATTTTGTTAACAGCTGTTAAATTATATTAGGCATTAGGAGATATTCAGCTACTTTAAAAAACAGGAACAATTACTGTGATTAAGTTATCAATTTCCCTAGTTGTTATTGAACCAAGGAGAATGATAACATACAGCAATAGTCAATTACATAAATAGTAAATTTTTTTATTCTAAAAAACATATTTAAATAGGAAATAATGTAACGTTTCGCAGTATTAATTTTTCTGATTCATCAGACATATGGTTTAATAATATTAAATATAATAAAAACATGTTTAATGATTTTCTGTAAGTAGAAAAACGCAAGAATTAGATTGGTGAAAGAGATATTCCAGTCTCACTTTTTTACCTGAAAATATTTTTATATGCATCTTGTAGTAGTTTATGGAAAATGTACATTTAAGTGTTTTAATTTAAACTGTTTTCTGTAAAGAAAAGGGCTTACATTAGTAAAAATCTATAATGCTTGCAAGTGTGAAGTATACTTACTTATTTAGTATGTTAATACAATATGGCAAGAGTAACTTCTCTCAGTTATTAAAATAAAGATGTTTGTAGGTATGTGTCGTATACTGTTTATGTGATACATAAAAACGTGCTATTGTGTTGATCCTTGATGTTGTGTACGTTTCTAAAAAGGGGGATATTAATGGTTGATATTCAAGTTAAGATTTATATTATGGATATTTTTTTTTAAGTTTAGCATTACCCTTTTTATTATATTTTTCTTCTTTGATATAATTGGCTGGGTAAGCAATTATAATTTCATTGCATATGATGAGGGTATGAAGTTCCAAAGTGTTTTAATTTGGGGTTAGATTTAGTAATAATTTATAATCTGTGAAAGAGGAGAATTAAAAACAGTTATAGGTTATATATTATAGCTAATTAGTAAAGAGTTACCTTTTTGTTTTAATTTTTCTCTCCTATTTTATTCGCTTGGTATGCATTTGTAAAATTTTTTGTTTACGATAAAAATTAAGTGCGTTTTAGTTTGAGGTTAATAAACAATTTTTATCTGTAAAACAACACTAGTATGTGTATTATGCTTTATTAATTTTTAAGGTGTTTTTATTTTACCTGTGTGAAATTGTTGAGGATCGTGATTCTTGATTTAATACGGTATGCATGTACAGGTGACCATGTGTAGTACGCCCTTTTTTATAATTTATTTATTTATCTACCAATCAATTATACTTGAAAGCTAGCTAGTAAAGCAAGAAACTCTTTTAATCTATGGCTGGGATCCCCTCTTAAATTCAGTATAGTGCGCGGCTGGCACCGTATTAATCTGACTGCGCGGTAGGTAAGTTAGAATACTGTTAAAATTTCTCACAGATAGGTTTTATTGTACAAGATGCGTTTTGAATTGAGTTACTAAAATGGATTTTATCAACATTCGATAAGGTAATAACTTAAATAATCCCGCTCTTCGCGTCACTGACAATCTTTTGTTTCAGCAAAATCCGCGGGTAAAATTAGGCTTTTGTTTTTATGAGCGTCGGTTCGGAATTACATAACCTCAACTTGGAGTTTTCTTAAAATGCGGACAGCGCCTTTCCTGTTGCCGTAAATCTTTGGAATTCTGATTGGTAATATCGCCTGCCGGATGCTTGTAACTTTTTCCCAGGTCTAACAGCGTTAATTATAGGCTAAACTCAGTACCTGGTTTGGTCGATCGCCTGCGGCTTGCGGAACCTGGTTTTCGATGTCTCGAGGCTGCTATCGGTCCCCTGGTGCTGGAACCCCTCGTAGATGGTTGCACACTGCTGCTCTCCGTCCTGGGATGCTGATCCAGTTGCCCCGATGCTTACTTTGGCTGGTCGCAGATCTCATACTCCTGCCGATGATGATCGGAAGGCCCCTTTTTAGGTTAAATAACTTTTTGTGCCGGATTTTTCTCAAACACTACCACAGGAACTAGGTAAAACACTGATTGTAACAGGCTGGTTTTTATTTAAAAATATGCAGATTTACTACATGAAATCTAATTTTATTCAGGAGCACAAATTCACAGCTTTATTACATTAATTTATTCATTTGTTTCTGTCTAAAAACCGTTAGTGACAATTGCCTATCTAAATGTTTAAAAACGGATATTAACTATGTTCAATGACACTACTTTTTAACATAAATTTCTTATAACCAATACATTTTACAAATGTCCTACATTTAAAATTATTGTTCGCTCATAATGCGTTTTAATATCTATTGGCGCCACTCTCACGTTTGTTTTTAATTAAATTGTCCTCACTCGCGCACTTACATTCATTAGCTTTTTTAAGAGTTAATAACACTCACTTGTTCCGCATCCTGTCGGTGTGATTTTTCTCTAAAAATTTTAACTGTCTCCATTTCCTTGCTAATTCTTGCATTCCCATTCAATCTAACAAACTGCCCAATCCCTTTTCTTCTAAGATTTTGCTCTTTGCTCTTTGCATGATTTCTTCATAGGATTCTGGCTTCTTATACCTTATATGAGATTGTTCATAAAACGATTCCTGTTTATTTAATTGAATACTACTCTACAATCTCTTACACTTAGCAACCTTTCTGTCATAAATTGAATCTAATCCGAATTGGCTTTAATTATGCCCAAACTTATTTAATTAATTTTTAAGATATCACACCTCAATCTGTGAATAAACGAGCTTTATTTCCTGCATCCATTATTCAAATACTTGCTTTTAATTCAAGCATCTGTCTCGATGCATTTATTAAATGATATTTACATTTTAGTCTCGCAGCTAAACAAATTACTCCAACTCTGTGCTTAGGTGAATCGCTTTTGAATTAAACTGCAAGCCCAGGGCTTAATACCATTGCAATATATGTTTATCCCATTTTAAACTAAAATGTAAAGTGATTCCCAGATACTTTATTTCTTCTACTTTCTGGATATACATATTACATTTACAGTTGTTGATATCACAATTATAAAGTGTATTTTAAATCGTTGAAAAGTTGGTAAACATTTTTTATAAGAAGTAAAAGGTAAGAATTTTGTTTTGGTTACATTTATTGTTAATAAAGTTTGCTTAAACCATTCACATATCTTAGTAAGGTATCTACTAACAATATTTTCTAAAACTTTCCAATTTTCTGCTTGATAGACTACTACAGTATCATCTGCATAGGATATCAACTAGCCCTCACTATTCATTATTAATAAATCATTTAAATACAATATAAATAGCAACAGACCCAGCACGGTCCCCTGTGGAACACCATATTTTACAATGTGGTATCACTTTTTGTATCATTCGATTGTACATACTGCTTTCGATTACTTAAGTAATTCTGTATTAATTAATTAGCCTTACCTAGAATACCTAGATTATTTAATTTAATTAATAATTTATTATAACTATGGTATCAAAAGCTTTGGCTAAATCAATAAAAACAGTTAAAGTTGGTTTGCTTTTATCAAAATTTTCATAAAGTGTTTTAGTTGACAAGGATATTGCATTTTGAGTACTGAGGTGATGCCGGAAACCGAATTGTTTATCAGAAAGCAGGTGATTATTATCTATGAATGACACTAGCCTTTGCTTAAAAATTTTTTCAAAGATTTTTCCAAGATTGGATATAATAGATATCGGACGATAGTTTGAAATTAATTCTTTATTACGGGATTTATATAAAGGTTTCACAATAGCTACCTTAAAATGTTCTGGACAGATACCCGTCTCAAATATGTTATTTATAATGTGCACAAGGGGCCGTACCACGTGCTCGGACATCCTACGCAGTTTCTGCGCATCAATCCCATCAAAACCAGGAGCTTTATTCTCTTTAAGAGTAAAAATGCAATTTTACTTTCGTTAGTGGACGTACAAAAATAGTTTCATCACAAACATTTTTATCAGTTTGTTCATTAATTTTAAAAAAACTATTTATAATTTTATTTGCCATATTTTCTGCTACATTTATGTAATATAAGTTAAACTCATTTGCAATTTCTTTCTTATTTGTTATTAGACTGTTTTCAACTTTGATTGATTTAATTTCAAAAGGTTTTCTATTTTTGTTTATTGACTGATTAATCACATTCCATATTTGTTTTGGATCTTTATAGTTTGTAATTTTACCTTCATAATAAAGTTTCTTGGCTTTACTAATTAAACTATTAATTTTGTTTCGGTAAATTTTATACTCACGCAATGCATCTTGATCATTGTATTTTTTGTATTGCCGAAATAGACTATCTCATTTTTTTATTGATATAATTTTTTATTACTTAAAATTTCGTTTAGTTTGGTATAATTTATCTTTTATGTTTTAAATATTTTTCTTTTTCCTTGAGTTTCTGATTTTGTAACCAATTTTAACAAAGTTGTAAAATGACCCGTAAAAGTTGTTTCTAATATAGGAATTATATTTGATTTATGCGCTTTAGATTTTAAGAAAATATGATCTAGACAACTTCCAACGCCGTTTTGAAATCTGGTACTTATGACTGTTTACACATGACAAAAAACCAAATTCACACAAATTATTCAGATAAACATTAACATAATGTGAATTTTGGAGGATGTTGATATTCATGTCTCCAACTATTATCTCTTCTGATTGATTACAATTTTGTATTAAATAATTCCTAAAGTTTTCATTAAAGTCGTCAATATTAGTAGAAGGCGGTCTATACAGAACAGCTACCCCAAATAATTTTGTTTTCATGTTAATTTGTATTCTTAAACATTTTATTAAACCAATGTTAATGGCCACGCAGTGGTTGGTTTGCAACTTTTACATTTCTTTAAATATTCATCTCGAACTAATCTATTTGAAAACTGAATTACCTATTATTGGATGTTTTCTTTCATTTTTGACTTCACTCGGTAAACCGCCTGAATATCAGCTTTGCTAATGTCAAGGCCTACATGTTTTCCCAAATTTGTAGTAGTATGCAACATATTTTCTCCATCAATTACTGGAATCCCGTCGATCTGCACTTTGTGATTTCGCGAGTATTGCCTATCCTCTTCTATATTTATATTAGATTTATGGAACGCTCTTTCTAATTTCTCGTTTTTAGTAGTCAGTTCTTCATAGTTTTGCCGACGAGAACGATTTTGTTCTTAAATAGATTTCATTAATGTTGTGCATTCGTCCATTTTTGTCGAGTAAAAATCAGTTGATACTTGAAAACTTTCCATTTTCTGCAATACGGTTTTA
This sequence comes from Agriotes lineatus, assembly GCA_940337035.1. Lineage (NCBI taxonomy): Eukaryota > Metazoa > Arthropoda > Insecta > Coleoptera > Elateridae > Agriotes > Agriotes lineatus. The sequence continues at coordinate 116,811,826 of OW679201.1, read as the reverse complement.
TTTTCGTCTTTAATTGCGCTCCTAATAACAGATGTTATTAAAGTTACCAGATCATGACGTATATTAAACGTTGAATTTTGCGCAATATCTTTGCTACGCCCAGCATCTGCATTAGATGTATTCTTATCTGTTTCCAAAGAAGCAACTTTTTGTTTACTCTAGAAACATTTCCAAGACAATTTATTTTCGGTTGATAATTTACGCCATGTTGTTTCTCGCACATTTCCACACACATAGTGCCACTTTTTGTTGCAGCTGCTGCATGATATAAACTCGTTATCGGAAGGCAGATTTTCAGAACACTGATCACATTGATTCACATTCATAATAGTGAGAATATGTAGACTTTAATATCCGAAATCTGAAACCTCACAGAGCACACGACACAAGCGTCCAACTCGTAGCTCGTCTCAACTTGTGTCTAGAGACTTGAATCTAGTCTTGAATCTAGAGATAGAATATTTCGACTTGGCAACAGCATTTTTAAAAGGTGAGCTAGAAGAAGAAGTTTACATTGAACAACCAGAAGGCCTGGTGGGTGAGAAGCAATTAAATAAAGTATGTCTCTTAAAAAAAGCATTGTATGGTCTCAAGCAGGCTTCCAGGTCCTGGAACAAGAAACTTCACACAGTGCTTAGTGAAATAGGTTAGAAAAGATGTGAAAATTAACCTTGTGTTTATGTAAAAAAAAAATAATGTTGTCTTTATTGCAGTATATGTTGATAATCTCTTAAAATTTTCAAACAATACACATGAAAGTGATATCCTTAAGAAAGAACTCATAACTAGATTTAAATGTAGAGAATTAGTGTAAGCTAAATATTTCCTAAGAATGAAAATCAATAAGGACAAGGAAAAAGCAGAGATTTATATCAATCAAACGTTGTATCTTAATTATGTACTAGTTAAGTTTGGTGTGGTCAACTGCAAACCAGTTGGTGCAGCAATAGCTTTATTTATTATTTATTTATTTATTTAAACAAAAATCCTTATACCTATTAAGTGTCGGATTGTAACTATATACATTTCATTTTACATTTTCATGTATTTTGTTTTTCCGGGTTTTCCAATCTTGCACTATTCTATTTATCTCACGCCACTGGATTCCCCGCTTGACCGCTGCTTGTTTTACTTGTTCCTCCCATATAATTCTAGGTCCGCCTATTTTATTTTTTCCTGGAATTCTGGCTTCATAGACTTATCTCGGTATTCTGCTTTCATCCATTCGGAGCAGGTGTCCCAGCCAACTCAGTTGCCTTTCTTCTATGATACTTCCTACTGATTTTATATTTATTTGCTCTATCACTCTTTCGTTTCTGACTCTATCCATTCTAGTGATTCCTTCGATTTTTCTTAGGAATCTCATTTCCATTGCCGTAATTCTACTTCTGCTTCTCCTCGACACTGTCCATGACTCACTGCCATAAATTAGCGACGGTCTTACCGCTTTCTTATATATTTCGGTTTTTACTCTTTTTGATATTTCGCTTTTCCCGAAGAATGAGTGTTTTAGCATTTTGTAAGATCTTTCGACCTTTCCTAGCCTCTCCATTATTTCGTTATCGGTTTTTCCATTGTCTTCTATTATTGTGCCTAAATAGTTGTAGCTATTCACTTATTCAAGATGTTTTCCTTCTTGTGTAGATAGTATCATGGTTATTGTTTCGCTGATATTTATTTCCATGTTGACTTTCCTAAGTTCTTCTTAGTGGCAATTCAGGTTGTTTTGTAGAGTTTTCTCTGAGTCTGCAACATTATCATGTCATCCGCAAATAGTAGTTCTCGGAGGGACACTTTTTTCATCTTACAGTTTCGTATTTTCATCCTTTTACACTTTTGTTTAAATATTTTTATGACATCATCAATAAATATGGAAAACAGTACGGGGCTGAGTACAAAACCTTGATTTAGGCCAATCCTTGTTTCCGGACTATATTTTTATTATTTTTATATATTGATTTTATCAGCTCAGTCATACCTCTGTTTACACCTCTTTCTTTTAAGCTTTTCCAAATATCCTTCTTCTTACTCTATCGAATGCTTTTTGCAGGTCTATACAACAAATGTGTACTTCTTGATTCTTCTTAAGCAATTTTTCCCCCAATTGTCTAACTACGAATATTAGGTCTTGAGTACTCCTTCCTCTCTGAAACCATGTTGTTCTTCTTCTAGGGTTGGTTCTAGCTTCTCTCTTAATCTTTTCTCTACTATTCTTGTAATTACTTTCCAGGGGTGTACTTGTCAATGTAATTCCTCGGTAGTTAGAGTATGCTTTCATTTCACCTTTCTTGTATAACGGTAGAATTATACTCATGTTCCAATCTTTAGGGGTTTTTTTCTTTTCTATAATTTCGTTTAGCAGGTTACGGAATTCTTCATTTGCTCTCTCTCCCATATGTTTTAGCATTTCTGCTGTAATGTGATCCTGGGCTGGTGCTTTACCGTTTTTAATTTTTCTTCTGATATTGTCTCTTCACCTTTTCTTCTTCTATTTCCGTCAGCTGTTGGAAGTATTTTTTCCATCTTTGAAGTATTTCTTTAGCTTCTGTTACTATCTTTCCTTTTTTATCTTTTATATTTCTTAGCCTTGGTGTCTTTTGTTTTTTCAGGTGCTTTAGCTTACTATAAAAGAGTTTCTGATTTTCTGTACAATTCTCGTTCATGTTGTGCACAAATTCTTTCCATGCTTCAGTTTTGTGTCTTTGATCATTTTTTAGTCTAAAAGACGAAGGAAGTATTGTAATCGCGAAAAAATCACCTTTCGAGATTTCTCCAGATCTTCACGTTTCATGGTCCCTAGATGACGAAAAACAGTTCCGTCTGTCTGTCTGTTGGTGGTAAAATTCAAAAACGATTTGTCGGAGGAAAACGATATTTTTCATACACATTTACACATATCTGCCTGGCCTGAAACCGAGAAAATTTCAAACGAATATATACAAGGTGAGCACCTTAAAAAAATTAAATTTTGTTTATTTTTCATTTAACTTAGTAATAGATACAAGTAATAACATGTACATAGCGCAGGCTTTATTCTTACCAAAAATGGGAGGCAATAGATACAGAATAAATGTTTTACGATACAAAAAGAAGGCACAAATTAGCGCGTTACTAAATATAGCTGCAACGCAGGAATTCGAAAGGTCGGTCCTCCGTCGCGCAGGTAAAAATTTGCCAGTGCCTTACAGTATCCCACAAAACGTTGGAGCTGCATGCACAGTCTGCCTACCGTTCGAATTCTTCCACCGGTAAGGTTTTCTTTGTATGAACATTTATTTAATTTATTAAAAACGTGAAGATATTTTTACTCCTAACTTAATATTTAATTTTCAAAATTATTTAGTGTCACAATGTCGACGAGGGAAGTTCTGAGTAAGCCCTTTAGAGATTTTTTTACTTCTGTTCTTGCTGTCTTGTATGTATTGTGGTCATCTTCTGATCTGGTTTGCAGATATTTCTTCCATTTTCTCTTCTTGTCCTCTACTTTTATTTGTATGACTGTTGTCCACCATTTGCTTTTTTTATAGTCGTGTTAGTATTTTTGGTTACACCGCTACTATGTTTTGCTGTCTCGAGTATGTTTTCTTTGAATTTTTCTTCGACGTTTTCCTGGTATACCTGCTTGATGTCTTCTTATTTTAGTGTGTAGCATTTGATTTTTTCTTTTGTTACTTTTTTTTTTCTAATTGTTTATTTATTATGTTCATTTTGAGTTTCATTTTCAGCAGATAGTGGTCGTTGCCTATTTCTGCGTGTCTTTTTACTTTTACGGCTTTCATCTTTTTCCAGTTCTTAGTATTTATAATAAAGTACTCTATGATCGATCTTTCATTTCTGGATTGAACTTCTCTAACGTATTTGTGTATATCTTTGTGCGTGAACTGTGTGTTCGTCATGACGAAGTAGTAGTATATTTCCATTGTCGTTTTTCGGGATCGAAAATCACATACACAGTGAACAGTTGCTGTGTCAAGCACAGAAGCGGAATATATGAGGCTAACATAATCCGCCAAGCAAGGTTCAGAAGGTTGCTACAAGAGCTACCTACTGCATAGAATAAAACACATTGACATTAAACATCATTTTATTGGAGAAGCAGTTGATAGCAAACAAATAAAACTTGTGTATTTGTCTATTGATAAAATGTTAGCTGAAACAACGAGCAAAGTTTCAGTGGCATGAAACATAAATTAAATTTTGGGGTTACAGCTCTTTTTGTATTTAAAATTAGTAACTTGGAAATGAAATCAGCTATGTTAGTATTGTATTAGCTTAGCTACTTGAAAATTCTATATGAAAAATAAGTTTGAATCCGAACTCTGTATTGTCAAAAACACATTAAAATTTTATTTAAAAGTTAATTATAACGTTTCGCTGGTTATACCAGCTTCGTCAGAAAAAATAAATTTAAGATACAAGCCTTTTGCAGTAATTAATCTGAAAGCTTAAACAACAAACAATTAGACAATAGGTGAGAGAATAAACCTCACTTTTAATACATACCAGAAAAAACATATCGTAACTTCTTGATTAGGTTCCAATTACTTCTTTTTGTTTAAAATTGAAAATATAAACGTTTCTTTTGCCTTCAAAACTCCCACTTTGCCAATAAGTATTGAAATACAAGATAGGGTTGTGATTTTTACTGTTATATTCGTATGATTTCTTTATTTTGCTAAAAGACAGATATTAAAACTTAATAGAGATCGGTTTTTGTTAAAAGAATAGTAATCACCTTTGTAGTTTTTGTCGTTTTTCCATTTTAAGTGTATTTTCTTTTTATTCCACTTTATATTTCTTGATTTTTAGTAGCAATTTTTTTAAAATAACATTAATCTTCTTATTAAGCCTCCACAATCAATGTTGTATTTTAAAATATTGATGTTCCCTCTTTAAGTGTTCAGGTTTACGTTTGTTTCTTATGCTGTTTATTGAAAGTTGACTAGAAATTAATTACTGTTAATTCCATTAAGAAGTTTTTGTTTATTGATTAAATCCCCACCTTTAATTTTCAGGAGCACTTGGATTAAAGTGAAATCATTTCACACGGAAAACTTGTATTGGTTAAAACTTAATTTCTTTGATTGTGGGACATAAACTGTAATAATTAAGGAATTTTTATTAGCAAACATATTTTTCGTATTGTAAGATATGTTTCTCAAGTCTTTACCTGGCTTGTCGTTTCAAATTTTTAACTTTATTGGACATTACTTTTCTGCGAAAACTTTTTTTTAGGTTATAAGCGTTTTTTTTTTAAATTTTCCCTGTTTGGTACATCTTGGTGTATTTATTTGTAATGTATTCATTTAATGACTGTGTTGTTGTTAACAATTCCTTGTATTAATTATAGTTCAATCGGCATAGTTTTCCAGAATTTATCAAGGCATGGTTTAATGACCTTCATATTTTATTTCGGGTATGGTTGTTGGAAAAATTCCTTTTGATAATGTAAGTTCGGCCTTCTTTGTTTTAAATTTCCTGTTACAGAGAAAATCTTCGTTATTATTGTAGTGTTTTTATTTGGATTACTTACTTTATTTAGTATTAATTCTTCGGCCATTAAAATTTTTACGTAAAAATTTTAATGGCTGCTTGACCATCTTTGTTCAAATTTCGGACCAAATAATCGCTGGTATAACCAGCCAAACGTTATAATTAACTTTTAAATAAAATTTTAATGTGTTTTTGACAATACAGAGTTCGGATTGAAACTTATTTTTCATGTAGAATTTTCAAGTAGCTAAGCTAATACAATACTAACATAGCTGATTTCATCTCCAAATTACTAATTTTAAATGAAACATAAACTTTGTTTGAGTTTGTTAGACTTGGAATTGAAGGATTATAAGGGAAAGTGTTGTGAGTCATGTTATTAAATTTGCTTCTTCGAATTAACCATAATCCTCTAATACTTGCTGCCATCGAGTGTGTGGAGTTGTAACACAACAGTTGTTAGCTTAGCGAGTAGGTCAAGTCTGAGTTGGTTGCAGTCGATGATTTCATACATAAGTGTATAATTAAAGCCAATTAAAATTGTGCGGAATTATTTAGTAGCTAATAATAAAGATAAAAGTAAAATGCAAGCAATGGATATAAAGTATCTACGAAAAGTCAAAGGTACTTATAACATGAAGAGAGAGGATACGAAACCAAGAAGTCAAAGCAGAGTTAAAGATACAATCTGTACTTGAGTTCAGAGAAAGCAAACTGCTAGGTTGGTGAAGGCACCTGCAAAATATGACTAACGAACGGCCATTTAAACAAATTTGGGAAACAAGAATATCAAGTAAAGAGAAAGACAGAGATCGAACGAGACTTGAAATGATGTTGGAAAAATACTCAGAAAAAAAGGAAAATCATGGACAGAGGCTAAAACACTTTCGAGAAATAAGAAAGAATGGAGCAAATTTTTACATATGTTCTAATTGTTTGAAATTGTAAACCAATACACTGTAAGGTAAAACGGGTATTCGATTATATATTGTAATGATAGGTCCTAAACTAATAAAGGGTTTAGTAAAAATAATAAATAAATCAGGGCAAATTACCACAATTTATAAATTAACAGTGTTAATAAACTATTCTGTGTCAATCTCAAGACCCAATAAAACTATGTACCTAATTATTTTCAAAATAAATGGTCTATTTTTCTTTCTATTTTATTAATTTGCAATGGAATAAAGTAAAGCTCCGGTCTAGCATAAGAAAAACTCTTTTCCAAAGGGGTAGGTTCAAGAATTTGTATTACAAATACTTGTGTGTATGACAAATTAATTAGTATGGGAATTGCTTAAATTCGTATCTGACAGCTTTAACCTTAAAACTTCCTGTAACCACAAAGATGATCTGCACATATAAAAATTTGGGTAATTATAAATCAAACACTAAAAATGTCAAAAATCACATAAGGTAAAATATAATGCACATTATGTGACGTAATTTCCGGCTAACCTGGTTTGTTTCAGTAACGCAAAACGACGTGCGATTTGCATTTGGATAATTTCCTACTAAATCTCCAAATATCTGCATTTCCTGGGAACGTCACTTCGATCACCCGAATCTGGGTCGATCTATGCAGCTGGAACCACGTTCACAACCTCGTACAATGATTAATCTTGATGAAACCCAAAATTTATGGGTCTTCATCAACGGGTTCCCTGTGAATTTTACCTTGCAAATTGGGCTTCCTTGGCTGGCTTCACACAATGAAAGGACGCCACAGCAATTACGAACTTGGTGATAGCTTCTTGCTCCAAATTTCTGCACCCAGACACTCACGACAGTATGCTCTAAATGTTGCACGTTCTATTCTTGCTGGCCGATGCATCTGTCTATTGGAAAAGAGGCCCCGATGTCGGACGTACTTGGATGATACCCCCCGCAGAGCTGATTCCTATTCCCTGGGATGTGTGACCACGATGAAAATTACACTCAAAGATACTCTGCACACTGGTGAATATGAAAAACACTTTTTGGCTGCCAGATAACTCTTTTATTTTTAAATTTACATGGAACTGGGAGGACCTATTGCACCCAATATAAATTTTACAAGGCTTGTTTTGTTCTTTTTTATTAACAATTGACGGTCTCGTATTTTAGTAACATAGATTTACAATTGTTTTATGAAATAAGTTTTGGTTTAATTGGATGTTGATCCATTGCTGCCTTAAGTGGGGTTGGATTTTAATAATAAATGTAAATGAAGAACTTGAAATCTTCCCCATAAATGTATTTGATTTACAAAAGGTTAATAGATGATAATGTGTGTATGACTAGTTTCGACAAAGTGTCATCATCAGACGTAACATTTTAAGGGCTAAGGGTAACAATAGTTAAGTTAGATGAACATCTGGGGCCTGAAGGGCAAATTAAAAGTTACAAACTTTGGATGGCATTTCGAAAAGAATGTAACAAATATCATAACATGAATTAATTTAACCTAAGCGATTAACCACATCTTTAGGAAACCATTATAAAAATTTGCTTTGCTTTGTAGGGAACAATATATACAGAAATCAATATTAGTTAACAAATTTAAACTTAAATTTTCCCCTAGAGGGTGATGAACTCCCATAAATCAGAGGCCAAAGGCCCACATGTGGGCCTTTCGCCTGGTTAATCGCTTAGCTTAAATTAATTCATGTTATGATATTTGTTACATCTTTTCGAAATGCCATCCAAAGTTTGTAACTTTTAATTTGCCCTTCAGGCCCCAAATGTTACTTGCAACTTCATCTAACTTAACTATTGTTACCCCTAGCCTTTAAAATGTTACGTCTTTTGATGACACCTTGTAAATCAAATAAATTTGTGGGGAAGACTTCAAGTTCTTCATTTACATTTATTATTAAATTTTGGTTTGATGTTTTCACTTAAGAACTAAAGTTTTGATATGTTTTTTTAACTTGGGAGCTAAACTGTATATTTCTTGGAAATTGTCAAACAGCACTTTTACTCTGCTTTTAATCACTTTCAGATGTTTATTTTAGCACTGCACAATGTCTGTGTCTTTTGATAGGTAGCCTAATTGCTCTTTGCCATCTTTACTTCTCCGTACTGCTTTGCATCGTTTCTTTACCAGTCAGTTGTCTTGCCCTTTGTTGGTGATACAATTTTTAATCATAACGCTCATATAATTTCTGTAACTACACAAACCATCTCTGTATTATATTAAAATTCATATCATTGTATCGATTTTATCAAACTCAAATCTATCAGCTACATAAATTAAGCTGCGCTTGCCATTCCGAACACCAATTATGAATGAAACGCTGAACGTAATCCTCTTTATTCTGCCTTATCTAATGCTAACCATTCTCAATCAACTGATAGTTACTGCTACTCATATCACTTGCACTTATTTGTGTAAAATATTTTATTTATCTTGCTATAAATAAAATATTAGTTCTGTGCTCACTTTGAAATTCTTCATTCTCCTATTAGTTAGGCAATCAGAATTGTTATGGGCAGTAAACCATTGCAATATATATGTCGTAGGCCTAAAGCAAATGTAGCCAATGATTATTTGCCTAGGCATATGTTAAGCGTCTTGTGCAAAAAGAACACAATGCCGTCTGAACGCAACGCCGACCGAAGACACTAAGCTGAGCGTGAGCACAACACCGGCAATGGAAGTGAAAAAAATTATCAAAGACTGCAATTAATCTAAACAAACTGGATTGAGACACATTATCTTTGTCGAATTTCGTTATATGACTGACATTTTTAGGCAAATGATCGTTTGCCTAAATTTGCTTTATGCCTGCGACATATATACCGGCTGTTAATTAAGTACGTACACAAACTTTTAAGAAGTGATTCCTTGATTAATTCAGGGTGTTAAAGTTACAAAAAATATTTTGTCGAATTATTTGTTAATTAATATTAACAAGACATTTCAACTACACTACTGTAAGATAAAATAACATTTTGGAACATATCCTAAATTAGTAATAACTACTGTTAAAAACTAAACACCAATATTTTGTTACAATAACTGTTGGAAATGACCTGCTTCACACTCAATGCTACCCGCCTCACCATTGACTGGCGAACTCTTTCGAAAATACCCGGTGTATTTATGAATAATGACCAAAAATACGTTTTAACAACGTCAAGTTGTTTAAGAAAACAAATTACTTCAATTATTTTTCAAGGAACAACCTTTTTTATGGAAACCTTGTATCTTAAAAACGGAGCCATTGTGGATCCATGCTTATGAGAACTTTTTGCTTTAGAATTATTCAAGAAATCATCTCTTAAAGTTTATCTATGTACTTAATTAACACCCTGTATATAACTATATATTCTTCTTCTTCTTCCCTCAGCCTTTATTCGTCCACTGCTGGACATAGCCCTCCTCCAGTTGGCTCCATGTGTTTTTGTTTCTAGCAGTAGTTATCCATTGTCTGCCTGTGATGGTCTTGACGTCGTCAATCCAGCGTTTTTGGGGTCTTCCTACACTCCTCTTAGTTAGACGTGGTCTCCAGTTTATTAATCTTTGCGTCCACCTTTCAGAATCTTGCCTTGCTGCGTGACCGACCCATTGCCATTTTAGTCTAGCTACGCGTTCCACTATGTCTGTTATTCCGGTTCTGATTCGGATGTCTTCGTTTCGGACTCTGTCCCTTCGGGTTATTCCCAACATAGCCCGTTCTGTCGCTCTTTGTGTTACACTTAGTTGTTCCATGGTCTTTCTTGTTATGGCCATTGTTTCTAACCCATATGTAGTTACAGGTAGTGTACAACTATCGTATACCTTGCGTTTCAGGTTCATGGGTACTATATATTAAGAATCAGTTACATTATTACTTTTCAATAAGACGCAAGAAACAAGTACTTGCCTCAGATTTGAAACTGTCACTCAAAAGCACTTGCTTTTCATACTTTTGAATTTGAGTTTTCGTCTGTTTATACCTTAACTCCAGTTATTTCTTGCTATGCAATTAAGATAATTTGTTACCCTCTCTCAATTATTTCCATTTTTATAAAAACAATAATTATATTATTCACAACTAATACAGTGCATACTTAAACTAACTTAAGGATTAACTAAAAAATTATTAACAAACTCCCAAAATTGTTATATAATATACTGTACATTTGTTTTTGCGATTGTAGCATTTGCTATCTGATAGTCATTCCTAAACAAAATGCATGATCCCTAGGATCTCCCCAGCCACCATACGCCGTTGCCCGCTTGCTATGATCAATCTGGAAACTCAAAGTAAGGTTTGAAGGATACAAGTGGTTTTTGTCGGCCGCTTCTGTGATCATTCTATGTACTTCAGCTACCACTTCCGATGGGTCGCAGTCTTTGGATGCGAAATGCATTCCACTAGAAATTAAAAAACAATTCTAAAGTAAAATTTTCGTCCGTCAAATCACTATAAAAGCATATATTTACCAAGTCCCCATGTGAAAAACCCTCGGCGTCGCTAAAATCATAGCTGCAGTTTTTTCCATGCACATTGTGAAGACGTGCTGCAGGGAAAAATCCCAGTTGTAGTCGTCGAAAACACAAAAGTCGTCTCTACAGTCGACCATTTCTGCCCAAGTTGAGCGATTGAAGGCAAATCCCATGTTGCTGAACTGACTAATTACCATAGCCTGTAAGCAATTTGCACTTAGTTTTTCAGTTCCTCTTGAAACTTATCCAAAATCGATAAAAATTAGTTATATCAACCATATCAAGTCGACTAACTGAATTTGAAGTGTAAGTAATAATAAATGGTTTTGTTGAAGAACAAGGAAAAACAATACGAGTAAAAGCATCTGGTTTTGACGAGATCACATGTGAAATGAGGGTGATAGATGGAATTGAAGAAAGACAAGAAGAGCTAATGAGTAAAATTAATGGAAGTAATAAAGACAATGGGAATAGAACGACACTTCAACACAAGTGGAAAATTTCAGAAGATTAGGAAGGTTTTGTGAAAACAAACTCAGGCTGGTATTGATTGCTTTTGATAACTGGAGAAAGGATATGAAATTGCTTGAAATGAAACAAACTAAAAGTAACTAAGTTTTGGTTGAACAATACACAAAATGAACAGGAGGAAAGGCTCAGCATCTTATAAGACATATTAAGAGAGCAAGGCAGGAAGAGTGACCAGTCAGTGCCCCATTATTTTTGAGACACCCAGTATAGAATCAAAGCCAAAGTAAAAGCCAGTCAAATGGATACTTAACAAAGAATTACTAAGGTATATAAAAATGGAAAAAATATGCTCAGAAAAATTGCAACGAAAATAGCAGTGTGGGGTGTCAAAGCTATGCTGGAAATAGAAAAAAAACAAAGTATAGCTAATCAGTTAAAGAGACATAAAGTGGACATCACAGCACCGCAGGAAGCAAGATGGGTTGGAGGCGGAGTAATACATAAAGAAAGGTACAGCGTCTTTTACGGTGGTGAAGGAAAGCAAGGCAGAAATGGTGTTTGTCGCAGAGAAAAATGTAGAAAAAAAATCCTGAATCTAGACCATTAGATGGGCGAATAGCAAAATTAAAGATATGAAACAGTAAAACAAATTTATAAATGTATGCGCACCAATAAAAACAGTGCTATAGAATAAAGGGGGAAGCTGTATTAAGGGGTATAAATATGCTAAAATTAATTCCAAGACACGAGGAAATAATTGTCATGGATGATTTCAATACCCAAGTAAGAAAGATTATCCAAAGCAAGTGAGTGATATAATGCATGTAGCTGTTGTATGTTTTAATTGGTGGGGGCAACCAGAGTGGTTGTTTACATATGAAGTAGAAAAAATAACTTGAATTTATAATCGGCGATAAATAATCACGTTAAGGGTTAAATTCCCATTAATTGTGAAGAATAATAATTGAATATTTGATACGTAATAGCAATATAGTATTCTTTACGATCAAATTGGACTGTGGGTCACAAATATTATTCAAAATAGAATTCAAGATTGTTTGAAGCCATTTAAAGTGGTATTTCACTTCGAAACCAGTAAAAAAGTGCAAGTGAGTGTTTGTAGTATTCTGTTGAACTGTCTATCCACATAATAAGAAGGTCAAAGAGCTGCAACGAGTTTTTATTTGGTTGTGAACAACCAAGGAGGTGTTTGCTGACTAGCATTCAGTTAGGAGCTGGGATAACACTCAGGTAGAAGAGATACTATCAGAAGGTTAGTGTACATTTCTTCATTAACATTAAGAAGTATATAGCAAGTTTGGTGCGGCAACTCATTTAAATAATTGTAACTATATATTTAAAAATTAATTTAGAATTAGTTTTCTAAATTTTAATAGTGATTCGAGTACTCGATGTATTTTGGTCATTATAGTTTGAAATTTGTATTTTTGGATTAGGATATTTTAGAAGCATAATTTAAATCAAGTTTGGATTTTTAAACATTTGATTAAAGTATTGTGACAAAATCTATCAAATTTTTGTAATGTCAGACCAAACTTTGAAGCGATACTAACAAACTGAAGTATTGAAGAATTTTGTGTAATACCTGAAGAGTGTATTTGATTAACAAAGTCAAATAATTATTATATTTTAAAGTAATTAAGTTTTCAACTACAATAAAAAGTTGCTAGTTGAACATTTACTCATCCAGCTGGAAGCAAGGATTCCCATTGCTTATTAAACTGACTAGCCGAGGTATTAAAACACTAGAATCACATGACACATGACATAATTCAAAGTGTCAAATTGAGTTATGAGATACGTCAATTTCGATTTATTTCATTAAGAAGTAAGATAAGTACTTAAGGAGCTATACGTGATACTGCTTCTTGTTAATAATAAAAGGGTATATTTAACTTAATATTAATTGTAATAACACCGCGAGAGAGTGGTATATTACAAAGTTAGCTTACAACGTGAGACTGGGAAGTAGATATTTTATAAATTTAATTCACAACGTGGGTGAGAAGAAGATATATTATAGTGAGAAGCATACATTACAGAAGATCATGAATGGCCATGGCCACAGCCTGTGTGAAATGGCAGAAGGAATGAATCTGTAAATAATAATTACAAAATTTTAGCATCCTACACTTCTACAGAAGCGTGGAAATAGCCAAATGGGAAATAAGAGAAGCAAATTGACTATATAGTAATGCATAGAAGTAAGATAAAGAACTAAATGCAACAGCATACTGTTGTACATGCTGACAGAGATCACTACCTGCTAGCATGAACAATAAACCAGAAAGAAATGAGAAAAATATAAAAGAAAGATGGTAAAAACGAATTGCAAGAAGGAACGATAAATAATTACCAATAAATTACCAGATATAGTAGTAAGCCTGTGGAAGAAGATAAAGGGACTCATCGCAGACTCAGGAGGAAAATGGATAGAATATCCAGAAGAGGGAGAAAGTAGTGAGGACCGGTACGATGGGGAATGTGAAAAATCAACAGCAAAAAAAATTACAAAAAATTTTATGGCAAACACAATTGAAGAAGAAGATAGCGAAGAATGCAAATCAGCATGAAATGCAGCTTACAACTTCTGCGACAGAAGAAAATTGCATGGTCAAACAAGAAGTTGGAAGAAATTGAAAAGGAAAGTAAAGCACCAGTAGCACCAAGGGGCATAAAAATGAAGAAGTAACAGCAAAATATGATGACGAAGAAAGTATAGACATGGAGCAAGCACTTCTATGACTTATTAAATGGAAGAAATGCACCAGCAACCAGTGGGAAAACAATTAAGAAATGAGTAATGGAAGAAGAAGCAGAAGAAGAAATGGAGGTGCCAACGTTATAAGAGATGAAAGAGGCGATACAAAAGCAAGAAATAGTAAAGCAGCAGGTACATAACATAATAAAAGATTTATTGAAAAATGGCGGAAGATAAACTTCAAAACCATCAGTTGGAAGAGGAAAATATGGTAACTACAGTGTGTCTAAAAAAGAACTACATCTAGTGTGCTTTGAATTTCCCATACAAACGTAAAATGTGCCGCTCTCGCGCGCTACTGTTAGCTAGTAGTAGATCTAGTAGACGGAAGAATAACATAACCTCAACAACAGTCTTTGTTTTCAAAATTTACTTGTGGTTTTCGTTTACTTTTATGTATATATATTTTAACGCATTATTCAACAGCATGAATATCGTAAGAAGTAAGAAAACCTTTATTAAAAATGATTAATCCTCATTGTTTTCCAGAAAATAAAAAATATGTCTCAAATACAGAACTTAAAAGTAATGGAAGGAATATAACTTAATAAACTAAAGGTAGCCCTCAGAAAAGGGTTAATTATTGACTACAACAAGTGCTCGAAGTGTCCACCATTTTGCTGGATACACAATGCTACTTGACGTTTCATGTTGTCAAAAATGTGGAGGTGTTACATTGTTGCATTTAATTCTAATCCACTCCATCAGCTCTTCCAAGTTATTAATCCTTTCTTTGTAGGCCTCATTTTTAAGATGTCCAAAAATGCAGTAATCTAATGGAGTAAGGTCAGGTGAATTTGCTGCCCAAACCCCTCGACTAACTACTCGATTGGGAAAAAACTGCTCGAGAAATTCTAAATTTTTCCTTGTCGTATGCGCAGTAGCCCCGTCCTGCTGAAAGTAACCACCATTAAATTCATCGGGGTGCAGTTGATCCAAAAAGGGCACTAATAGCTGTTCTCGATAACGTTGACCGTTTATGGTGTTATGAAAAAATATTGGTCCTATGATCCTACGACTTGACACAGCTAACCATATTCCAACTTTAAGAGGATGTAAAGGAGTTTTAACATAGTTATGTGGATTATCGACTGACCACATTCTGTAGTTCTGTTTATTTACAAATCCACTCAAATGGAACCACGCCTCGTACTAAAAAAACTTAAATCAAGAACATCGTTGTTGTTTAAATTTTCTTGGAAAAAGTTGCAGTAATGTATTCGACTAGCATGGTCCCTTTGTCGAATTTCATGTACAACAGACACTTTATATGGATGCATGTGCAGTCGCTTCTTCAAAATGTTGTGAACAGTACTTCTAGTGACATCTGTCTGAGCTGAAATACGACGCACTGACATTTTTGGGTTTTCTACGACAAGAGCTTCGACATTTTCAATAATGTTTGGTTCAGTAGCTGGCCTTCCGGTAGACTTGCCTTTTTCTACACTTCCTGTCGCCCGAACTTTTTCAACAACGCAACGAATGTAGTGCAGCAAAACAGTTTCTTCAACAATTCTGTTAGGAAACTGCTGCTTACAAGTCGCATAGGAATATTGCCATTCCCCATTTATTAACTGCCCTGATCGAAAATATGCCTCAATAATAAAAATGTTTTCTTGCACTGTGTACATTTTGTATTGTATTAACAAATATCTTATAATTAAAACTATTTGAAGTGAATATTTCCTTTTTTTTTGACAACTAATTAATGACAGCTCTGGATAATGCAATACCAATAACAATCTAGTGGCACATAAAAATATACATGTAAACACATTTCACAGGTAACTAGATGTAATTCTTTTTTAGACACTCTGTATAATGTTGCCAAAAGAGTAGAACAAAAATATTGTAATTCCACTATACGGTGAATAGGAAAATTGAACATTACTGAATAGGACGCCCTAAATGAAAAGCTGTAAGTATTAGCAGAACAAACCCATGTATATAATAAAACAAATGACGGAAGAACTGGAAAAAGCAACATAGACTTTGAATTTGTGTTTGATTCAGTAGACAGAAGAAGAATTCCTGAAAATCTTATCAGACTTGTCTCTATGACATTGTAACATAAAGAAGTGACTAATATGGAGGTAATAATAAAGAAAGCGACACTAAGAAAACCGAAACTAAACTTATCTTATCGGCTTTATCAAAGTCAGCTCTGTCCAGGTAAATAGCTTCCCCGTTGTCCGCCAAAGACAGGATCTTGCAGTAGTCGCAATAGTTTCTTGCCGCCGATTCCATGAGCCTTAAGGTAGAAATAAAGTCATCCACGAGAAATAAATCCTCCTCTAGGAATAAAACCAAGCCATCGTAGTATCTGGTGGCCCCCATATTGAAAACAGCGTTAGCCTTCCACCACCAGTGATGCTTCACCTGCACGGAGCCTGGGGATCGGTACTTCCCCCGATTGTCAGGGTATAACGCGTTCTTGCATGATCTCTTAATTGCCCTGAAATGTCACAATAGTGAATTATAATATTTCCTCTACACCATTTCCATGATATACAATACTTACTCTTCTTGAGAAGTATCGGCAGAACAGTCTTGCGGATCTTTTCCTGGAAACACATTGGGATACATTTGTATGGAGTATGGATAAAAGATCTGCATGACTTTGCAAAAGTCGATTTCTCTTATTAAATCATTAATATCATCGTCGTAATAGTCGTGTGAGAATATGAGAAAAGCCTTCGAGATTCCTTTTGCTACTTTAAGGCTACCTATTAAATATCTGAGATGATGTAACCTGTTGTGAACCTAAAATGTATCAGATTTAAAAATCAAATGCCAAAGCCTTTACTGAGAATGCTTGCAATCTCATCGTCATGTGAAAGTCTCACTTTCTCTCAAAATTGAAGATTATAGAAAAATCATTACCTGTACAAGAATGACCAACGAATCGTTCCCTAATTGTGGAAACTTATTCTCATTGTATATTCTTTCTTCCCGATTGATAGTCGCTACCCTGTGCTTCATTTCGTTGATTTCTTGGAGTGATAGCGGTTTCGACACTGGTGTAAATATGTCTTGATGAGCCTCTGTCACATTAGGTGTTGTTGCAGTCCTGTCTACAGCCATCGTGAAGATAATGAAGGACCAAATGAGTGCAGAAAGAATGAAAAGAAGAAAAAACGTTCTATACCACAGCCTTCGAATTCGACTGGTGTATCGACCTGCATGTTTCCTCATTGTGATATGGCTGAAATTGAGAAACAGTTCATAATCTTAATTTAATCGAATAAAATGGAAAAACTAATAGCTTATGGTTACAATTCGAAATAGAAAGATTTGTAACTGAATTATATGTGGCGAGGGCTTCAACCAATTACATTTAAGAATAATTATATCGATTACCTAAAAGGTAATGATAATAACAACTTGGGAGATTAATATCACCGAGTTGTTTAACTAATATTTTGAAAAAAAGCTCATGTTAAGTAATTCTAGATAATAGTTCTCCATAAACAAACCATGAAATCCATTTAATTGTTAAGGCTCAACATAGTTATAGGATGAAGTACTCAGTATTCGTATCAAGTATCATTCGTAGACAAAGTTAATGCAGGAGTACAAGGAAAACTCTTGAGTAAGATGACATAGAAGTCAAACTGTAAAAAATATAAAAGAACAATAATTAATGTGGATTCGCCATAATGGGAATAGGATATGAAAATGAATGTTTAATTGCTTTAAAGGTTTTCGACAAGCTTGAATGGAGGGTATGACCGTGGTGCATATAAAATGTTGTCCTACATACTAGTGTTTCTTAACTGCCTAAATATTTATATCATGTACCAGAAAGCTTGTGCTGGATGATCAACTATTGCCATATACGTACTGAGGTGCGCAATTGGCCACAAATGTGACACCTACGATGAGCGGGCGTTATGAATTATAATGCCCGTTCATAATGACCTGTGGCTGCTATGGACTTATTTATATATTTCACACCACAGGTATAAACAACAAATAATGTACTAGTAAAATATAAACATTATAAAACTCTTTAGGAGACTAATTAAAACAGCAAAGTTTACCTAGGTATCCTTCTGGAGGTACTCGAACAAGACGGACAAAATGTAAATGGCTTGTAAGAGTTAAGAAGCGATCAACACAAATAATTATTTTAAAAAATCTTTGAAAAGTTGTGCTGCTATTAATATATAAATTGCCTTATTCTCGTTAATCTTATCTTTCTAGTTATACACCCGCGCCTCTAAAAGTACACTTTGTGAATGAATCACTTCTTTATTGTGTTGTATGTTGACAATAAGATAAACCCCTGAAAAGAATGCCCTGAATGAACAGACTACCCTGAGCTGTCGATAAGAACTATTTATAACCCGGAGATCTTTAATCAGACTGTCAAAGAAACTCTCATATAGTAAATAATGAATAACCCATACATTAATTTTATGCTTACATTGGTAATTTATCAATTCTAACCTTGTACCACAGAATATGATGCTCTGACACGAATTTTTTTACTAACACTGACGCTAGCGTGGCTTTCTCTTATTGTTCCCATATCTGAGTAGATAAGCAAATCCACTATCTGCTATCTATCTAATACGATAGATAATACTCGAACTACAATGACGGGGTTTCGTCAAAGCTACTTGCAATACCTTTAGTGTTTATGTAGCGTATCTTCCATATCTCAAAATTGCTAATGGCGTGGTGATTATGTCACCAGGAAAATTTATGGCGTGTACTTGTTGAGATGCCAAAGATCTGTTATTGAGTAGTTATCTCTCCCGTACAAAAACCATCACAGCTACACGAAATAAATGCCAATGAAAGTAGTAAATTTCGTTAACGAAAAAAAGCAGGAGAATAGACCACACATGCTCACAATTCATCTAATGTATACAAATGCCAATGCAGAAATGTTTCTGAAGCTATATAAGAAAACACATATAACATTAAAATGATATATATGAAAACGACAAGGTTATTTTTTTTCAACGCCGATGAACGTGTTTAAAAGACTTATTTAGTTAGAATGGTAAAAGTATAGGTGCAGATAGCTATGCACTAGTCAATACGAAGACAAGCACAATTAAGAATTCTGAACGATAAGCATCGTAAATTGAAAAAGTTCCAAGTCTCAAAATACTGAACACATTAAAATATAATAAAATAAATTTTTTTAAATATAAATAATGATTATAGGCGAAGGATGCAAATAACGAAAAATGGAAAACCTTAGAAAAGGTTTGCGTCCACCGCTAGATGAGCACAGCTGATGGCATTTAAATGGAAATTTAAAATAGTTATTTCCAGCTAGTGTTTTGTTCCTGTCAGTAACATAAATGTACACGCCATGAACACTAGACTCGCATTCAATGTAAGAAACATTGCCACCAATTTCGGGGTAAGTCATTATTTTACTGCTCTCAGGCAGTTAAAATAACACCACCTAATGTATTGTTTTATTGTATTACAGCTAAGAAGTTATGAACAAGTATGAGGTCTCGTGTTCAGTAATAAAACAAACGCAAGTTGTAACAATTTACCGAATTAATAAATTGTTATGTTACCTTTGTAAACTATACGAAACTAAAAATCAAAAATTGAAGAGAACGAATGAAAAACATCTTCCACCATGGTCTCAAAAACTGAACTTGTTTCAAATTAGAATGACAAGCCCTAAATTTAGTTGCTTTGCTTCCGAGTTCTAATTAAATGGGCAAATATATGCGATAGGTGTGCATGTAGAAAACCATATAAAAGTGAGACCACTGAAGAACTAAATAAAAATATTATACAAATACTAACAATGGTATCTAATGCTATAATTAGCAACTGGATGGATAACAACATTTTGTTTATGATTAGGTTATAATGCGCATTTTAACCATTAAAACCCACCTGATTAAGTAAATAATAGTCTTGCCAGGCTTTCCTTACAACGACTTATTTAGATAACAAAAAATGCTATCGTGGTTACGCAAGGTCGAACCAGACGTTTTTACAGGTTTAAGTAGTTATTACTCGTATCTACCTACACTTAACAAAAATACCTAATACAGTTTTTCATTTTATCTCTACAAAATCGGGTGTGATGCATGCATACAACTTCTTTTTACAGTGATCTTATAATTAGTCAACATTTAGTGTTTTAATTTTTAAGCATTTGTCAATTTTTTTCAAAAAATACAAATTCTACAGGAATCGTAGAAAATAGACAGTTAATTGAAAAGACAAATTTTCTCTAAAATTTTAAGCCGAGTTAAAAAATGTAATAATATACCGGGTGTTCTATTTAAAAATAACAAAGTTGATAACGACTTTTGGTATAACCGGAAGTGATATCACAGTTAAAATATTGTAGTTGTGGTCGTTCTTACACATAAAATCCATGGTCAAAATTTCATATTTTGAATTTTATTAATTAGCTATAATGCCCTATAAAATAAGAGTTAATAGAAAAGAAAAAGAATGGGTTAACACTAAACTGATCAAAATCGAACATGGACGCCACCAACTTGCTTATTCAACAGCAACGAAATTACCTTCAACAAACGCAGGTTCTTTAATAAGCTATAAATGACGTTTAGTTATAATACATGCAAGTAAACGTCTTTTCCATCATGTTACAAAACTATAACTTGCACAGCTAGCGTGAAATTGCAAATTAAATACACAGCAACAAAAATAATACTTTTGTAAAATCGTATTAAAATAAGGTCATTTATGCATTAATTTGCGCGCGTAATAGTGTCTGTTGCGCCCTAAGGCCTAAAAATAATTTGTGGGCGTAAATAGTGCCTTTTGCGCCCTAAGGCCTAAAAAATCAGCACCACATTAGCAACCAACAACAATTTGATTTTTGAGAACGAATCGTGCAATTTATTTTTTCAAAGCTTTAAGGTAGATTTTACAAAAAATCGCCTTCTTCACGCCCTTAATACAAAGATAGCTATTTCAAAACAATAAATAACAGTAAGAAAAGCATACCAACAGCAACTCTCATTTAAGCTTAAATCTGCCATTGCAGGTAGAATTCCTGTTTGGCTACAACGTTTCGATCCCATTTTATATCAATCTAAAGCTAACTAAATGCTACAGTCACTTGATAGGGAACCGTATTTTCAAAAGACCCACAGGCGGTTACTTTTATGTCAAAGATCGGCATTTACAATTTTTCCATTTTCGACGCAGCTTTCTTCAGCGTATAGAATTTCACTTTTAGACCACTACATTTAAAGCAATTTATTTCTAGCCAAAATACTTACAGTCGCATTTTCATAGTTAAATAAAAACAGTTATGCATCCACCAACAGTCTAAATTAAAATGCTACGATTCCAAATACTAAGCGATGTTCGTTAGATATATTTTTAGAATGTTCTGTATATGCGCAGCAGCCTGATAGATACTAATATTTAAAAAAACTACTTGTTTTGAGCAACCGTCCTAATAACGTTATACAGGGTATTACAGAAGTAGTTGCCTGAAATTCGTTAAATAAAACAAAATTCGTTAAATAAAACTACTTTATCTACTAGTAACATGATATTGTACATTTTCGTCATAGAAACAAAATATGAAAAGCTACTTATAACTCCCACGGGACTTGTCAAACTATTTCTCTCTCAAACTCATGGTAACAATGCAACTACAATTAACGTCTTAGCAACCATACAATGGGGCAATCCTTGATGTGACTTACATATTCTAATTTTAAATGTCATTATGACATTTTGAAATTTCATACTATTTTTACGAATATGCTAGTAGATAAAATATTGCATGAACCAGTGGCGTAACTAAGATTTTGCTCTGGGGGGTGTTCTGGGAGAGTGATCAACCTTACAATAAGAATTTTAAAAAAATTGAGCGCAATAAAGTATAGTTGATTTCATTTCTACAGGACTTGCGGTAGGCCTTGATTTAACTTCTTGGTAGTATAGACCACCTAGTTACATTTAAGAATTTATTTTTTGCTTATTATTTGCTTATTAACTAAAAGAAGTCAGAAATAACTATTTGCTAAATAAATAACAACTGAGCTTGCTTGTAAAACAAAATTGCAAGATAATGCCTGTACTTGCAATAACTCCATACCTAATCTATGAAAATGTAAAGTGTCACTTTGACTGTAAAAAATTAGTTAGATCATGGGCTACTGCAAGTCCTTTAGAAATGAAAGCAACTATACTGTTTATTTATAAACAATAAAATCATTACAATTGTAATACAACTTATAGTAGTAATTGAAGTTTTCTTGGTTTTTTTGCTAACTCGTTTATAATTTCATCTACGTTCACCTGCAGTTTTCTGTGAATGGAGAGCCAATCCATTCAGCCTATATTGCGATGTTGTATTTCGGAGGTAAGTCTTAATTATTTTTAAGGTGGAGAATGATCTTTCAGCTATTTCAGTTGACACAGGAATCGTTGCAAGAATTTGCAGCAAATTGAATATAATTGGAAACATGTCCTTATTGCACGTAGCTAGCGCATCCATTGCTGTCTTATATGGAAGATTTTGTACATTTTGGCATTTTGAACTCTTCAATCACATCCGAAGGAGGTTCGTTGAGACCGGATTTTAAAAATGGTCGAATCCGAATTCCGAATGTAATAATTACTATTCAATTATATATTACTAAAATGTAATTTTAGATTTTTTGTTTAAGACGAATTTTAGTTATTCCTAAAGCCTCTGGGGGGTGTTCCGACACCCATATCACCCCCCATAGTTACGCCACTGGTATGCACCACGGGAGATATTCATGTTCTTTACCTTCGGTTGACTTACAGACCTCGGGCCAGAGCCCTCGGTCTGTAACACATGTCAACCTCAGGGAAAAAACATATTCATATTTCTCTTAATGCATAAATATCTATTTTCATTTACCATTTTCCCGAAAACGCATATTTCTAACCATACCCCCCCTAGGGTGCCTTGCTGTAAATTTGACGTATTTGTCCTATAACAGGGTACGGACAAATAGTTGCCCTCTCTCACTCTAAATTTAGAGTGTCCGTGAAAGTGAAAGTCAAGCGAGCAAAAAGTTCATTATTGATAAGGTTTTGTTACTTTATGTTAGTTGTATATATGTACAACTATTTTAATGGAAAATCTTTCTCAATTTTTTAGACTTAGCAGTTGTAATACATTTACCAACCAAAAATGATATTAGGAGCAGTAAATTAATAGAAGAATTTGTTATTATTAACGACTACAACATGGAGTATCCGTTTTGTTGTTATTAAAAAATAATCAAAAGTTACAACACGAACATTACATTTCAAACCACAGCAAACATCGATGAGCATTCTCTAAAACAAATATCGAAAATATGCGTAGATCAAAAACTTCCAAGTGAAGAGTGACGAACAGGATAAGATCATCTTGCCATGTACAGTGGTGGGAGGTGCGAATTCTTATGACACGTCTGATCTCTGGATCAACATTTTTTATGGCGTGATATATCTAATTCACGCTGTTTAATAAGCAAATCGTTTAAATGCAGTTACAGCATTAATTTTCAAATTATTTTTACAGTCAGGATTTTCCCCAAAACGTAACATGGAATGAAGTTATTACAATCGAAAGAAAACCAATCTGTAAATATTTTATTTTCACTTGCTACAGCCAGTGGCGGTGCAAGAGCACCTTGGGCCCCTAAGCAAATATAAAAATGGCCCTCCTTGTAAAAAGATTTATATACTTAATGAATTGTATATTTATAATATTATAGTATACAAACTAAACGTTTAACAAAAAATAAAAAACGTCCTGTTATAACCAACAGAAATAGAGTGGTAAACATTTAACACATTTTATAACTAACATATCTAACAAAATAACAATTAAAAATATAAAACTCAATAAAACCTTCAAGTTGGTATAGGCACAAATACAAAGAAAAATGATTGATAAATATCTACCTAGGTAACACTAGTAAAATAATAGCTATTTACGCAACAAGTGCTAAAAGTTGACGTTTATGCACGAGACATGAAAATTATGAAACGAAGCCGAAGGCTGAGTTTCATAACATGTCTCGAGATATTTAATAAGCAAACTTACCCGGCCCCCCAAAGGGCCCTCTAAGGGCCCGGGCCCCTAAGCAACGCTTATTCCCGCTTATGCATATCACCGCCACTGGCTACAGCCCAGAGATGTGGTTTACCACATCTCTGCTACAGCCCAAGTGAATCCGACAGACACGGAAATTTAATACTTGTATCACAAATGGCGAACCACAGAATATGGTGGTCGTGATAAAAGAGTGTTATAGGGTCCTTGCGAGCAAAAATTACTCACCTTAAAGAAGCTGGTGTGAAATTAGTAATTCGCGAAAGTCCAATGTTAGTTATTGATCTTACTCCAATCATGCAACGTAGATTTGATGGAGAATATTCTAGCGAAATGTTTGTCGATTCCAGCCGATCACGCGATTAATCCAGTACTTGTGTCACTTTTCAACTTAACGCTGATAAAGTGTACCCCTTGCACACTGTTCAAACTATGCTATAGCATTTTCTGCGGTTAAAGAGACATTTGACATTAGTGGAAACTATGCCTGCTCAACGTAATAATGACAGACGTATGCGTTGAAAGCTGTTTTGCCTCATCAAATTTATTACCACGCACTTTTCACGTATTTGAAGCTCTGCGGAGACGGGTGTGGCCAAGTAATCATAAGGGACAAAAAGGGGATAGGCGCATAATTATACAAATGTTCAGAGGCGTGTTAGTTTTTTATTCTGCTACAACAGAAGATGCCCAAGAAAATTTCAATAATATATCAAGTGAAAAAAGTTAATAATTAATTAATATTTTTCGTTATTTCAATATCCGTATACCTATTCGAAAATATTTTTTTTAGTTTACAACCGGTGGAGTTAATTACTTTCAAAAAAGTGCATTGGTACAAATAACGATTTATTCATTCTGGAAACACTAGGTTTGATAATAGTTCATTTGGTTATTTTTAGGAAATAATATGCAAGAAGTAAGGTAGCGCATAAATTTTACATGGATAATATGTAAATATAGTTATTGTGCGTTATTTTATTTTCAAATCTCGAGCTGTGTTCATTACTGTGAGTTGACGTAGACGACAAACGTCTTAAGAGGGAAGTTTGGCCTGGCTTTCATGTTCACAAATAAACCCTCTATTTTTTCATTCGTTCAGCCACTTCCAAACATTCAGTAAATTACCAAACCTACGAACCTGGTCCTAGCAATCAGCAATCTGCATTTTCTGAAGTACTTCATCAAAGTGCAATAATTAAAAAGATTTTGAGAAAACTAATGTTATTCGAACAAAAGGTAAATATTTTTTCTATAAAACTGTTTTATCTAAGAGCAAGGAAACACCTCATTTATGTTAATTTTCTGCTGGAATTTTTAAAAATCGGCGAAACGTCGAATATTTTTTTAAAATTTGAAGTATCACAAAGAAGTTTACCTACGAGTTGTCGCTGTTTATTGTTACTTATTAAATATGGATGAATTGGCTATACTTGTGGATTTCCAAAATTAGATTTTAGTTCTTCGGCAACCTAATATTTTTTCAGTTTTTGTAGTTATTATAGTAATTTATTTTGTTTGCACACAGCAATTGTCTTTGTGGAGATTCTAATTTCTCGTGTAAAAGCGTATTGTACAATTAAATATTGTGTAACATGAAGATGTTCGGTGCACATCAAAACATTAATAATTACAAAACCAATAAAAGCACGTTACGTGATACCATTTTTACAATCAGGATGCGGGTTCTGCTACTGTGAAGGGGTTTGTCTATACAGTGTGTCCAAGATAAGGAGGGCCAGTATGGGGATCTCGGTAATAGTAAGAGATACAAATTTGGTTAAATGGAAAGAAAGTTGCGCAATTAAAGGAATAAAAAAATGACGTTTAGAAATTCTTGATATGATTTTTCGTTTTTGAATTATCTCAAAAAAACCGAATTTTTGGATTTTCTTTTTAATTTTTTTCTGGCGATAATATTAAAGTTAGAGCAAAACTGATTAAACTTCTTTATAGCAACTTTTAGTGGACTTCATGATTACGTTATCAATTTTTTTATCCGACGTTTCGTCTTCGAGAAATCGTTATCAACTTCATTTTTTTAAATACGGTCCTGGTTTTTTTATGCCAAATTTGCAAAGCCCTTGTTACTCTGAATTCAACAATGTGCCACATATTATGGTTTAATTACGTTTCGAGCTTTTTTCTGATCATTATCAGACATTTTTTTAGATACGGACCTGCATTTCTCATAATTTTGTAAAAATAAGTTCATACAGTAAGTTAGGCCTTTTTACATGCCGTTAAAATGTTAAAATGCACATCATAATGTCATAATTCTGATACATTAATTTAATAACCAACCAATAACTATTAACAATAAACAAAAAAGAAATGAACAAAAGATAGACAGAAAGAATAACAAAACGAACATCGAAACCATTTAATAGGTATTAAATTTACAGAAGGTATTCAAAAAGGTTGCCCTCATTGTCTATGCATAAATAACATCTAACATCTAACATCTAAAACATTATTCAGCAATACTGGCGTTATACTTTGAAAGGCTTCAAGAACCAATCTTCTAAGTTCTTCTTCTATTTCAAAACGTTAAATACCTATTACATTGTTTCAAGGCTCATTTTCTCATTCTTTCTGCCTATCTTTTGTTCATTTATTTGTTGTTTATTGTTAATAGTTATTGGTTGCTTATTAAATTAATGTATCAGAATTATGACATTATGATGTGCATTTTAATATTTTAACGGCATGTAAAAAGGCCTAACTTATTGTATGAACTTATTTTTACAAAATTATGAGAAATGCAGGTCCGTATCTAAAAAAATTTCTGATGATCAGAAAAAAGCTCGAAACGTAATTAAACCATAATATGTGGTACACTGTTGAATTTAGAGTATCAAGGGCTTTGCAAATTTGGCATCAAAAAACCAGGACCGTATTTAAAAAAATGAAGTTGATGATGGTTTCTCGAAGAAGAAACGTCGGATAAAAAAATTGATAACGTAATCATGAAGTCCACTAAAAGTTGCTATAAAGAAGTTTAATCAGTTTTGCTCTAACTTTAATATTATCGCCAGAAAAAAATTAAAAAGAAAATCCAAAAATTCGGTTTTTTTGAGATAATTCAAAAACGAAAAATCATATCAAGAATTTCTAAACGTCATTTTTTTAGTCCTTTAATTGCGCAACTTTCTTCCCATTTAACCAAATTTGTATCTCTTACCATTACCGAGATCCCCATACTGGCCCTCCTTATCTTGGACACACTGTATACACTGTTTTTCTATCCAACCATTCTCCTTACAAGGTCAACCCCGCTGTATAAGAGCAGTGGTTGTAATGTACTGGTAAATGGTTTTACCTCACCAGGTGGTGGTGGTGTGGTCAGCAAACCAAACTATGCTGCTAATTCTATTAGCTACTTTGAAAACCGAACATCATAAATCTTTTGCGTTCGAGAGAGAAACAATCGTTAATTCTGGAAACGGCATATTTTGTATTATAGTTTCACCAGATAGTAGTACCTTGAGAAGTGACAATTGTATTTGCATTTTCTTCGAATTCCTTATCTATTAGGAATCTTTTAGCAGACATCACGTTCGTTTTTTTAAATAAAAATATTACTAATGTCAAAAATATACCTTATACGTAGATATAACAACATTTCAATATAAACTTTATCTTTTTCTGATATACAATATAAGTTTTCTCTATTGCTATGGCAAATAGAAAAATAGCAAAACAGAAATGTGCAGTTTTATGAACTTGATTTGGTACTATTACTGATGTAATTATTATACATACATACAAAATAAAGAGATCTGCACGTAAAAGATTTCAATAAAATGGAATATTAAAAATCATTTTATGCAGGAAAACACGCAGCTCAACTTGAGACCATTTTAATGCTTTATAGGAAATTTGTCGCCTAATAGGTTCGCAACAGTTGATGCGTGGAGTGAGCGGGACAAAATCCTTGCCGCTTCCTTTTTGTCTTCTGTAGTACTTCCGATTCAGATAGCGCAGCAGCAAGTTGTGGGTGGAAATCTTGGGACTTTTTGAAGTTTTTACGAGATTAAAAGGTTCGTATTTTTAAATGAATTTATTGTGCTAACGCAATTTGATATAAAATTTCAATGACGGAAAGACACAAATTTTCTCTTATGTGACGACGGTTGTAGTGCTATCAAACGTTAAGCGACGCACTGCAAGGCGAAGGTAAATTGCATTCATTTATTATAAGTGCGACAAGGGGAACTTCAACTGTCGATCCCTTTTGTTTGTAAGTACCTGATGCCAAGCAGTCGCGCAAAAAGTAATTGAAAAGGATTTTAGTGCCATTGTAAGTCTGATTAGGAGCCTTCAACACACGTGTAAAACGACTCGATTAGCACTTCGACTTGAAAGCTGCAAGAACTCGATCGATATAGTCCTTGAGGGTTTCACCAATCAAGCGTTGTAAAATAAGTAGCGTGTCATGGTTAGCCAATCGGGTGCAGTCATCTGATCGTCCCTATTCTTTGTTCTTCGAGTCGAGAGCAGATGTAGCATGACAGAGTACATTCTATTTAAATATCTCAATAAAAAGCTGTTAACGCTATGTTATGCTACCCAACGAGCACCTAAGAATATAGAAAGCATATCACGCCCTATTAACGGTTTAGAGAACAAGGCAGTCGGCTATCTCTGAAAACAAAGGAGAAAAGCAGCTTATTGATAAAACAAATTGTGTTTTCCAAAAAAGGGAAGTGCCGAGGATAATTCTCCAGCCTTTCTGTAAGAATTTATGGTGTTAATGATTCAAATACTTTAGTTATACATATTGTAGGTTAAGGACCTTGCCAGGATAATTCGTAATTGAAGAAAGCAGCTGAATTTGAGCTGGTATGTAAGATATTAATAATCAGAGCTGTAGGTAATAGAGATTTATATAATTTAGCCGTCAGTCTGGGATAGGCCATAGCACCTTCATGGGAATTGCTGTGAAGGCGGAGAAATAACTTAGTCCGAGAAGTCAAATACAGTAACTACGATAGATAGCCAGTTTTCAATTAGAAGCAAGCAACTAGATAACTAGCTAGGGGAGAAGGAAAATAAGCTGTTTCAACTGAATCCAGAATAACCTAAAGTAAAAAGGAATGAAATTCAGTGAGGTTGGTGCAATAACTATATAATATATGTGAATGATAAAGAGGCTTTCCTGTAGAAGGCAAAGTTAAGTATTCACTAGGGTAGATTTGACATAATCAGTGTTCTTAACAGTCACAAAAGAAAGTAATTAAGACCTATAACCACAAGAGATTAGAAATTCTAATAAAATTAATGTAGTTTGACATATCAAAATATAAGTCATTTAATAGTAATGTATGTTATAATACCAGGCTTAACCGATATAAAGTAACTCATAAAACTAATGTAATGAGAATTTAAAGAAGTTAGAAGCAAGTAAATATAACCGTTCACAAAGATAGTCTTAGGGAGGGTTAATATATTGAGCCAGCATACAAGAAAAGCAGATGATTAATTAACCATTATGTTGGACAATATATGTATAATTTATGGAGCTCCAAAATTACAACCAAACCTGAATAAAGCTAAATTCAACTAGGAAAGAGTAAACCTTATAATACTGGTTATATACCCAGCATCAAGTAATACTAATAAAGTTATTATTTTAGTTCTCAAGGTAGATAAAATAATTTCCTTTGATAATATACAATTAGAATCAACATTTCTTAACGAACAGATACCATAAAGCAGAAAGTTGTAATTAACAATAAATAAATTGTTTGGCGCCCAATCATTGTTTATTTCACTGTAATAAGCCTATATGAGAAGTAAAGCTAAAAATAAAATCCCACATTTCTTTTACCCATTTGCAAACAAGATTCAAGCTAGGCGGAGTAAAGAGAGGCATCTAAAGGTAAGTTATCTGGCTGATAATTTATTATTAGGTGGCACACAGACAGAGTCCAGCAAGTTGCAGAGAATTGGCAAAAATACCTTGGTGCAGAAGGAAGCATCTTGCCAAAGTAATTACGTAATTTTTTCCGTGTCGGGGTGTTATCTGAAGGTTACGCTGTGATCGTAAGGTTCCATATCGGAAAACAAGTCTTCAAATCGCATTTAATGCGAAATTAGCACGGAATCCAGTGTGCCAAAGGTTATTAAGGAAGTGTGTTCGCGTCCTCCCTGGTCAACATAACTCGGATGCTTGAGATTCTTCCATTTCCGCTTCTATGGATTTCCCTCAAGTCGCTTCGCCAAGGTTGGAGGTTGTTCAGGGCGAGTGACGGGTGCGACAGCCACGCTTGCTGACGGATAGCGAGTCAGCGAGTGAGATGTCACTACAATTTCCAGAAGGTACTGTGGTGTATTAATTAAGCAGTCACCGCGATTTAACTGTGAAAATTGTAGCACTTAGATAACCAAATAGCGGCGCGTTTTAAGAAAACCGTATGCGCCGACTGTGAATCATAAACTTTTTGTCGAATAATAAGTGACCTAAATTTAGATATTTGACTAGCGTCAGCAATTGCGTTTAGCCGTATATAATCCCCTATAACCTCATATAGATATAGGGACAGTAATTGCTTAAAGTTTATTTGTGTTTAGTGTACTTGCACATTTTAAAATTCAATGTAATTAAACTAGTCCCTGCTTTTATTATATGATGTTTGCATGAGACCCCCCTTATGTGTTATTTGTGTAAAGAATTTTAGCGATTGCAAGAGATTAATCCTACGGCAAGTCCGTCTTACTTCCGGCTTCAGGGGCAATTTATTTCTCGTAAGAAAAAACAAATCAAAGCCGGTGGCGTCCAAATCTATTAGCATCTCCTAATTAATCAAAACATCGTCCTATTTAACGAGTATCGAGTTGAACCACGACCTCTCCGGCGAGCTAAGTTGGCAAACTTTTGTTACATAAATACCGTAACGTCATTGGGGCGAATGGCATTTCATGGATTTCATATCTTAAATACAATTGCATGTAGCAGTATCGCTATGCAATGTTGAGGAGCTAATCCCAGAGATATCTGCTGTTCGGTTATCGGTTTAGAAACCCGATTAACGTTCCATGACCTAAAACCAAGTGCTGCGTTAGCAGTTTTTAGACTTATTCAGGTTGCAGAACTCTGGTAAGCATTCTGGTCTCTCGTGGATTTACTCCTTAATTATGTTTTCGTTAGCTTCTTTTGTGGAGGAGACTTGAGTGTAAATTCGGAGTCCGGATCAGAGATTGCTGTCTAGATCCTGTAGGT
Organism: Agriotes lineatus; assembly: GCA_940337035.1. Taxonomy (NCBI): domain Eukaryota; kingdom Metazoa; phylum Arthropoda; class Insecta; order Coleoptera; family Elateridae; genus Agriotes; species Agriotes lineatus. The sequence continues at coordinate 116,780,379 of OW679201.1, read as the reverse complement.
ATTGCTCCAGGACAGCTATTCGTTGAGGGATTTTGGACCAGCAGCTTTCTAGGCATTTATTCAGGCGAGATCAGAGCCCGCGTTAGTTCCTAACTATCACTCCAGATGTGCTTGACAAGAAGAGGCCGGTGGCCTAGTGGTAAGAGTGGCAGACTAGTAATCACAGCGATCAGCGGTCCCGGGTTCAAACCTCGGGAGAGGTTCGATGTTACGTAGAAAAACGTACAATATCAGTCCTTCTCAGGACTAACCAGAAACACCTGAAGACGAGAGTATATCAAAATTTCCGAAACTTTGTGTGATATACACCCTAGACAGTGGGAAAAGTCCGATAAAACATATAATAATAGACCACACCCACATAACATTCAGAGAACATAGTTGTCCAATTATCTTACCCTTCATTAAACATATCATTAATCATTGTCTACGTACAAACATGTTCCCTTCATGCAAAGGCGTTTCAGTTAGAGGGGGCAAATATTTATACACACAATTAACTATTATTATTACATATTATTGTTTTACAATTAGCAAAAAATTATAATTTAAATGAACTTTAGCTTTTGCCAACTTTTTTAAGGCTTTATCTTCTAGTTCCCCGCTTCTTTCTAGTATTATTTTTCTGTGTACACTCAACATATATAGTCTAATAAAGCGGTTTTCTGTTATTGTTGACTGCAACCAGATTTTCACTCTACGCAAAGCGCTAAAGGATCTCTTAGTGGTGCATGTTGTACACGGTTGACACAAGGAAATGTGCAAAGCATATTTTAATTAGGGAAAAAGCCTATTTTATTTTACTTCTGCTAGTTCCAACTCTTGCAGTTCTTCTTTTCTAAGTTTTTATTCTGCCAGGGATGGTACCACAGGTCCGCTTGATTGTTAGAATTACTCAAATTATAGCAGGTAATCCAAAAAGCGTTCGGTATTTTTTTAAGTTTTGAAATATCATGTTTGTTTTCAAACTCCTTTTTCGGGACAGAACGCGCACATATACACTGAAATATTGGAAGTGAAACAAATGCGTTCATTCAGCGTTATTGTGCATTTTCGACTAGTGTACTTGTATAACACTTTAGTATACAGTGAAAATTCATGAACTGCGAACACGAGTAAATCAAGGCGAATTTACGATTGCCTAAAACTACGCCAAGACCGATGGACAGTCGGTCTAAGGTACTCTGATATTAATCCACGGGTCGTCTGCGTTGATTGTTTAAGTAATTGTTCAACGCAGACGCCTAGTGTAATTTTTTTTAAATTAATTATATCACAGATAGAATGTATGAGGTACTGTTATTCTGTGATTAATTCAGGTGATAAATTCAGAGTTGAAAAACAGGATTTTTAGAGATTAACAGTACAGTAAAAGAAGGTAGTTCTTAAAGTAAAACGCATTCTGAAGAAAGAAATAATTTCTTCGGAACAAACTAACTCAGTAAAAAAAAGATGCAAACAAAAATAAAACTATTTTTATTTCAAACAACAAAATTCAAGAAGTTTAAATTAGCTGTTGTTCAAAGAGCCTGCCTTCTTGCGCTAAACAATATCCTAAGCGATCATAGAAACGTATTAGTGCTAGTACTCTGAACAACCCTTTTAATTTTTAAACGCAGTTCTTCAAATCGTTAGTTGTAGTGAAAACGACTTTTCAGAGGAAGTTTTAGGCATATCTGTCACAGTTTCACAAAATTCCATACTTCTGAAATGGCCAACGAGAAGAATATCGCAGCTAAATCTACTAGTTCTGCAATTTATTTAAATAAATAGTCTGGATAGTCATTAGCGGTAATACAAACCTCTTTTAAATACCTGTCTTCATTGGGAACATTAGGGCTTTCGTGCTTTTGGGGAGAAACACATCCAAAGTTTCCAAAATTTGAAATAACTCCATGTAACGTTGATAACGATAAAGAACACCTATTTTCAAATGTTGTGAAAGAATTTTGAATTTCCCGGACCGTTGGACCCTGATAATACCATTTTACAATTTGCACTGATCCATTGCTTCGTAGTTATCGATTTTAAGATAGAAATGACAGCAGATATTATCTAATGACAAAATACGGGAACTGTCAAAGTTAAATTCTCGGCATTTGTAAATTCGACATATCGTCTGCCGTGTTCGTAGTAAGAAAAATCTCTCTGTATACAGGTACAGTATTCCAACCAAAAATTGGAAAGTTATTTAAAATCCAGTACACCATGAAAAGCGTAAGTCATGTCTAAGTTGGTTACATACAATCAGTAAATTATATTCTAATGTCAATCAGCTTTCAAATAATGACAATTCATCTATAAATTGTACATGTAACTGTTTTATTAAGGCATTGTAACATTGTGCATGATTTAAGTAGGTACTAGTTGAGTTTTTAAAACCGTATAGTAGCATAGAAAATTTTGAAAAACGTATATATGTTCCAAACTTCCCAATGCATCTGTCAAATTTGAAGGTTATTATCGAAGTGTCACTGAATGACAATCAAACAGTAATTTTATGAATTAAATTACGAAGTGACTTACTGTTTTCAATGCTGGCCTGATTTTAAATAGCTTTCCAATTTCTGGTTGGAATACTATACACTATTTTCGACTACAGCTAGATTATTCCAGATATATTGATTAAGGGAAGAATGCGAGTGAAGGTTTTTGCTTCTGTGCCATGAATATTATCATGCAAGCGCATCATATACATTCATTAATTGGCACTTCTTGAATTTTGTTTTTTCAAAATAACAGTAGTGTTATTTATTATTTTCTCATTATTTGCAAACCACGCTATTGCCACGGACATTGTTAAAACCATTCGCGGCTAACATTTTTCAGTTCATTGCACACATTTTTAGACACTGACATTTACATCACGAGCTGTACTTCTCCAAGAACCAAATAACCTACCTGTTGCAACCTATATAGCTCGAAGATATAGTATATAATGGATTGGCTCGTCGAGTTCTTTTTTCTCATTTGCTTTTAATTAAAATTAGATGTATAACCTATTATAGTTCAGTTTTCGAATATCTTGTAGAATATGAATTATAAAAGTGATTATAAATCAACGTCTTTTGCTCTTTAAATTTTTTAGGGGTGGGCAAATGCCCATCCCTGCCTCCCCCTGGCTACGACCTTGCCTTCATGCTGGAAGAGTGCTATTGTTATACCTATTCCAAAGGTGCCAAATCCAGTAGATTACACGGACCGGCGTCCAATAAGTATTCTCCCAGCTACGTTGAAGGTCATGGAAAAAGTAATAGATATGCAGCTCAGAGATGATGAGATAAATTCAACATTATCCCTTCTTCTCAATCTTGTTTTCGCCCACGCCGTAGTTGTACAGCGGCTTTATTAAGCGTCATTGATGACATAATTTCAGACCGGGACGATGTGACTGTATTGATTTTACTTGACTTTAGTAAGACTTTTAACACTATCGATCATTCTGCGTTGGTGTCTATTCTCAAATACCTTGGGCTTTCGAACGATTCTGTTATGCTGCTCTACAATTATTTAGTGAACCGGGTGCAAGAGGTGAGGTCGCCTAGCGGATATTCTAGTTCCAGAGTTACTACTAGGCTAGGGGTGTTCCGCACTGTTCAATTCTAAGACCACTCTTGTTTATTATTTACCCACACACCTTCTGTGAATATGTGAAAACCTGCAATATGCACATGTATGCTGATGATGCCCAAATGTATCATTCTTCAAACATAAGTAATAGTCAACGTTCGCTGTCTGATATTAATAAAAATTTAATAAATATCGCAAATATTTCTGAAAAACTTCATTAAAACTTAATACCAAGAAGTATGTCATGTTGTTATTTGGAAATAAAAAACCTTTGGAATCACTAAAAGAGGGTGTAACTTTGTGTTTATGTGTGGTACTTTAATACCAATAGTTAATGAAGCTCGCAATATTGGTCCAATAATTGACAATAATTTTAGATTCAATTCTCAAATTACTAACTACATTAAAAAAGCATATATGAATCTTAAATTAATTTATCCACACCGGCAATATTTATCAACTAATATTAAAGCAATCCTATCCGAAAGTCTTGTTCTCTCTCATTTCATATAGTGTGCTGAGATTTATATTCCCTGTATTACACGGGATATTGCTAATCGAATTTAAAGAGTTCAGAATACGTGTTCAAGACTTCTTTTTGGAATACAAAAATATGAGCATATATCGCATAAGCGAACTGAACCCGGTTGGCTTTCGATAGCAGGCAGAAAAAAGTTATTAGCTACGACCTTATACTTATACCATAAAATTATAACAGACAAAATAACTATATATTTATATAAAATAATCTCATTCAGAGAAGACGTGCGTAACATTAATATTAGATATAAGCACATTATTACGCCACCCTATCACAAAACGCCGCTTTTCTAACGCAGTTTTAGGTACCACATTTCAAACATTTATAATTCCTTACTTGACGATCTAAAAACCGCTTTAATAAATTCTTTTAAAAAACGTCTTTACCATATTCTTCGAACCAAGAGAACGTAATAAAGATTGCTGCTCCACTAGACTGGATATCTACGAGTATCAACTATATTTTTTAATTTTGACTCAGTTTTTTACTTGCGTACTGTTAACTCTCACGCGGCTGCTCGCAGAATATTAGTTTTTGTCATTTTATCTGTATATTTTTTTTCTGTTTTCAAGGTCCAAGGGGAAGATTAGGCATGGTGCCTGAACTTGTGCCTTACAATTTCCCAATAAAACTATGTTTATGTTATTCCGACACGGACATGTATGTATTTTGATTTAGTTTGGTTGTATGAATTGACTCTGTGATCACCCAGGGTGGCGGAATAAAAAGCTGGGGTATGAAAAGCCGATGTATAAACATCATATATTTTATTTAATACGTAAATACTTCAAGCAATTGCATTCCCTGTTGTGTGTAGGTGCCGACAAACCGTGCAAGATTGCCAACAATTATTAGAAATTTGTATGAGAATTTTGAACGAGGATAATATTCACTTTACAGTTCCACATTAGTATTTTAGTAACTTCAATAATCTTAAATTCGTGGCAATTTTATATTTTTGTAGATGAACAGTCAAATTTGTTGTTTCTCTGCAGTTCCATAAAAAGTGTACATTTCCACGGTTCAGCATAAATAAATTTTGTATTGCGTTGTTTGACTCATCAGCCATAACTTAAGTTAAGTTTGAGACAGCATCTCCATGTAATCTTAATCCCGTCTAATGTCCTTTCTAAAACGGACTGATGAAGTCCACAAGGTTAATGATTTGCGATTCCTGGTAACTTTCGGAATGTATTTATTTAATGCGTAGCTCTATAATTCCAGCAGTAATGTTATTATAAAACCTATAAATTTAAGGAATGTTTAATTTTTCTCTGTCCCCAAGACTTGAAAATTGCAAATATCTGCTTAACCCTTAAATTAAACTCTTGACCTTCAATTTTTTAAATGTATTTTGAACCGACTAATACACAAGAAGCTGCTTCCATTCTGCAGATAAATACCGTGAGATCATTTTAGTTTAAAATTACGGCATGCTAGGATCTTTAAATTAAATTGGCAACACTAAAACCGTTGACAGCTTGTTTTGAGTTGTCAATTTGACGCTTCAAAATGTTTAATTTAGATTATATAATTTTTCTTACGGAGAGTTATTTTAAGAACGCTGAACGGCAAGAAAATGGTGAATGGAAGCACTCCATACAACGCTGCGAAGATGATGTTCAAAGTACATCCCTAATTTTCTTATTGAATGCCCAAAATTCGTTCAACAAATAAATCAATGTATGGTGAGGTTTCGTAATGTAGGAACTGTTGATCGAAAAGCTGGTAGTGCAGCCACCAAAAAAAGGACACCTGAGGTTGTGGCGGATGTTGCAGAGAAGTGGAACAGTCTCCTAAAAAAATCTTTCCTCTGGCTTGCACAGGAAACTGAACTTTCGTAGGGAACTTGCCAGAAGATAATGAAAAAATATTTAGATCGTCACCCATATAAAATTATGGCTGTTCAACAGCTTTGTACCGCCCTGTTTCAATAGCGCGTTCTAGTAATTCGCATCTTCTTTCGAATCACCTTATATTTAAATAATGTAGCAAAGGAATTCAGGTTTATCGCATAAACCGCCTGACGTTCGAGATAACGCACGTGCATCGTGCAAGGCTTTTCTGGTCGAAGCACACTTGCTTGGCTTTTCCTAAGTAGGCTCGCTAGCAAACAGTCGAGTTTTTCGATTATTGATTTTTCACGAAGCGCCTTCGCGGGATCTGAAATTCAAGGAGCAGGCCAAAACCGCTCTTGTTTAAACAAACGAAAACCGCTAACGGCATACTAATTTCGATATTTAGGTCGATTCCCTTGCGGCTTTTTTAATGTTATTCTACAGTGATTTTTTTTATTTTATTTATTTCGTACTCAGCCAACATCCGTTAAGCCAATTATAGGCGTCGCTGTACATTTATGGAGACTTCCAACCCCACTAAAGACTGTCATGATGTTATTATGACACCCGGGGCCAACTATTTCCGTGACAGCCGTACCACGAGACGCCGAGAGAAGCAGCCGTGGAACTCCTATCCAAGTTCTAACCAGAAAAAGCGTTGCTTAACTCTACTGATCGAACGTGGACGTTTGTTCAAGCTACACCACCCGGGACCCAAATTCAAAGAATAACTGAGCCTCCCATTTTTCGCTTCGAGGTGCAAGCTGGCTGGAAATTCCAGAATGCCCTAGGCCGCTTATGTCGCAGTTAGCTGCTTTCATTGCTCGCGGCGTCCTGGAATTTTACGAAATAATGCAGGAAAATCCGGCTTAGAAGTCCTTTTTGTCAAGATGCAACATACCAGAATCTTCCCCATCACGATCGCTGGACAAACAGCGAATAAAAATTTAAGTACATGCATTTTTCAGCCTTTCTTTCAACAAAGGCAGTTGCCGCAAATATAATCAGTTCTTGCTAAGGCCTTAGAAATTCAAACTGAAGCGGGTTTAATTACTCCTTTTAACCAATCAATTTATAACGCTAAAAGTGTGAGTGATTAATTGTTTTCAAACTGCTAAAATACGTATGTGCCCAAAACTGACTTTCGCCGCGTCCTTTGGACGTTGTACCTACATGTCAAGTGCGATACTCACAGGTGGCGATCCTGAGTTGTAACTCCGAGCTATTAATTAGCATATTTGTAAATACTTGGAAGTTGATTCCAATTTATGGTTTATTTAGTTGCTCTCACTTTAGCCTTCATGGCTTATGTATATAAATCATATGTTACTGCTGTTATTTGGGTTTGATTAAATGCCCCTATTTCTGATAATATTTTTGTGTTCTTTCCGCAACCCGTTCATATGTACAATTTATATAGGTATGCAGCGAAGCACTAAAGGTATGTGGGGTGTTATTTATTAGCTAGATTTGTTTTTATGTTATGAGTAACGGCAATGCGCCCAAATTTTCATAATTCTACTATCCAATTTTAAAGCCTGAAGCATTTTTTTGCCTAATCCTTACACCACGCCATTCATGAGCTAGCTCAGGCCGTGTCCACCCTTCGTCCAAGGGAACGGTACAGCTTCTTCCACCAGATTTTGGTATTCGAATGGAATATTGTCAGTGGTTTTTAGATAATTTGAATAATAACAACATTATGGATTTAACATCTTTTACGAACGAGGCATAGTTTTATCTTTCTGGTCATATAACCAAACCAAACATACGTATTTGGTCTACAGAGAATCCCCATGAGTTTGTCCGATACCAGAAACGCCATTTTTAAAAATACCACTCACAATCTTAAAGAACTGCAAGGCGCAATTGTTAATGCATGCAACGTTGTAACTGTTCAGATGTTGGAAACTGCGTTTGAAAATATGAATCGGCGAGTTAACAGTTGCATCCAAGCCGGGGGAGAATACTTTGAATATTTTCTATGATTGTCAATAAAACTGCATTAGTTTCTAGTACTCCATTTCCTTTAAATTAAAATGATTGAGCCTGAGTATCCTAAACGTCAAAATGTTTACATAACCTTTAATTTACACAGCGAGTCAATTGGCAGGGTCCGTAATGGTATAAAAAACCCGCCTATTTTAATTATAGATTTAAATGATCTCACGGCATTTGATTAACAGTTCAGTTGTATTGAATGTTGACAGCAATTTTTTAACGTGTTTGCAGCATTTATTTAGGAAGTTTTCTATAAAAAAGTAAATTCTCAGTAAGTTGCTTGACATCAAAATATATTATTTTCTTCTATAAATTCTGTAAATAGTACAGATTCTTCACAAGTAACAACAATTATATCGAGAGATCAAAAAAAAAACTGTTCCTCAGCGGGCTGTGGAAATTCAACGTACGAATAATATGTTGGTGACACTGTACGTCAATGTAAAATTCGAGGTTAGCAGGTTAGGATTTGCGTCATTTTGTGTCATAACTGACGGAAAACCTAACCTGATAACGTCGAATTTGACATTGACGTACAGTGTCACCAACATATTATTCGTACGTTGAATTTCCACAGCCCGCTGAGGAACAGGTTTTTTTGGATCTCTCGATATATAGTAATTGCAATTTTATGTTTGTTCAATGTTTTGTAGTCAGTAATTTAATAAAATCTTCAACAACAAAATTCCGTGAAATTTTTATTTGCTAGGCTAGTTCCTACGACGTGAATGGAAAAAGAGCCGCCGGAAAAAAATCCCCGAAAAAATACCCCAAGGAAAAAAGTTATCAAAAATTAATTATCTTGGAAATGCCAGGAAAACAATATGTGAGCTACAAAATGAGGTTTACAATTGACAATAAGTTTTACTATAACATTATTGTTTTGTTAAAAAAGCTATACTATTAAATCTAGGACGAAAACCCCCCGAACAAAACCCCCCGGACAAAAGAAAAAGCGGAACAAAAAACTCCCGGGCAAAAAACCTCCGTAGAAAACTCTTCTGGCAAAAAACGGATAAACGTCAAATTAATTTTAAATTTTCATTTCTAACTAATGGCGTACAGGTTACAGAATCTAAATTGAGACGCGGTGAAAATCGGAACTAATGTTAGAATCTAGTAATTTCCAAGGTTCGTATTGGTAACATTTTTACATCTATCATATTGACATTAAGTTTTAACCTTATTTAAGCTCAATGACACAATAAATCAGAGACGTACGCAACATTGCGGTATGGTGTATTATCAGTTCTTGAATGTTAAAAGGATTAAGGAAATAATGGCGTTAAGTTGAACAACCAGGCTCTGCTAAACCTTCTATCCCAGCAACAGCAATTTTCACACTTTAAAACACAAAGAATCTGTCATAGAAATGTTGGATTTGTCATTTTCCGACTGTCGATGTCGCCCGGAATGTAAAACAGTATTCTGTTTGTGTTGCGTTGCCCTTGAAAAGTTGACCTCATAATGTGCAAAACGTTTTTCATTAGCTCTAATAATAACGAAGATTTCCATTAATCAAATCGAAAATTGAGCACCCTCTACACATACTATATTGGGGGTTCATCCGGGAGGTTTTTTGTCTTGTTTTTTTGTCCCGGGTTTTTGTCCGGTTACGGGTAAAGACACAAATCAGGATATATTTGTACCGACTATAAGCAACCTACCTTTAGAAGGCTCACATAACTCTGACTAGCTCAATTCTCGGCTGCGATGCGGGTATAATAACTGTCGGATTTTTGTTTACTTCACCTTTGCATATATGTTTCAGGTTCACACTAAGAAAGACGTATTGGGCGCAGAGCTGGGACGATTACAAGGAAAAAGTAATCGAGTACCGATTACAATTACTGGTATAAAAAAGTAATCGAGTACCGATTACAATTACTTGTATAAAAATGTAATCGATTAAAAATTACATTTTTTGTATTCGCTCCCCAAACTGGTTACTTTGGAAACTGTCTAGGATCCTCAAAATGGCCATTTAGAGGCCTTGTACTTAAAGTCGTCATGGCAACATTTTAGCGGACTCAAACATTAGTTGCCATGACGACTTTAAGTACAAGGCCTCTAAATGGCCATTTTGAGGATCCTAGACAGTTTCCAAAGTAACCAGTTTGGGGAGCGAAAAATACATTTTCGCGCGGCCTCCTAATATAATGCCGCTTTAATGGTAATTGAAACTTCATATTATAATGCTTGGAGAGCTAATTCAAAAAAACGTTGTACGCAACACGTCCTCAAATGGCTTTAGAGGACTCATCTTCATATTACGGACTCGGCTGCGCTTCGCTCCGCCTCGTCCGGAAACATTACGACTCGTCCCCTAAAGCCTTGCTTTGAGGACTAGTTACATAAAGTACTATTGTAATCGATTTTATTTATGCTTCGATTACAATTACTCTTTGCAATTCTATCAAAAATAAATTTTAACGAATGACTGTCCCAAGCTAAAATATATTGATGTATTCGTTATAGTTCTACAATCTCATAAAGAATTGAATGAAAGTGAATTATGAAAGTTGAAATAAAGCAACCAAGAAATGAAACATTATTTATTTCAAATAGAGAACATCCATTAAACATATATATGGAAAGAAATTAAAACAATCTGATTACTCTAAATCTTAGTTTTCGGAAGACTCATATGACAAGTTACTTCAATATTTTTACTACCGGTGTGAATGTTATGAAACTTAAAAAATGTCCATCTAAAGTAGCAGAGTTTTCAAGTTTTTTAAAGTATCATTATTATCAATATTAATCGACAAGTTACTTTCAAAATATGTTAAAACGCAAGGTGTACTTTTAAACGAGAGCGCATTGGTAATAGTGAGAGTATTACCATGACTAGTACCAGCTACTGCAGAACACGTGGTAGTAGATGCTATTTGATTTTGTGGTGACGGAAATTTTTCGTTTTCGAAACAATTCTTTATGTTGCTTAGGCCTAACAAGCACATTAAATATTTGAGACTGAGGCAGGTTAAAAAATTATTTTTTTAATCTTTATCTGGTGTGTATTCCGGATAGGGTTTCCAAGTCCCGGGACCAACAGTGTTTTCGGGACTTACGAGCTAAATTTCAAGTCCCGGGACTAGTCCCGAAAATCCCGAAAATGGTCCCGAAAAAGAAATAGTGTTCAGGTGAAATTTCCGAATGCAATATCCAAAGAAAAAAATGTCTTTTAAGTTAAATAAAGTATTTCTGTGCTGATAATTTGCATTGGTGCTCGTCTACAACTTCATTGCTTTCTTCTGGTACTAAAAATGTCGGTCGCTGTTCATCTTTTGCTTTTGTTTGAACTACAAAGTGTTTGTGTAATTCTTTCGTCAAGCTGCCTCTGATTATGATAATTTTGTAGGAACCAACTTTACATTTCGCCAATTGTTTTATCTTCAATATATAAAATTGTCGCCATATTGACTTCAAATCCTTTTTTTAGTGTAGAAGGAAGGTAGGTTGCGAATCGGAATTCATTGTAATCGTAACGCTTTAGCAGACAAATAACGAACACACTTAAAACTCAAAAATATAAATTATTCAGCTTCTTCGCACATATCTAAATCCAACAAGAAAAAACAGACAAATACATAAATCGAAGAATATATGCAAATGTGGCTGAAACAACACACAGGCTTAATTCTAACCTACCGAAAATAATACCTCTCATGCCTACACAAAACGCAAATAATGCAAAATGTGCAAGAGGCATGAGTAGTACGCCGGACGCCGGTGAATACCCGTCCTAATTCTCTGACATCGAGTATATGCACGCATGTTGACATGGTCCCGGGACTTTGCTTGTTCTGGCTGTGGTCCCGGGACTCGGTTTTTGTGTTATAATCCCGGGACTGTCCCGGGACCGGATCCCGGGACTGGAAACCCTAATTCCGGATCACCATCTAAAAGATTTTTTTATACATCTTATTCTGAGGATGAATTCTTATTCTTCTAAACTACGTTCACCTCTTAAAAAAATTTTTACATTTTGAAAATCGAGGAATGATCAATGTGCTCGTGGCCTAACATAGAAAGCTTAGACATTTTAAAAAACAATTGCCGTCGTTTGACACAACAGCCTTTTTTAGTAACACACGTTTATTGCTTGCTGCACTCTTGATTGTTTTGTAAAGCAATACGTGTTAGGTTCCGTAAAATGGAAAAAGGTGAAATTCCTGCAATAAAATAACTATTTGTTCAAAAAGAATGATGCCTCTTGAAATCTACCGGTATTTACATAAGGTGATTCTGCTCTTTCTTACAGTACTGTCAAAAAGTGGTCTCTTCTTGCAGGGAATTGCTGTGGTTGAGCATCGTTTGGAAAATTATATTGCTGCTCAGGGTGATTACGTTGAAAAATAAATGTTGATTCAAGCGTCTTTGTTTCTTTAAATGTTAGGTTGCGAATACATTTATCATCCTTCATACTGAATCCAAAATAGCTGATCCAGCTTAATAGCTTAACATCCTGCTATACCTTATTATGTTAATTGTTCGCAAGTGAATTTATTTCAGAATTTCGTTTTTAGAAGGAATTAATTTTGAAAAATGAATGTTACTATTAAGTAGAATGCGCTTAGTACTTATTACTAGTACTACTTGCTCAATATTTTGAAGCAGAACGAATAGATTATTTTATTATCTTTCTATCCTACGACTCATATTGCACAGTAATGCATTTTAGAAGTAGTTAACCTTGAAGTCGCGATTACATTTGTACCCGTAATTACAATTGTAATCATCTTTAGCCTTGTAATTGAATACATTTTAAAAGAGTATTTGATTACATTTGATATAATTACAATTACTCTTGTAATCACATGAAAAAGAGTACTAATTACAATTACATTTCCAAAATACACGTGATTCCAATTACAAATTACTGGTTAGCAAAAGTAATCAACTACAAGTACTAATTACTTAAAATGTAATTAATTACTGTAATTGATTACATTTGTAATCGATTACTTCCCAGCTCTGATTGGGCGCCAACAATTTTATTAAGTTGTAATTAGAGAACAATATGTACAGTCGTGTGCAAATAAATCTGGGACAGTGTTTTTTTCACATGCAGATTCAGTTAAGAATTTGAAGAATATTTCCATGGATTTCCTCTTATCAGAGAGAGTTACGGGTTTCAGTACCTGTTAAAGTTTAATGTAACTCTTTCTGATAGCAGGAAATCCATGGAGATATTCTTGAATTCTTAACTGAATCTGCATGTGAAAAAAACACTGTCCCAGATTTATTTGCACACGACTGTACATAAATATCATATTATCTTCAAGCATACATTATTGTCAAAATATATTTGTTATGGCAATTGGTAAATGTCGTAAATTAAGAAAATAAGGAATTGAAGTTATATTAATTTAAAAAGAAAATTATTCAGGTAAATATAATTTTACTCAAAAGTGTACTTTTTGTTTTAAAATTCTAAGCGCATAGGTGAGAGAAATTAAAGAGCTCTTTGTATTTTCTTAACCTATTTAAGATCGCCAATATATTTCGTTCAATGTTCTATTTTTTATAAATCAATTCTTACCTCCTGCATATAAGAAACGTCCATTGTTTGAGAAATACCGGGTGGCCATAAACATCTGAGATCCCGGTAGCCATGGAATTAGCTACTTATAAATGTTGGTTAGCATTATACATATTTCAATTATAAGTATTGGTATGAAATGTAATAAAATGCAAATAAGAGGAGGGGAATGTGTCCCAAATTCTGCAGTTTAGCCTACGACTCGATTATAAAAAACTTCTGTTCTAACTTCAATACTTATTGCAATCTGTAATAATTTTTGACAGATAGGAATTTTAGTTGTGATGACATTAATGACATTTAGTTTAGTTGGATTCATCACTTTAATAAAGCGGTTTTGATTCCAAAGGTAATGTGATATCAGATGTTTATGGCCACCCGGTATATACAGTATAACATTAAACCCTAAATGAAATTTATCCGACCTAACCTATGGTTATTTAATCGGTCCTGTTTGGTTTTTCCAACAGAAAAAGGTAATTGAATTTATTTGTGATACGTTATAAGTAAGTTATGTAAGGTAAGCTAACTTTTATGTTTCCTTCAACTTAAAATTTTAACATACTCTAGGTTGCTGCTTGAACTAAATTTCCGGCCGGAACTAACTCAAGAGTAGACCAGCTGGTATTATACAGCCAAGAACCGCTGCCTCGCTTACTGAGTTAAATATCTTGTTAACTTTAAGCAGCTCCATAGCCGAAATAACAAAGTTGGAGGTTGTGGTAAGGGATTCTTAACGATACTTAATTCAGGTTTACCACCATAGTCGATTCTAGATTAGCCACTCAGAAGGCTTTGCAGAGACGCAGTGCATCCTATCACAACTCGAATCACTGCACTCAGCAGCAAAGGACAATTAAAGATTGAACAAAAAGTAAAAAGCTAAATTGGAAAAAAACACCCATCAGAATAAATAATAATTCCCGATGTATGTACCTACCAGTTAAGTCATAACTGCTTTTTTATAATTAATAAGGCCAAGGTATAAAATCTATTCGCCTGAAAAACCATTACAATATAGCTGAATGCAGAATTAGTATAATTGCTATCTTACAGATTGCGGCTTTGAATTTGTAAATCCCTGAGCTGAGGAAGAACACCCAACTTATTTCGTCGCCGTATAATAAGTTGCATAACTCTCAGGTTTTGTTACAATTATTTATACTTAATGCATTTTAGTAGCACTGACTGTGAAATGCTACATATTGTCAAAATAAGGAAATGACATTTGTTTTATTTTCTGGTTTGTGGATTTTTTTATATATAACTTTGCTATTTGTAAAAACAAAAGTATCATAAAAGGATAGAAATAGCCCAGATAGACAAACAAGTGCTGCTTTTAAAAGTTGCGGACTATTCCATCAAGTCAAGCAATTATAATATCAATAACATCCCATTTATGATGAACACACGAGCTACATTATGAGATTTGACGATATTCAAGTACATTTCCAAATAGATATCCGATATTTCAAATACAATTCTACAACGCAAGCGAATCTTTTACCACTTGTAAAATAGCAGACGATAACCAGCCAACATTTGTCTTTGAAATTAAGTCTTTTTACGCCCGTACAAGTTACAAGCGTAACTTCATACTGTAGCTGGATTACAGTGACGTTAATCACAGAGCGTAGCTTCATACAGTAACTGGATCAAAATCAAAACATCAAATTACACATTTGAAGGATCGCCCTTCATATGTGATTAATTGGATTAATTAGATCAAGCCGCGGAAATTAACTAGATCAATCCGCGGTTTAATTTGCGAAATTAGATCAATCAAATCATATGTGGATTAATTTAATTTGCGGATGATTGACAGGTGCTCTAATTTCAGTGCCACAATACTACTTGGTTTTTTATACCGCGGCTTTTTTACATAGCTTTTTATTCCTAGATTCGATCAGCGACAACGAAGAAAAGTTAAATGGAATGCCTATTCCATTTAAAGTAAAAAATAAGCAATAAATTAACCCAAAATTAAATGTATAGCAAGTTTCAGTCAAAAATATATAATTATGTACTATTATCAGGTAAGTCTGTTTAGTCTTGGGCTTGAGTCTAAAATGTGTTTGCCGTTCGTAGTAAAATAAACTTAAACGTCCTAGCAATATCTGAAACTACTAATTCGGATATTCACAAACTAGTAGACGTCAACCTTGATTAGTGGTAGTGTATTGGTATTACAATTTCTATCGTGGATGTCAATGTACTTACTCTAACTGTCTGCAATGATTAAGTAATTGTTATTGGTATACCTTCGCCGCGAAATGACTGTTTGGCGTACCGAGGAATGTTTGGCTGGTGAGACGAAGTCGAGTCCACCAAATTATTCAGAAAAACACAAACTTTTCGCGAATTTTTTGTGTATTCGCAAAGCATATTATAATCAAAAACGCATACATTTTTTGTCCAACCGTTCCGATAAGTTCGCGGCCGCGAAATTCTCTTTCGACCGCAAAAACAAGTTTTGCAGCCGTAATTACGTCCGCAGAAAGTGCACAAAATAGTATGTTATGTTATTAGGAGCAAAAGTTATACTTTATGTGGCGAGGCTGGACGGATTATTTGCCGAGCTTGCGAGGCAGATAAGTACAGCCGAGCCACATAAAGATACTTTTGCTCCGAATAACATATAGTATTTTTTCTTCAAACGTTTTTATAACAAATTATTTACAACTTTGTGAACAAAATTCGAAGAAAATTACTTGATCTCGTCAGCGGCAATAAAGTGACAGTTTAACATCATTAATCCAGCAGTATAATGCCATATTTTACTGCCGTTTGGAGAAAAACAATATTATTTAATTCCAAAAAACCATATGTATCCGTTTACTTTAAATATAAAATTTGGTGATTTTGTCGATCTTGTTACGGATTTGGGGCCACCACATGTATCATAGGTTGATAGCGCTATTGCTTTCATTCGAACTATTCTTCGATACCCCCAATGAAATTCTGGTAATAATTTCTTAATTAACGCTATTGAAATTACTAACCTGTATCCCCTTTGTTAATTCAACGATAAATAAATGTAAAATGTACAATTGAGTGAACTGTATAAAATGTAACTTACCAGAAGGACGATAACGGAATTGCAACAAGATATAATCGATTCACTTGCACCAAATAATGCTTTTGCGGATCGACGCGAAAAGTAGAATTTTGTTAGATATTGCACGACGCCAAACGAAGTGTCAAATGTATTCACTGTACGAAACAATCACCAGGAGTGTCCACCAGAACGGAAATTTAAGGAAAGTAGACGGGGGGGGGGATTTGGGGGTAACGACACAAAGGAATTAAAAGCAGGTAGGTAAGAAGGGTAAAGATCACTCATTTACTGTCCTAAATGTAAAACTACAATTTAATTTATAAACCTAACATCCACATTAAACAACTTTCCATTCTGTCAAATTTTGTCCAAATTCGTCCATTCTTTCAATACTAACTGAATGATTTTGTAGATAGATCACGACTTGGTTCTTGTTTAATTTGATTGCTCTTAATTATTCTGCGACACGATAAAATTAAAGCACGTCATGCCCTAAAGAGAAACTGTCGGCAACTGAATTTTCATTACTCTTTTATATGTAGATCAGAATTGCTAATTTTTATAGTAGGTACTATATAGAGGTGAATTGCTTGTATAAGACGTAAAAAGCACACATTTTGTTTTTTCAGCGTTTAATGTAAGCAGATTGAGATCTAGCCAATTTACAATATTCGCTAGTTCAACGCTTATTTTTGTGTAAAGTTTTTTCCACGAATC